>CM052265.1:4022316-4159018 GCA_028455795.1 Lasioglossum marginatum
TGCTCGTCGTCCTCCTCCTCGGCGTGCTCGTCGTCCTCCTCCTCGGCATCCTCTTCTTCTTTCTCCTCCTCTTTTGCGTCGCTGGGCTGCGAGGTCTCCTTCTTTTCTAATTCCTGCAGCATCGTTTCAACATCCACCTCCTTCTGCTTCTTCCGAGCCAACGTAGACGAACTCTGACCGTTCTGACACTTTTTCGGCTGGGGTTTCAATTCCGCTGGCATTCTACTCCAGTCGTACCTTAACTCGTAGCTATCTTTATCCGTTATCAAGTCCTGATACCTATTCGAGTAGCTGTTGATCAACGGTAAAACGTAATTCCGCGACTCCTTCATGTATTTCGCGAGCTCTCTCTTCCGGTCTAGCAAGTAACTCATCTCCGTGGTTATGACGGGAGGCCGCGCTTTATACTTCAGCGGAGGATACTTGGGCGGAGGCTGTAGAACCGGCGGCGGCAGAGCTTCTCCTTTCAAAAAGCCTAGTTCCTTGCTGATCGACATGGTCCGCTTGCATCTGCCTCTGCCTCTACCTCGGTTCATAATTCTTATTTTATATAGTTTACTGCGTAATCAATTAATCGATTAATCAATCTCAAGCTTCCTGCGCCACGAGTTCTTTCTCCTCGATCTTCGTAAGCTCCTCCTGCTTAGCTGCGAACGCTTCTTTGTCGTAGATTATCTTAATAACCAAGGAACAGGATAGGTCTGTCGCTTCTTCCTCGCCAGCGGTCAATTCTGCTTTTGATATTTGAAACCGATCGCCGCAAGGACACAAATAATAATAAACGTCCTGTCCTCGTCGTACTCGAAGTTCTCAATTTCTATTTCATCGTGGTACAAGATCATAATCAGTGGATCGAGGAAATCGAGGGGAATACAGTTTACCCCCTCTCCGATAACCAGATTAATACGTGACCAGTCTACGGTCTCAGGAGGGGATGCCTGAGAATGCTCATGGTGCTGTAATGGGATAGTGGAAGGGAAGAAGGCGGAGTGGGTAAATTGACCAGTTTTGGTCGATTCTGTCGACACTGTGGCGACACTGTCCTATACCTATGCCGTGTCTATAAGTATATATATGGTCTAAGCCCAAAACCGACAGACACCAAAATACAGTGTTTTATCGATATAAGTCCCCAGCACGGGTCTGCCGAGGGACATTTATGCGTCAGGGATAGTATTCTTTGACTTTTGCCGAACGTAGATAACGACAGCCGAGCTCGAGAAGCTCGGTCGCCGAGAAGTGTAAACATAACTAATCTGAATTTCTAACTTCTTTATTTTTCATTATTCTTTTATGGGACTTCGAAAAACGTATTCGTGGCATTTTTCTAATGCAAAATCATACCAAATATGATATAATTCCGATGATATTTACTTGTAAATGATATTTACTTTAATCGCCTATTACAAGTAAATATCATCGGAATTGATGATTTTGCATTAGAAAAATGCCACGAATACGTTTTTCGGAGTCCCATAAAAAAATAATGAAAAATAAAGAAATTAGAAATTCGGATTACTGTGATCTCACCGATATACTCGAGCCGCATGATATCATACTTCTCGGCGACCGAGGCCTCTCGAGTTTCACGGCCTCTCAAGGGGGTATACCCCGCAGTAGTGGGGATAGATATGGGACATTTACAGGCCAGACTTTTGGGACATTTATGGATAAAATACTGTACATTGGATGTCGATAATGTAGAATTTTATTTTGTCAAGATGCCCATAATATGAATTCCTATTTTATCGATATCCGCTATAAAACACTAAGTTTGTGCCAGTTTGTGCTAAGTCTGTGTCTGTGCATGAAGTCACCGAAACACCGGATGGGGGAGCACTCTCATACTCTCACATCCTCTCTCATAGATCGTGTACTTATTAGCGTGTAAACAAAACGAACATTATATATTTCATGTGCTAATACTGTTCGAAGCGAAAATGTTATCAGGCAGGCCTCCTGTGACAGGTAATACCATGCAAACTGTAATTAGAATAATAAAAATTCTATTCACTTAATTATGTCGTTTTTTCCAAATGTAACCTCCACTTTATTTACAGAGAATCCTTTGGGGCTTTCTTGGCATGATAGCGCATGGATTCCTGTGTTAAATCCAAACAATATAATGGATTACTTTTCGGAAAGAAGTAATCCTTTTTATGACAGAACATGCAACAATGAAATTGTTAAAATGCAACGTGCCAGTCCTGACCAACTACAGTAAGTTATTTTTCACGTTATTGTTCGAAGACAATGTACATCAAATTAGCAGAGCTCATAATTGTTTGGTAAATTTCAGAAACATGACAGGTCTGGAATATATTCTGCTACACGTTCAAGAACCCATTCTGTATGTGATTAGAAAGCAACATCGACATTCTCCGACATTAGCAGCACCGCTAGCCGACTACTATATTATTGCTGGTGTCGTATACCAAGCACCAGATTTGGCGTCTGTTGTCAGCTCTAGACTGGTATTTCTTATCTACTAATAAATATAGACAATTAATCAAGTTGTTTAACATGTTCCGTGCCGTTTTTGCTTAATTTTTCATTCAGGCCATTTGGTTTGTTCTGTACTGCATTTTTTACAATACCTCACTCTTTTGGTGGGTATATATTCTACAGTCTTAAACTAGTTATAAAATATATTTTTAGTGCATTGAATCAATATGTCAGTGTGTACACATGGCCTGAATGGATATTTTTACATGGACTATCAGTGGTACAGTGGCACAGAACGTGTTAATAAATGAATTCTGAATTGACAAACGATATTTTGCAGTTGTCCACAGTACACCATTTACAATCTGCCTTCGAAGAAGCTAGCTCGTGTTCTCGATATCATCCTAGTAAAGGATACTATTGGGACTTCAAAAATGGCAAAGCTTTAGCAGCAAAGAAAGAAACTCCTGTTCGCGAGGAACCTAGCTCCCTGTTCCAACGTCAACGAGTGGATATGTTATTAGCCGAGCTTACTCGTAAATTTCCATTACCTGTTCCAAAGCCTGTGCATCAACCTATAGAATCTTGTATGTTTTTTCAAAAAACTCAAAGCATTCTTTAATCAAGTAACAACAATGGAAATCAAATATCTTTTCCATTTCCAGCGATAGAGATCAAACAAGAAGTGAAAGTTGAGAAAAAAGACATGAAGCCACCGCCAGAAAAGAAACCAAAAGTTAATTAATGAAAACGTATGATACAATATAAGATAATGTATATTAAGAACTTTGATTTAAGCAGGTATTAAATATTGTTTTAGTTTTGACAGCGGTATAAGCATTTAACCGTTTAAATGAATTATACTTCCTGCCAGATTTTGTAAAAACAGATGTACATAGCGACGAAGAATTACAACCGACGTAGAATTAAAAGCCAGCCAATTATTTTTCACTTCATTGTCATTTTTTCTTACACCATGGACAATCGAGATTGCTGATTTCTTCCTGTTTCAGTTCATCTAGTTTCGTTTGCTTCTTCTTCGATTTCTTCAATTCTTTCTGCAGTTTCTCTTGATTTTTCGAAGTGGGGCACTTTGATATTGGACACCGTGAGTTGCCTTTACGTTTTAATGATCGAAACTGGAGAAGCGAGGGTGAACTTATGTTCATTGTAATCTGCAAAAGGCGATTGAATGCTACCTAAACGAAATTATGAAAGGCGATCTATTACAGACTTTCATATTGTTTTCTATATAGGATGGGATACAATGCGTGACGCTTCCTTGAATCTTCAAACATCGCGCGAGCATTTCCGCACTAGAGAGCACCTATAAACTATTAAAATATGTTATTCCACTTTAAAATTTGCATGGGACAATCACAGAGAGGAAGGGTTTTGATGTGTCGGAGTAGGTTAATATTTCAGTCTTTTTTTTCGAGCTATTCAGTTGTAATGATTCAGCCTGATTTTTTTTTTGGTTCAGATAAATCATAAGTGATTGTGATTGCGGAATTTCTTACACATTTACAGAGGTACATTAAAGGAAAGTGAAATGAATTCTCAAGTGGCCGTCCTATTTCAATATATATTGATAATTATTTAACATGTATTGCTGTAACTATTCGAATATTTAGATGAACTTCAATGTATTAATTATAATGTTGCACCTTTAAGGGAGTAGACTCGTTTTCAGAATTGTGAAATTATAATGTTGCGCCTTCTCATTTCTCGATAATGCAAACATGGAGTTTTTCAGTAGCTAAAAGCGCTAGATAAAAGATCAATCTAGGTCGCAGTCGCCCTTAAAAGTCCTATTTTTATGTTTACGAGGCGTAATTTGCATTATTCGGCAGCATGTAGCTGTCACAATTTTATGAAAATAGCTACATGCGCAGCTTTATGCTACTTATGTAAAAATAGGACTTTTAAGGGCGAAGTACCCCATCTTTGCATTATCGAGAAATGAGAAGGCGTATCCCGCACCCTTGCAATCCTGGAAACGAGATTACCCCCTTAAGTGCATTTAAGGGTTGAATAAGATCTTATTTAATTTACGAGTGGTTTTAATAAATTTAAGATAAAATTTTCCATTTTTAAGTGTGGAAAAACCATGATTTGCGGCCCAAACACGTGTGGTACAAATTATTTGGACAAGTTGGTGTTTGAGCAGGAGGAGGAGGAGGACGATTTCATCGAGAGTCTAAGACACGTGAAATGCAAATTGATTCAGCTGGTCCGTGATCAGGTGCGGAAATCTCAGGAGAAACCAGGAAGCTTATGCTGCAGGTATACTGTAATTTTCAAGGAATTCCCAAAGGGATGAAAACTCCCCTTTGTTTTCCAGCACACAGTTCAGTTCCACGACGGAATTATACAAAGCATTCCCGTTGGAAAGAAAACGGACTAAGTATTTTTTCTTCAGCGACGTGAATTCGAAAGAAAATGCGACCATGCTATATGGATCACCACGTACAAAACCATCAAAAAGTCCAACGCCAAGTTGTCGAGTATCTTCTGCGCCGGTTTTAAGAAACTCGCGTCGACGCTTGTGCTATATAATCCTTCTAATCGTTGCAATCGTTGCGATTCTGTTCGCAATGCATTTCTTCTTGATTCGCGGATACTTCTGCAACAAAGGTCAGCCTTGCGTCACGACCTTTCGATACACACATGCTAAACACGCGTTATTTTAAACCCCATACGCTCCTGAGAAATAGCCTCACACAATATCCTCCTGTTCTTTTTACCCATTTTCGATGTTCGCTTCAACTCTAGCGGTAATCTACTATTTATAATCTTATATTTGAAACAAATACATCAAATTAAATATGATCATGAGGAGTACAAACTTTTATAATACGTGAAACCGAAAATTATTGAATGTTCACCCAAGAAGCGTATGACGGTTAGATCTTGATCAGTGTTATTTAATAATAACCTAATGGTATTGCGGATTTTTATACAAAATTAAGAGTTGTTGTATCAACTGCAAGAAACAAAAGTTCAATGGAAATCTACACCTTTTTTAAGCGACAGCATTCTAAAATTCTCCTTGCGTTTTACTGTATCTATATGTTACCTTACTGTTTCTATAAGTGCATCAAATCCGCAGAGTCCAGTCAATGTATTGTCGATCGTACTCGTTCAAATGATTCGGACGAAAGCTAAGGATGGGAACGTTTGACAATCGAAATGAGTGAACGTTCTAAGACTTGACACAAAATATATTAAACTTGGAATAATACACCATGTGTAGCGTTTAGTTAGTATGCAACTAGTCGCCTTGATGATTCCTAGGTTGTTGCCGGTAATCCGTAGCGTCACTGATCGCGGGATCTCGTTCGGACAACGAAACCCGGTCGGATAGGACCAGTTGCAGTTCGTTAAGTTCTTCCCGTTCACCTTGCACCGGCGACGATTAACGTACGATTGTTTTTAGGCTTCGAGATCGGTCCTTCTGATATGTTTTCTCGTGTTCTTCCATTACGCGTGCGGCTCTTTTTACACGCAACTTTCTGGACCTGGTATAGAGTTGGCGATTATGATCTCCTTCATCAAATTACGGTCAGTTTTGAAGCTGATGGGTTCCCAGGATTTCGCGGAGAATGGGTTTAACTGAAATCAGAAATTCGGAGAGCGTCACAAAACGGTGCATTGTCCTTAAGCGGCTAGGGTAAGGTAGGGCCTTAAGGTAGTTTTCATTTCTCGATAATGCAAATATGAGGTTTTTCAGTAGTTCAGTAGTTAGTTTCAGTAATTCGGTAACATGTAGCTGTCGCAGCTTCTAATAGCTACATGCGCGGCTTTATGATTCCCAATAATGCAAATTACGCCTCGTAAACGTAGAAATAGGAAATTTGGGGGCGATCGCGGCCTAGATTGATCTTTTATCTAGCGCTTTTGACTACTGAAAAACCCCATGTTTGCATTATCGAGAAATGCGAGACGAGTCTAGCCCCTTAAACACTTTTTAAAAATTGTTGCTGCTCCTAGTGAGATCATCAGTTGCAAATCTTGAAACTAGGTCTTCGAAATGGTGTTTCATTTCTTATCGGAAACCTACCAGAAAAAGGAGCTTAAAGCTTTTTTGAAATCATAATCCCCCCAAAAATTACTAAATCACCGGGGGTGACTCGTTGATCCACGAATAAAATTGCTACCGCTATTAAAGAATTGATTAGGATACGTTCAGGAAATCACCATCTTTAAAATAAGTAATCCTTAGCTCTTCGATAAAATTAATTTACTCCGATTGCCTTTCCTGGTTTGTTTGAATCTAACGCAAATAAAAATAAATATTGCCGTTGTTAACAGCAGATTCTGAATGTAGGATAACTCACGCTGCATCTGTTTGTCTGAAGTCCCTGTTTGTGGATGTCGTACGGCGCAAACAGCGTGTCTGGTCTCACAGGTAGAAACAGCTGTGGTTCCCGTTTGATCTTTTCCTGATCTGAAACGACTACTAGCATTAGTCAATATTAGTTGGTCAGCGTAACAGGGCGACAGTGTAAATGTATACCTTGGGGCGACTGGATGATGTCCGGTTGGTTGTTGAGCGCGTAATCCGTCACCTGTTTCAACGTGTACTCGACGAAGTAAGTGTGATCGCCGTGAGTGACGTCGAGCATCGAATTGTTCCTCGAATCCGGCGGTGTAATGATCGGCTGTTTCATGTACGGCTCGATGTGCACCGGGGAAGTGGTGCCTCGTCGTCGGTACATCATCAGCATTACCGAGACCACGGTGACGACGAACGCCATTAAACAACCGATCAGAAGTAGGATGAGAGGCACCATACTGATCCCGCTGTCTATAAACAGAAACGATCGTCTTGGTCAACTTTTGGACACGAAGTTGGGGGTCACAGACATACACTATCGCTCTAAAGTATCCGGACACTCCCTTTTTCTCTATAAAACGTAGTTTAAGTTAGTAGGAAAAATATTTAGAACAATTTTGTCACTTGTAATTATTATTATTATGTATATTGTGGTATCATAGCACAATAGAATTTATTTTTATGTACAAATTATATAATGAAAATGCAATAATATAATTTCTATCCACAACGGTTTACATGGAAAAATTGCGCACTCATTTTTATAAGGAATAGATCTAAGAAAACAGATTTCAAATATCACATATGGGATTCGTGTTTCTGGATTTTTTGTCATTTAACAATAATTATTAAGTTCATATTTTCCCATCTCGTTTGAACGGAAATATGCGGGACTAGCGTGTTGTTGATTATTAGGCTGGTGGGATTATATTTTATGAGAATAGAGTATCCTGTTGGACAGTTAGGGTTACCTGTATGCTTCTCCGAATCCCTCAGCATGATGTCCTCCAGCAGACTGACTTCGCTTTTTCCTTTAGCGTTCACGGCATACGTGACCAGATAAAAATGAGTGGCCGGAAGTAGGTCCGCCACGGCGATGCGAAACAATGGTACATCCGCGGATATGCTGGACGCGTTCACCCTTAGATTCCCTGTCAGAACCTCGTAAGCCTCTAATCGGAACTCTTGCCTGAGGCCGCCGTCGTATCCTGGCACGCACTCCACTTCCAGGATTTCGGAACTTTGATTCAACGACGCCTTTATCGTGCAGTTGTTCAGCGGGTTCGGTTTCACTGCGCGAACGGTGCGATTCCAAACGATTATTAAAACCATCCCAAGTATTGGGGGGGGGGGGGGGGAGGGAAAGTTCTGTCGTATTTTAAAGAAAACATTTGAATCAATTTATAAAGTTATATGTTTAATACTATTTAATGATATAATTTCCTGCCAATTCCTGTTTCCCAATGACTCGCAAGCAACATGTGTTTTTGATTTACAAGCAAAATTACCTGCTTATTAAAAGACAGAACTTTCCCTCCAACCTAATATATCAGATTTGTTAATAAATAATTGGTTTACCTTGGACGTCATTGAAATCCTCGAAACTTTCACCAAACTGATCTTTGTTTTTATCAGGTGTACGCTAAAGTTTTGGTCTTTTTTCAATTCTCTTTTATTCATACACGACGTACGAGGTATACTACCAGTCGACGACGAAGTTGGCTATTTATAGACATCGATAGCGAACAAACAATTGCGCGAACATTATGCATGGACGATTCCGAAAAAACCGAAACTCTTGTACATTTAATACTTTTCACGATTTATCGATGAACGGTTGTGCGAATATTCTCTAAATGTAGAAGAGTTGTATTTCTTTTCGCTTACCTGCAGGAATGATCTGGTAGATGCAAGGCGCTTCTTGCTTCCCGATCATATTTCTACCCCAACAAGTTAGAGCACCGTAGTCCCTCTCAGACACCGGTGTGTACACTAACTCGCTCATTGTCCCATTATTGCCGTCGAACTTCGCCGGCGCAACCTCGAAGTTCTCTCCACTGTTATTGAACTCCCAGGCGAACTCCACCTCGTTTGGATCTGCGTCCACCTCGCAGCGGACTTTCACCGACTCCTCCAACGAGGCGCCGATTATCGCCACCTCTTTTGCCTTGCACACAGGGGCAACTATAATCGTAAATTTCATCGCATTACTTTCGAACCTGTCTCCTAATTCGATCAATTTTATATTGACTTGATCAAATAATGAACAAAGAAGTAGCTAGTCTACGAAGCAGAACTTCTTTTGCTTTGCACACTGACACAATTATTAGGTTGTTGATCGATTTTTCGATTATACTACGGTAAAAATGGAAATCTTTGGTTGTTTACATTCTTCGTTCATGAGACTGTCATCTTTATTTGTGATCTTTTCTACTGTAATAGCATTTTTTGATTAAAACTCGGTAATATTTCTGAATCGAACATTTCATATGCAACGACCTGATAATTGTTCTAGAAAAGTAGAAATAGCTTAAACTTCATCGCATTACTTTCGAACTTTTCCTCTAATTCGACGTATTTTTGTATCCCTTCAATAAAATGATGACTAATGAAGTTGGTTTTCTGCTGCTGGCGAACTGAGACAACTATAATTATCCCCACAAGATAAAAACAGCTTAAACTTCATCACTGTCAATTTGACTATTTTTCCAAGATTCTTAGGAGAGATTAACATATTTTTAAAAGTTATTATTTACAATATGGAATACTTTCTTGATTTTCGTGGATCACTTAAGAAGTGAATTAGCAGTTTAATTAGTGAAAGGATTCAGATACTCACACTGTACACGCAGAGTAACCGCAGGACTCGTCGTCTCTCCGCGATCGTTGCTCGCGCGGCAAGTATAGTTGCCCGCATTGTCCCGACCGATCTTCTGCAGCACCAGGCTCTGAGTGCTCATGATTATTCCAGCCGAGTAGTTTTGCGTCAACACGCCGTCCTGCGAAAAATTACCCATATTAAACACTGACCCTTTGATCCGTAATCAGTGGTCTACACGCTCTCGGTGAAACAAATAGAGTGACTCTCCTAAAAATACCGATGTGACAAGATATTAACAACGTGGTGTATCGAACAACTTCGATTAATCTTTCGATTTTGGGATGAGATCCTTCGGGAAAGTCAATAGATTTGTCCCAGCGATTGTATGCCTGCTCACGTTATGTCTCCATGTGATTTTATGGTGTTCCGGGTTAGCCCGGACCTTGCACTCGAAGTAGACGTCGTCTCCTTCTTTGATCTTCTCCGCATTCAGTGTGCTACCCAGGTGTAATTGTACTTTCGGTGGAACTAAGCATCAAACGCAGTTAGAACGGGTTCCAATTATAACCTAGCAAGTTGATACATTTCTGCAATTTATGTTTGAATCGATTACGTAAAAAAAAGTATGATAAAATATTTTTTGAACCTTCCTATTTACACATTGTAAGCATAACTTTGACAAAAATACGTACAAAATAAATTATGAACTGTTTATTTAATATATCTCTATTTTTTATCAATATATTTTGTAATTCAGAATAAGATCGAATAACAGCTCTCCACGTCTGCATACAAAGACCGAAATTCCATCGTGAGGAACGGTTAACTAACAAATCTCAATCTAGCCATAATTGTGCCAAATATACACAGTATCCAGATAATTGAATTGTATCAATCTGTATCAACTTGCCATGGTCTCCCCTATTATATAATCATGAATTCTTATCGAACTGTTTGCATCCTCAAAACGAGAAAGCTTTCAAAGTGCTTTTTAGCACTAGGTCTACGGAGCACAAAAATGGAATTTGTCTATCGAAATTTTTAGCCACTTTTTAAAATGATATATACCCAAAGAAATAAATTTGTTGAATAATACTTTAATATTCGTGGATTGAAAATATTAGAACCCGTCATTTTGGTCCCGTAAACCTAATGTTAATAACAGCATAATATTAAATACATTACAGCATAGAAGTTAAACACGACCACTTGAAACATTGTTTGCTGTTAGACACGGTCAAGTCAGACGGAAGTACACTTCATGTGTTAAAATCAAATTAATTAATGCTACTCACAAACTACATTTAATGGAAAGGAGTCTTCTAAGTACGCGTCTGGCAGTGCTGGATTCTCCCCTCGACATTTCAGGATCTTCCCGTGGTCGTCCGAGACCGGCGAGATGATCAACGTGCTCAGAACCACCGTGATGTTACCACCATCGAGTACCTGCGCGGGCATCGTCTTATTTCAGGAAGTCAGAAAATATTCCATGTTTTTGCGTCGTCGGATTATTTACTTTGCCCTTCTGGTAAACGGTATTCCCCTCCATCCAGGTGATCCGAGCTCGAGGATGCGATCCCGTGGTCTCGCAGGTGATCGAGTAGTCCTTCTCCGTCTCGAGGATCGTCGGTTTCGATTGGATCTTCACCGACAATGGTTTTACTGAAATCATTAGTTCCTTCTAGAGATTCTTTTACATTATCGCCGATCGTTTACTATTCTTTTCTTATTTGCTGCGAGCCAGCATTCGTTACATTAACACTAAACCTATCAGCGCCAGTGAAATGACCGGTTTCTGGTTTTTTATTTGACAATTACTGAAATTAAATTTAGCTCTCACTGGAAATGATTATTATGTACACATTTTTGTCTCCAAGCACATATTACAATAATCATAGAAAATCTATATAAATTCTATGGTACCATCTTTATAAGGCAACGCATGTAGGTTTACTGTTAACCATTCGATAAAGTGTTCTGATTTTAGGAATCATGCAATCATTTAGAGGTTCTCTGGACTTACGATAGACGTCCAAGAGGATCGTTTTCTCCAAGGGAGGTATATGATTCGTGTTCGAAGCCCTGCATTTGTACGTGGTGTTCCTGTGCTCCCTTCTCAGCTGAGGTATCCTCAATTTACTGACCACTATGTTCCGTCCGGTTTCCTCTAGGCTGCCGTCCACTTCTTTCTCGTTGACCAGCCAAGTGACCACTGGCGTTGGTTTCCCTGAATACGATGATTTCGTTGAAACACCGGTGAAACCGTCTCGTAGAAAAATATCATCTAAACGTCATCTCGCATAGAGAAACTTGTACGCGTTACAGGTATTAAGTCACTTGACGAAGAAAATAAATAAACCTGTCGAATTTCACCATAACAAATCAAATCGGGAAAAAAATGGATGACAGATCACCTCCTCTGACTTCGCAAGACAGTTCGAACTCGACGCCGACTGGAAACGGTCCCGCGGTGCTCTCCACCTCCACCCCGAAACTGTTGTAAATTAAAAGCTGGTGCGGCGGAACTGCAAAACAATTCGAGTTTAAATGAAACGTCGGTCCTTTTTAATCTTACAAACAAATGATCGCCCTTGGAGGGTTATATACACTTGTGATTGTGTAAGTTCAGGAAATGCTTTTTTCTGAAAGTGTATCATCAAAAGAATATCCTGTAAAAATGGTCATTAAATCCATCTAAAGTTCACAGGGACACAAGGTGTTGTGTACACGCTGCTACATTTACATTTATACAATATACATTTATTGTATATTCGTTATAAATGGATGTTTTGTTGAAAACTTCTATGGCGATTGCACCTGTTTCTCGCTCGCTCGGCTAAACTCGACTCCCCCGATTTTACCCGAACAGCGTTTCACCTCGGAGCGTGACGGATCAGAATGATTCAGTGAGTCTAATAAAAAAGTTTTCACTTGAAAAATTACTGAATACACTGCAAATGTTACTTTTCCGTGTATCAATCCTTCGAAATTTAATATGTAAATGTTTTTAAGTGTATGTAATCCCTTAAGGGTGCAAATGGTGAGACAAAGTTCCGATACCGATCACAGTGAGATTCACTTGAAAGTTCTTGGTCGGTGAGTTCTTGAAGTCCACCCTACACCGATAGATCCCTTCGTCGTCTAGTTGAACCGCTTCCAGAGAAAGGGCGGCCGGTTTCGTGCCGGTCACGAAGTAAGCCCTCGGCCCGACCACGGTGCTGTCCGACCAGTTCAGGGCTTTGTTGAACGCCCTTCCCCGCACGTCGAAGCTGAAAACCAGTCGACCCTTCAATATTCATTGTCCCCGGCGGGGATCCACCGACCGTCCCGTGACTCGTGATTTACCTGTAGATCGGTTTCACCGCGTCATCGCGGAACCAAAGCACCATATATACGCGATCCTCTCGCGTGGACGGTTCAATGTCACAAGGCAAACTAGCGTTACGCCCCAGAACGGCACTGACTTCAAATGTTGCGACTGGAAACAGAGAAACTCGTGATGGCAAAGGATAATTTTGGCTGAAAAATGCGAACATTTACTTTAGGAACTGTCCTTTTTATTTTTTATTTTTTGGTGAACTATAAAACACAGCTTTATGGAACTTTGCGAACTTGTTTAGCAGATGCTCGTAGTAGCATATAGTAGTAAAATTGCAGTAGCTATTCCCCGAGGTGGCAGACTTCTGCAGAATATTCTATGAATACATTTACTTGGAATTGTTAATGTACGTTTGGTTTAAGTAGGTGACTCCTGAATCATGCAAAACATGTGCATAGTGAATCACAGTATTATTCAGACACATTTAAGAGGACGATAACTGTTTTTTGAAAAGTTAGAACAATAAGCTTACTAGTAAAAAGTATTTGAAAAAATTGCAATTGGTCGGAATAACAGACATAATACTGTGGTTCACAACTTTTTTAAGTGAGCCTGTATTGAAAATTTAAAAAATAGTGTGTAACGGAGTTGTGTTATCAAGTGTAGTAAGAAAAAGTTCACGAAGTAGTAGTGCCAAAGTTTCGGAATTTCTACTAAAAAATTGACGAATGTAATGTAACAATTATTAGACTGCGTAGCTTCAATTTCCATTTCCATGGAAAACCGTGTAGAAAGCGATATCGGGCACAGTTTGGTTTGTTTCACGATTAGTTTGAACGAATTGAGCACAAAATGGAGCGGTGCAGTATTTCATCGAGATTCGAACGGAAAATATTATAATTCATTCAGTGTTTACTAATTGCTGGTGAACGATCTTTTGCGGATACTACGGTGTGAAATGAAATATCCAAGATGATTCGCTGTAACTGGCCGGCCAGTGACACCGTTAGAATGCATTTCGATCGTCGAATGCTTGCCGATGCAACTATGTCATTGTCTATTTAAATAGATGTTGCATGTGCTTGATCAGACCGCGTCCTAGTATTTCCGCGAGGTACTCCAAGGAATCTGGGTAACAATTTCCGAGGAATATTTAGAATTTGCCTTCCGATCGTTCTTCAATTTCTAATTATCCGATGACCTAGATAGGTTCGTTATTTAAGTAGCGGAGTCGTGCGTTTGGTCGGGCATGTGTACACAAGACCAATTACCTCACCCCCCAATAAATATCAAGATCACATAAGATCGTAGAAACGTCGATCCGTTTTAGCGGTACCAGTGTGGTTACATTCGGTCAGGTGTCTGACCAATTCGTGTACAAACTACTTACGACGTAATGTGTGCGTTGATGTTGATTCTACGGGGCTCTGCTTCGTGTAGGTCCGTATCTACTCGAGTAGAAAGGGTGTATCATTTGTCAGGCACGTGTGTGATCACCAGGAACACGAAATACTTAACAACAAACGATTAATTCCCCTCGACCCGGCTAGCATCCGCGTTCCCCTCAGTAGATAAGGTCTGCCGTTGCTCAGACCGACGTACAAGCACGCTAAAGTGGCTGTCCGAGCATTAGTTTCTATTACGCATCGTTTGCGTTCCGTTCAACCGATGGTATTTTGTTGATAAGTACAATCGTGCCTGACCATAATTTTCTATCTTTTTTTCCTGCGAGGACAGTATCTTTCGTGAATGTACCTATCCTGCGAATTTCTGTTCCAACAAATTGTATCTATGAAAAGCCTCCTCGTGAGAGAAATAAAATCGAAACGCAGCTATTGGTATTGACATTGATTGTTTCCTCGAGCTCTAGAAATCTGCAGACGCTGCAGATGTATAAAGATTCGCAGTCTAAAAATCGCGCACCATCCGACGGAATATTTTTTATTCATGAAGGCAAACAGAGTTAACCTTTAGTCGGGCATCCCTCGGAGGCAAGGTAGTCAATAATTACTTGGCGTTTGCTATTTGCAGAGTGCTGACGTCACACATTCAAGCGTGTAACGTTTCCACAGTCGAACACGTGTCCGACCAGAGCACCTCTCAATCTACTGAAAAAATACTCTCCCAGTCAAACATACATCCACCGCACCGAAAGAAGGTCCCGAAAGAAGGTAAGGGATGCGACAAAGTGCACGAATCCAACGTGCTGTTTCACGGAGTAGACAGAGCTCGCATCAGACAAGGGTCGCACAGCGAGGCTACTCGATAATTAGCCCTTTCTCTCTGTAATTACACGCTGCTGGTCAGACTTGTTCGAGCGTGCAGTTCGAGACACGTGTCTGACCGCGGCGTGCACAAGCTATGCTATTTGCCAGGAATGATTTTCGCGGGTATTGGGGAGGAATGATCGTCTAACAGGGACCAACGTACCCAAGTCATCGTCCTTGTCCCAGTTGCCGGTGGCGTTCACGTAGACGACCACGGCGAGTATGTACCCGCTGATGACGAGCTTGATCGCGACCCCGGCGAGCGCCCCAATTGCCATCCCAAAGGGGGATGGTCTGAGGGGTGAGTTCGTTCCGTTCAAATCCACTGCTTGCATAATGTCGCCCCGCGCCGGCCTGTCCTGTGGCTCTCCTTTATTATCATTCCACGTCAAGAGGTAGACGTCCTCCTCCTCCTTCTCCTCTTCCTCCACCTCCTCCCCCACCTCCTCCTCCCACCGTTTCCTCGTGCGATGTCCTCTGTAGGATACCCCCCTTGAGGGGCAAGGGAAAGGGCGCAGGACACGCTCACCGATTAATCCGGCGCAGAAAGAACGTTTCGAGCGAACCGCTGCTGTCCGCTTCCTCACGATCCTGCATCGAGGACCCCGTTCCAGAGAACCGATCACCACGACGGGTCCTTCGCGAACCGACCTCCGGTCGAATCAATTTCGATTCCCTCTCTCGCCTGCCTAGCCTAGCACGGTGCTGCTATTGCTAGCCTCCGAGTCCGAGGAGCGTGCCTCCGCTCGATTTCGATTTATTCTACTTACGGGGCCAGGAGAAAACGCGGTTGCCCGAGGGGGAACGTTCCTCGAGCAGTTACTGGGTCATGTGCACAGTAGTCCCCTGTTCCGATTATCCGTCGAGGCGGCCGTTCTCGGGCTGGCTAAGCGCCTGTTCCTCAATGGCGATCACGGGCAGGACACGGTTAGGGGTGCCTCGTGCTTCATCGAGGACGTCGAACGAGCCACCTCTCTTTCAGAGTTTCGACGTCGCGGAAACAGACCCGCGTTCTCTGCGCGACTATTTTCACTTTCCGTGTAACGTTTGCCAGGCCTCTTCCTTTCTCGGAACCGGATCCGAGTCTAGTCACTCTCACGCACCCACGCACACCGACAACCACCGAAACAAACGAACCTGCTCACTACTCGATCACCTTCTCGCGACCGATGCACCAACGAGAGTCTACGCTCGAGACAGGGCAAGGAGGAACGTTCCTGTGCTTCGGGGGACACCAGGCCACCCTCAACATTTGGAGGAGAAAGGAGAATGTGGTGTATGCGTGTTCCCGACAGAGATAGAGGAAGAGATAGAGAGAGAGAGAGAAAGCCTCGAGGGTGAGAGACCGGCCGCCGGCGGTCGTTTCTGCCGTGAACCGCGCTCCCGAATGGACACACGCTGGTTTGCAGACGTCGCTAACCCGACGACGATGAGCGCCGATCGATTTTCGTAAAGTCAGTCTGATCTCGGTTCGTGTTTCGACGCTCTCGATTCCCGCACAATATATAGCCCCCGCGCGGCGGCGAGAGCGTGCTCGGCGCAACGCACACACGCGACCACCCGCGAACTGCGACGAACCTTCACGACGAACCGTTCACCACGTCCCGACGCCCCTTCGGAGTTCCTCGTTTCTCCCTCCAACCCCTTCTACCTGTCCCTCTCTTCTCCCGATCCTCTTTCTCTCTCGAGAGAGGGAGAGATCTCGCTCCATCCCACTCCAAGCACCTCGACGCTGCTATTCACTGTTAGGGGTCGCGAGACGCAAACTATTAAACTATCTTCCAACGCAGGTGAAAATCCTCTTTGACCCGACGATCACGGTTT
The DNA here is from genome assembly GCA_028455795.1 of Lasioglossum marginatum. Classification (NCBI taxonomy): domain Eukaryota; kingdom Metazoa; phylum Arthropoda; class Insecta; order Hymenoptera; family Halictidae; genus Lasioglossum; species Lasioglossum marginatum. The sequence continues at coordinate 4,039,332 of CM052265.1, forward strand.
ACCCGCCGACCCCGAAGAATCCAGCACCGTCGTTACTCCTTTCTGGAGAACCTGGCCTAGCTGTTTAGGAAGATGGATCTCCAGAACGACGCGTGAAAAGCCGTTCCGTTTGCTGCCAGGCCTGCTTAACCTTCGTCTGCTCTTTGTTTTCCATGTTCGATTCACGGGCTCCTCGTCTAAACCCATTTAGAATTTTATTTTTGCTTATTTTTGGCGGAGCTGCGATTCTAGAGCGACTTTCTGTTTCTGTTGGTCAAATGATACATTTATTTGTACTACTTTTCGTTACCAATTACGACTGTTATTTTGAAAGATTGGAGTAGGACGTTATTTTATTTATTTTATTTATTTTATTTATTTTATTTACAGGTGGATATGTTTCACCTTGATGCAGGCTGCTCCTGGGTTTCCATCTTCGATTCTGGGGAAGCTTGTTGAAATGACCCATTTAGGATTTCATATTGGGTCATGTTTGGTGGGATTGCGAGAAGGATTGTAGAGGATTTTTTTTTATATGTAACAAGTCGTGGCAAATGGATTTGTATCATTTTTATTGGCAATGGTATTCGGTGCTTTTCAAAATTTCGATAGAAAATGTTTTCGTCTCTGCTCTTGCTTTTCCATGTTCGATTCTAGAGTTAACGAAATGACCCATTTAAGCGTTTATTTTGGTTCAGTTTTATTTGTTTGTTTCGACTTCGAATAATACTTTTTGGCAATTACAGAAAGGTCATTTTAATTGCTCGGTAGTTGTAGTATTCGTCGTTGGTTGCTTCGAAAAATTGGGATAGAAGAAGTTGTTTGATTTGCAGGTGGACGTGCTTAACCTTCGTCTGTTCCCCAGTTTCTCATAACGCTGGAACTACTACACGAGTCGGAGTGACCTATTTTTCATTTTTTGTTTCGCTGTTTGTAAATTCGTGAGGGGCTTTTAGGGGAAACTATTAAACGAGTTTATGCCTCCCTACTACACGAATAGAAGGTTTTCTAGTAATTCTTTAAATGTTGATTTAAGTATGTATGTTTTCAATAATTAAGGATACTTTACGTGCATAACGTGAAATTTAGATTTTATAATTGGAGCTTTAATATTACAATTTACCGATAATGGATTTACCATGATACAGTGTACAAACACATCTATCCAATAATTGTCTACGAAAGGAGTTCTATAGTATCAATAATTTTAACATATAAGATCTAAAACTATTGTTTTTAAACCTCTCTGCTGAAGTCTACCTTTTTCTTCAGCAAACACTGTTTTAAACATTCCATGATGAATTTCAGGATCGAAGGGTGATTTACAGTTTATAATTATTAGGAAGGTAGCGAAATAATAGTTATACTGGTTCAATGGACAATATTTCGGACTCTTTCGGACAGACTGTAAGGTTGGGGAGCAGCTCGAATCTCCCAAAGAATTGTCCTGGAGTCACGCCAATAAACTTTCTCTATTGTGGAAATACTGAGTGTGATTCTAGTCGATAATTTTCCGTAGCCAGACTGCACGGTTGCAACGTACACAGTGTTCCAGCAATAGTTGGGTTCCAGGGCCGTGTTCTACTCACCTTAAAGATAAAAGGAAGTGTCACATTCAATCTCCGTAAACAATGAACGCTTGTATGCCGACAGGAGTGAAAAAAGGTGTCCAGACTCACGTGTACACTCGGCCTATTCACTCCCACGTCACCGTTCTGTACTCTTAAAACACATCTATTCCAGGAACACCCCGTAGAAAATCCCTTTTCCGCTCATCAGGGACCGTGTGTGGCTAAAGTGACAAACTCTCTCCTGTTAATAACGACACTGTATTTCAAACAGCAATATTCCGTGTTTTTAACGCACGAATCACCTCCGAGAAGTGGCCTCTTTCCTCGGCTAATGAAAAATCTTATCGTTGCATAATTCTTTTTTGTTAAATCAAACAGCAAATCTTTATGAAACTACTCCGGATTATTTATATTATGCATTCCGTTTGGAAATTGCAGTTTGCCAGAAGTACACAATCTAAACATCTAAACTCTGGGAGCCCTGAGGCTGACCAAGGCAGTCCAAGGCAAATGACGTCAGAGTCATTAGATGTGGGATATTTGCAATCTTCCCATTTTGGTGACACGTTGCTACTAATTTTCATGGAGGGTTAAAAATCTTATTCTAAACATCGTTGTGATTCTTTACCCTCAATTTTTATTTTTATTTTTACTATTCAAGTAGACGTGGTTTCACTGCTCTCGATTGCAAACCCAATTGAATTTTCTACGTGTCCTAAAAATCTTATTCTGAAGACTACTATGATTCTTTTGATTCCGAATTTTCCTTCTTATTAAAGATTATTTACTTTGACCCCTATGTTTCTGTGCTGATCATTCTGTATGGGCGTGGTTTCGTTGCCCTCGATTTCGACGGAGCCAGAACAGTGCCCCAAAGAGCAATCTGTGCCTATATTTCACGTATACATCAAATTTCTCTCAAGGTATAAAATCTTGTAAAAATCTACTTCCGAAGACCATAATAATTTTTCACATCGAATCCTTCCTGTTTCAATGACGGAAGGCTCAATTCATGCCTCAACAATGCGAGCACCGAGAAGACTCGTTTCCAATTTTTCATAAAAACAGAAACTGCAATAAAAACGACTCGTTTTTAATTACGACGTTCCATCCCGTGGAGAATCCCCGTGTGTGGCGAAAGTGACAAACACTCTCCTGTTAATAATGACAGTATATTTGAAATAGTAATGTTTACAACATACAATTGCGACGTTACTACAGTATTTATTTATTTATTCATTTTTTTGTCTTATTTTTCGTTTAAGGTAATTGATAATGTCTCGCAAAGATCACACTCATCACATCGCGTTCGATCCATCCTCGACCATGTGTCACAAATCTTTCTTGCATGTGCTCTCTCTCTCTCTCGCGCGCGCGCGTGCGTTTTCTCTTTCTCTCTCTCTCTCTCATTCTCTAGGCTCACTTTCAAAAATGAAACGGAAAATGCACGGATCTCTCGCGAGTCGGGACCACGTCTAATCGCATTACTATCGTGTCGAAAAATAAACAATGGCGAAAATGTACAGTTTAACGGATGTCCGGAGTTTTCCTCCCCTTTTTCTCTCTCTCTCTCCTTAATTGTTGATTAAAGGGTTACCTTGGGAGAAGGGGTTGTTTATAACCGAACAGCAGGACCGGAAATGAATTTCATACAATCGATATTGTCATGTTGGTGTCTGCAAGTTCTAAAACATTGTTTGTGATGGGCGAAACCGGGCCCACCGGAAATGTCGGGTTCCATGGACTCCGTGAATCTCTCTCTCTCTCTCTCTCTCTCATACACACACATACACACACATATACACACTCTCTCACTCGTGTTCTCTAGCCGATCATTATATTTCGATCATCATTTTTTCCTTCACTCTTTCTCTCTCTCTCTCGCGTGTGCGTTCCACGTGAACAATGAGGGACGAGAACGCGACTCAGCCGTCACCGTTGAACCACGCGCGTTCGACCCAATTCTCTTCTTTTCGTTTCGCGCTTTGCTTTTTTCTCTTGTTTGTCAACACGATTTTTCTTCTCTCGTTCAGCCGTCTAGCGACGGCTACGCGTCCCTCCCGCTTATGCTTTTTAAACGTACTGTGACCTATGGGCTATGGCACTTGGTGCAACTAGTTTTTTTTCGGATTCCTTGGATACTGCTCTTACACTTGTAAGGTACTTAATTATTATCGTTATTGTTATTTATAATGTATGTATATTCATATTTATATGTATATATATATATATATATATATAGATTTTTCCCCGTCTCAATATTTATATATATATATATATATAATGCTTTGTATTTTTGTATATATATATATATACTTATATGACACATGGTAATTCGTGCGTTTTAGTATGGTACAGGCGTGCGCAAGGTGACACAGTCAATTTATTTTCGCGAGCTTGCGGGACGAGACGGTTTCTTTGATCGGACGCTTCGTCCATGAGACGAACACCTCGAGAAAGCTCTTGAATATTTTCCAGCTTTGGAGCAGTCACGAATTTTCGTCGGTGCCTGCTAGTTTCGAAATGAGAACCACCCTTGTAGATATCAATCATCGGACTGCGGATCGTTATGCGAATTTTTCGAGTCGCTCTTCCACTAAACGAAATTAACTCGAACACTCGAACTTAACGAACAATTTATCAAACCTTTATTAACACACATGCGACCGGCATTTTTCTCTTTGTTCGTTTTCCTGTTCTTCCTCGTGTTTCCGAATAAATCACGATTTCATTTTTCACCAATGTTCATGGCTTTATTTCGATCCGTTCCCGATGTAAAGAAACTAGAGTCATTTATGCACTGCAAGACATCATTTGGTCGTTGGTGAAATGACTAATCGTGGCGATGCGGTCGTGTATGTGTGTTAATGGACACGTACGTGAGACCCACAGTCTACTAATTGCTAAACTGTGAATGCTCTCGCGTGTTTATAGAAAGTGCCACTGAATAAAGTCCAACGGGAGACAATTTTGAATGCAGAAATGCTTCTCGAGGTAGAAAGCTTCGATCCAAGACCCATTTTCGCTAGTTCAAACCGTTTTGCGTTCATCTTCGCAGTCCGTTAGGCGAAAGTTTCTCACATAGCAAATATACACGTTCACAAAAAAAAAACAAATCAAATCAAGTCAGAAGAAATTCGTTATCCCGAACTGAACTGAAGATCAGATAGAACTGCGGCAAGTTCCATTAATTCTTCAGCATCAAAATTCGTCGACGATTTTTCACGGAACTGTTGGCCATAAAAATGAACCCTCTCTCTTTCGACGCAGTGGAAGTATAAAAACTGTGAAAAAAATGATACAGCTTATTTCTGCACAAACTTGCAAACATCCGCAGTCTGTCTATCCCACGATCGTTAAAAATGATCAACGCACAACCATCCTCTCGCGCTTCGCAGGCGAATCGCTTTTCCCGAACCTCGCCAACGTTCGTCGCCAGACGTGTGTCGGACATTGCATAGTTTGAAACGAAAATATTCTTAGTGTACGGTATCGAATAAGAGACATTCGGCTAGAGTTGAAAGACAAGTACTCTTAGATTAAATAGGAGGACGACCGATCGAGCGACGCTCGCCGATTTCCGCAGCGTGTTATTGTGAAACAAGTTCGAGCGAGTATCCCGGGAACTAAAGTATAATTACAGGTGCTTCTTCGAGCGGTGTATCGTATCAAAAACGCATCGGGCCGACTCGCGTCGCTCGATCGACGTCCCGTTTGATCTTTCTGGTCTGGGTTCCAGCGATGAACGCGTCGAGGAACGTTCGAGTCTAAAGTGTCGATAGAAGCCGACGACACGCGAGCTTTCGAGCCAGGATCGCAACGAAAACTCGCGTTTGTCTCTTCCGCGATCCGTATCGGAAACCAATATCCTGTCCAGCGTGGCGGGATCGACGGATCCCTCTGGATCTGTCCGCCGGATCTCTCAGGACGTGCTTCTGGAAAAATAAAGTTGACTGCGTCGCCTTGGATGGAACGTCGATCGCCTCGATCGTCGTGTCAGCTCCTCGCGATCGGCTTACGGGCTAGGATTCTATTATACAATGATACAATCGCCACCGCGGGAAACCTTACTCGGAAAAACGATCGTGCAGATGCGAGACTAACATCTTCCTTCTTCGAGGAATGCGCAGAGCACGCAGCTGCTGTAGCCGTTCTCTCCATCTTTCTTTGCTCGTAAACAATTCGAGTGTACAGTCTAGAGTCTACACAATCCATCGGTTTCGACTAACGAAAATCGGAAATCAAAGGACGTATCTCTGTCTGTAGGCCATTCGTTCTTTTAGAGGTTGGAACGGTTCCGAACGCGACAGACCGATTCGCGAGAAACGGCTACGTGTCACTGAGGATGAGATTGGAGAAACAAGTGTGACGTAATCGAATTTCCTGTTCGTAGATTTCAAGCTATTAAGCGGCAAACTGCACTTCCGAAGAACCAGAATAATCGCTTTTTATTAACACGTTTACCGCGTCCACGATCTCGCTGTGGACTTCAAGATAGTCACAGTTAATACACTTTGTTGTTTAAAGTCAGAGTGAACAGCACAATATTCAGAGAATCTTTCATAAAGGAAGTAGCCGTTGCATTTAATGAAACATTTGAAGAAGGAACGTAATCAGCTAAACAATTTCTAGTAGTGGACGTGCTAGATTGATTTCTTTTTGAATTCAGGGTTTGTAATGTACAAGTAAAAGTAATTGGCATCGTTAGAAATAGAAATTCGAATGATCTTGAAAACAATGTCGAGCAGGAAATTCGTTCGTTATCGTGATCTGACGAATGGAAATCGATATTACAACCATGTTCAACCCCTGGACGCTTTCGGCTCCGAGTGTTCTTCCGGCCGCCATTTTGCGGTTCTCGCAATCCGTTCTTCCTCGTCTGTCCTTCTTAAAACGTCGCTACACAGTCTTACGATCTAGGAAATCACGTGGAAAGGATTAATCGGATTGATTTTCTCGTAGAAAAGTCGCGATCAATTACTCTCGCTCCTTTCTCTCTTGGTTTCGATTCAGGCTTCGGCGCACTCGTGCGCATTTCCGGTCGCGTAATCGTTCATCGTAATTATAAAACGCGGAGATAGATCGAGCCCGCCTCGTCAAGGGGAAAAGATGATCTGAACGGAGTCCAGAGATGAGATCCAGCATGTTGCGAGTACTCATCGGTACTTGAAAAAAAAAGGAAATCGGTTTGTATATATCGATTACACTGCGAATACTGTTTCCTACTTCGCTGAGCTCGGTAGACTAATAATGAAATATAAAATTTATAAAAACCTCAATATATTATTTTCAACACACTAAAATTATTAAAGAAAGAACTTTTTACTTGGTTCTTGTTTCTTATAATCGATGCGCAACATTTTTCAAATACTCCTGGAAATTGGAAACTAGTACTGAAAAGTCAGAAAGCCAAGCTTGTTTGTTATCATTGACTCGGATCCCATCCCCAGCCCTTGCTTTTTGAAGAAAGCAAGAAGCGTGCTTCCGTCTTTTTATAAGATAATTTAAAGCGTGACGTATTTACAGGTAGCCTATTGTACAGGTTTACGCGATCGTACGGCCTTGTGAGAAATAAAGATATTTTTTCACCTTCCTCTTTACACTCGTACCATTCGCTCTCTCTCTCTCGCTCGCTCTCTCTTTCTTTCATCGACCTCTCCTCTCCGTTCTTTTCTTCGTTTTCTCTGCGTGGCTCGCGCGATTAATTAATCGAATAATTATTCGCTCTCAACGGTGCCGAGTCGCTCAGATATTAAGACTATATCACCGACGAACAGCGACGCATTCGGATATCGGGGAACAACTTCACCGTCTTCGTTCGGCACGGAAGCACTTGAAAACATGCCCTCTTTCGCCCTTTTTGCATCGAGACGCGCGCGATTGCCTTACTTCCAGGCGATCTACCGCTGTTCAGGGCTGGCAAGTTCGCATGTGGGACGTTCTATAGACGAAAAGACTGACAGAAAGTTCCGCACTCGTTAACCATCTGCGAGCCAATCTTTCCCCCAAGTCCACGCGAACAATGTCCGTGAAACGAGTTCGGAAAACGCTTACTGCACGAACAATCGTGCGATTCGGTGAAACCGTGCAATAAACAGATATTCTTATTCGGGGAGATTTAATATACCGTTTATTCTTTATCCAACAAAGCTGCCGCCATGGAAGATGAGAATTTATTTAGCCCCGTTGTCGCGAGATTCGGCTATAAAAATTGGAGTTTTGTCAGAACATCCACGGTCTGGTTATCAACATTCAACCCTTAGGGGAAATATATAATGTGCGTAGATCGTTATAGATTTATTTCGGTACGATAATTTTTCAGCTCTGGGTAATGCTGCCGCTACCTCACCGGCAAAAAGTATTCGATAGAACGAACTATCCGTTGTAAAAATGATTCACGCGATTGATGCAGAAAGTCTTTTAATTCCTCGGCTCGATCGTTTCAATGGCTTCGCCTAATTGCTCGTCTTCAGTCGTTGACTTACACCGTTGTGGACTCTTTAGCTTTCTTTAGAACTTCTCAACTATAATTTATTTTCAAATAAAAAAGGTAGCAGGCACAAAAAACAGAAGAACTTAATATGTTCTATCGCCATCAACTTTGTTCCAAGTTATTAGAAGTGTTCTAATGATATTTGCGGGTTTTATATTTTTGTGCACGTTATTTTTCGAATGTTTTCCTCGAATATTGCTGGCTCCTCTGTTTCCTCGGCAAGCGAACGACATCGTTTCGCCTTTTTAGTGTGTATGCAAATAATTCGGTGGGTGATAACGTTAACAGTTTCGATCGAACACTCTCTGCCAGGGGTAGCAGGCCCGAGATACAAAAACGACGAACTTATCGGATTAGACTATTAACTATAAGCAACTCCGCCGTATCCTCTTGTACTATATGAAAATATAGTGTAAGGCTGCGTTTATGTTTCCCATCTGCGAGATTGCAACTCAACTCCGCCCGGCTTGCTGCCTTAACACTTTGACTGCCGGGACTCATAAAGATTTTATAGCGTCGAAGCTTTTTTCCTTTTCCTTTATCCCGGCGACCAGGGATAACGAGCTAACTCGTCGTTTATATTCGAGAATATGCAACGATAATCTGCGATCCATCCATCTCACCAAACACTTTCTGCGTCCGATCGTTACACCACGAATTTCTACACGCGTTCGTGGCGTTTGCGAATTTGTGAAACACGGGAAAACATTTACATTGATTACTTCGGTTTTACTGTAGTCGATCCTCCAAATGAATTCTTCTTTCTCATTGTGATTGTTTCTTTTTTAAGAGAGAAGAAAGAAGCCCAGTTTTCTATATTGAGTTTTAGCTGTCTGGGATCTCGAGGACTTCCAATAAATTCGTTCGGTTTAATGGCTTATTATACGGATCAATTTTTATGAGCCACTCGGCAATCAAAGTATTATATTCCATGGGGTGCAACGTGCCCATAATATTTCACATCAGGCAATACGCTGAAAGTACTTCGAAAGTGTTTTGAAGATGAGAAACTATACTCTATTTTATAAATGAAAAATAAGAGGCACGTTCCAACCGATGGAAGGTGAATGTAACAAATGTGTCGTCGATCAATCGAAATTCATCCCGTAAAAACACCGTGGAAATTATCAATTAGTGCGGTGCGTGTACGCTATTGTTCGAAGATTTATAATCATCCAAAAATTCATTATAATCATCCATGAATTCGTTTACGTAATGCAAGCAAGCAAGCGAAAGTTTTACAGAATTTGCTTACATAATTTTCAAGATACTGAATTAGACTGCGGATTTTATGCATTCATCACAAAAATGGGTAAGGTACAATTTAAAGCAGTGGACATGTTAAAAATATTTAAGGACATCCCTGTATTAGTTTCAGCGAAATAGGATATTTAAAAGAAGAATAGAATTTTTATTTGGCTCCTGTGTCCTGCGATTAACGCGAACATTTTTTATTCCGCATAAAGATCCGCAGTCTACTCATAATCGATACTTTAAATGATGATTGTCGATAAGTCCTACCATTTCTGGAACTGTAACGGACGAGACGGAGTTTCGAGGAACAGCGTACACGTGCGAATACAGTATTCCCTCCGTAGCGTCGCGTTTTTCTACTATCTCGTAGCGCAATCAATAAATGAAGACGAATACTAAATAGCTCCCTCTCAGCTCTTGAACGTCTGTTTGCGGACCACGTTATGGAGGAAATGTTGCTACAGTGACTCTCATATTCGCCTGTATTTTGCAAGAAACAACGCAGCATTGAGACATTGCAACTAATTGCTTATCTTTTGTAACATATTTTTCTTAATGTGAACCCTCTTTAACGCTATGCAACTTCAAAGTCACACATGTTATTGCTACAATTCAGCATAGAATCTCGTTGTTCTGTCATCCCTTTGTAACCAAACAATTCCATTATTGCGATTATGCAGCTTTTTCAACTCCGATAATATTTGCTCGTTTTGTTCAGACTTGAAAAAAAGAAACCATTCTTCCAATGGAAAAACAATGTGGAAAAGTAACATGGCCGCTTTTATTGGCCATTTGAAAATATTCTATTCTAACTTTCGGAAGAATCCTGCATTCAAGAGTTGCTGTTAAATTTCATATCTTATGTGATGCCGCTGCAAGTATACTAGAACGTTTAGGTGTACGTTTTAAGGCCATGACGTACGCGATCGTTCTTCTGTATTGGAAGGTGAAGCTGCGGCTCCGAAAGAAAACTGTATTTCATGTTGGTTCTCGCAAGGTTTACGGCTGTCTCCTATTTACAATGATCGTATAGTTTCTTAACTGTTAAACTTCCATCCATGGACAAGCATACTGTACATCGTGGTATAGCTACATGGTGCGATAGAGCTGTTTAACAATAATCTCTCGTAGTTCCTTATCGACGTGGACGCGACCGATATTCTTCGCTGTACAAACGGCGTCGCACGAGAACCCAGAACGGAACACAAATATCGTTTAACAGAAAAAAAAAGAAGTAATAATAATTGAAGGAAGAAAGCTGGACATTCTCGGGTTCAATGGGAATGATCGAATCGTACAACGAAGCGAACCAAAAAGCTCAACGGAAACAGATCGTAACATCGCGAGCGATACGACAACAAGGATACGAAAAAAATAAAAAATAAAAGTTACAATTTGTAATAATATATATATTTTTTTTCTTAATAATAGTATAATCAATATGTTTTTTATATATATATATTTATGTATAATTATATATATAATAATTATATATATATATATATAATAGGCAAATTAATATGTACAGAATACGTTGTGGTATTAGTTTTCGCGGGCACGTGATTCCGCTCTTTCTTTCCTTCCTTTCGTCTGCACGTGGCTCGTGTGCTGTTTCTTTACTACTTTACGAATATTTTAAAAGGACCGTTCCTAAACTATCTAATTCTAGCTATGCTCCACCGCAAAAACAAAAAAAATGTTGAATCCGAGAGAACTATGGCAACTAACGTAATAAATGGCAAGTTTGTTGCTGATGGAAAAAAAGAGAATCGGTGCAAGACGTTCTCGTGACGCGAATGGAATGAAACGATGAGTAAAAAAGAGAGGGTGGGGGGTAGGTGATCGTTTGCGATTTGGGAAAGAAAAGAGAATGCTGTCAGAAGAACACGAAGTGACGAAGAGGAAACAATCGACGCGGGAAGATATCCGATGAATAATAAAAAAATACAACTAACGACGAGGAGTGCAACGAAAATCGAAACACTCCGGAAACATGCTCGCGGATAACACTTTGACGGCCGCATAATTCACGCCGAGAACCTCGCACACTCGTTCACGCGTTCGCAAACACCGTAGGATAATTTTTCCGCCGTGGTATATGGTATAATCATAGCATACTTGGCGTGATAAATATCGAAATCGTTTAACCCACGACTGTCGAGGCGGAGTCTCGCAAATTCGAAAAAGAGTCAGCGACAATTTCGCTATATAATTATAATAATTCTTTGCATAGTTAAAAATCAAATTTTCTGTGAGCCGAGGACGTACAATGATTGAAACAAATTAAACTTTAGCTAGCAATTTACAGTCAGTTGAAAAGAAGATCTGTTCGCGTCAAATTGCATTGGAAGTTGTGTTTTACAGGTTTTAAAGTGCAGAAAGCACACAGTCTATTGCAGATAAAGTTTCAATGGCGCCGCTAATTACATTTTCCGCAGGCTAGCACGAATACAATGTGAGGATAACGATAGATAAGTACCGTATCGGAATCCGCCTGGACAGTTAGGGGTTCAGCTCTATAATACAAATTTAATTTTATTCACAATTGGACGCGCGATTAAAACGCGTTAAAGGCCGTCAAAGCGTCGAGCCCGAGCGAAACGAGAATACACAACACCGGATACGCGATATACGGGCGACGCGAACGAACGAAGCGTTGAGAGGAAAGAACAGAAGTACAGAAAACAAACTCTAAAACGTAATATAGATTGCAACGTAATTAAATAGAGAATCTCTCTTTCTCTCCCTCTTCCTACGCTTAGCGACAACTTCGATAGATATATATATATATTCATTCATGTACGATCGCGGATACTCGAATGGTGTGCCCGTCTGTTGGGTCTCACTCGACTACATTCCTTCGCGAACAAAGAAAATCGTACGACAAAATATACGGATATTGCGCACCAAGTTTTTCTCTTTTACACAAACGCAAAATGCATGATTTATCCTCGCCATACTGCACTGGGTTCGTATGAAACCTTGAATTTACTCCTGTTCTTTACATTAGAAAAGTAAATGTCTCTGTTATTTACTGCGTATAAGAAAACTTGTTAAATTACAATTCTTAGCAAAATCTTCATATACAATTATTTTATGATGCGTATGTATTGCCAAATTGTCCCTCCTAGTCACTTCTGTACGAAATTGCAAGGCCACTGATATTTTCCTGTTACAGTAAATAATGGATTTTTAGTTATATATCTTTTTCCTGATAATTCACGTATAATGTACGATCTCCAGCAGTCCGGCATGATTCATAATATATACACGTACGTCCAAGTGATTGATTATAAAGTGGTGTAATTTAGACTGTCATTTTTTTTTTATAGGATCAGATTTAATTCTAGACAGACAGAAAACATAAAGATAGATATAGCTCGTATATTAGTAGCACTATAGAAATAATTAAAAATACAATTCAGTCTATTACCCTCTGCCTAAACAATTATTATTTCGCACATAACTGATTAAAGCTATTTTCCATAGGAAGAATATCCAAAGACCTTACAATCGCATTAGAAGTATAAACTTAAATAGACTTTTTGTCAATACATGTAGCATATAAAATACTAGGACTTTAGCGACAAAAATACTTGAGTATTTTCTCTTAACTAAAGCACCCTGTAAATTATCATTGAACTCCGAATTTTCAGCGTTTGTGACCAAAATGCATAAAATATAAAACAGTAACAACTTCAAAAGCATTTAAGTTTAACACTAATCACTAGAAATGAGAACATCATTTTTACACCTGATACTTCATTTCGCATGGTGTACGAAGCGGACTTAATATTGCTTTTCTACAGAACGATGAGTATAGCAAGGGTTGGAAGAGTGTACAATCGGTAACAGACTGCGAATAATTTCTGCTGTTCGCTAGACACTGGTATTTCGTTTCATTTCGATTCAATTCTTGTACGGGAAAAATGTCGGCTGACCTTACCTTCTGCGCACACGGGGCTAGATGAATTCAAACAAAACACAACAGACCTCTATTGCCGATCAAAGCTTACATCTAAATACATTCAACAAAACCGGAGAACCATTGATAATCGCACCGCAGCCGTTACTCGGGTGTCGTTTTTTTCCATTATGTCATGCAACTTTGAAATGACGCCGTTAGTTGGATATTGTTTCACGATTTTTATAATCACATCATATACTTTCATGTTGTGCATTGTCCAAGTATTGAACATCGATTTAATTGCAATTCGCATACAGTTAGAGCTTTTTCGAACTCTAAATACGTTCAGTAAATAAAGAACATGAAACACGGCTGCGGTAAGGATCAATTCGCCGAATACGAATTATTCAACACGCTTTGAAACCGCGAGAGGATAGAGATCACAGAAAAACGTTCGTTCCTCCTTTCAGCTTCCGAAATTACTAGGGGTGTGCGAGAACCCGAAATATCGGGAACCCGATGGTCGAAACGAGTCGGGTCGGGTCGGGTTTCCCGAAAATTTTGAGAATATGACATATGACACTCTCGAAAAAAATTCGTGATGGACAACATTCTTTCAACGAAAAGAATTTTGTATAATAATTAAATATCTATATTATATTAAATACAGATAATATATATATAAATTATATAAAGAATAAATTATTTCGAGAATCTCGAAGTTTTCGATTACCCGTTTCGAACCCGAAAAAATTTCGTGTTCCCGACCCAACCCGACATTTTGGGATATCGTACACCCCTGGAAATTACTCATCGACTCTCGTCATTTACACAGAAAAGTAAATATAGAAATAGGAGAGACAAAAAAAATACTTATTAAAAAGAACACAAAAATAAAAGGCGCCACAAAAATGATCGTAATCGATTATCTTATAATTTTAGTTGCCGGCACGTTACATATAACATATTCAACAATTCGTCAACAATACTCGATAAAGTATCAAAAAAAAAAGATTAAGAAGCCCGAATAAAAAATGATCGACGAATAAATTTTGCTAATGATAAATTACAACGTGTATAGAGAGCGCGCGAAAGGACTTTCGATTTTCATTCGTCTGATAACTTCTAGGAAGTCATCCCTTTCTTTTTCTACCCTTAATTCAGGTCTTTCTTTTCGTGTATTCTTTTTCGTTACTCTCCGAGGACATTTTTTCTGTACTTCCTCTGCTACAAGTTTCAAACGAGATGTTCAAAGAGAAGAACAAAAAAAAAGATGAACGGGAGAGCATAATTTGGGAGGTGGAGTGCGTATTGTTCGAATAGAAAAGAAAATAACAACGGAGCGCGGAGCGAAGAAAACATGTATCTTACTCGGTTAACGTAAAGAATGATCGCATTCCTGTTCTTATAATCTCTGGTGTGTGCCACGCGTCATGAAAAATGCCTTTGACTCTGCCATATACTCTCTGTGTGTCTCGTTCTTTCAGTGCGCATACATGTATAACGTGTTAAACAATTCTATATAGTTATACTATATATATGTATATATATAATATGACACTGTGGTGTAATAATACTACGGACTTTAGGTCGGTAATCGCATTCAAAGGCAATTCTCACCGTTCACCCGCTCTGCAAAAGAAACGGAAAAAAGAGAAACGTAAATACAGAGACAAGAGAAACAACCATTTACAAAAGTACACGACACGTACAAATACACGATCAATGAATCACGAGAGAGAGATTGATTTTCGTTTTTTCATTTGCTTTCATTCCGTTTTCTATTCGCAGGCAAATATCTCGTCGCGCGAACAACATTTTCCTTCTTTTTTTCTCCCTGTTGCGCGCAATCGACGATTTTCTATTATATCGATCAGATGACCATCAACCTAACCACACGTATCGCAAACGTTCGTGTCTCATTTCAAGTGGATGCGGGCCACGCTTCTAAAATTATCGCTAATAGGCGCTTCGTTCATTTTGCGTTTTCTCTTCCTCTTTTCTTTTCTGTCCGTTTTCGCGACGGCGACGGCGCCGGCGACGCCGCGCTGCCGATACACAATTACAATAATACGATTAGACTTCTTCTTTTGTTTACCGCTAACGTAATAATTAAAAAAAGTCGGATTACTTCTGTTAAAAATTCGAGATTACTTTGTTTTCATTATTCTCCTCCCCATATCCGTGTTTAAAAACTGTTCCTCAGCGACAGTATACATCGGTTTCCGCTTTCGTTCTCTTTCTTTCCTTCATTTCTTTTTTGTTTTGCATCATTTTAAATATTTTTCCATTTTCTCACTGGTATACACCGACCGCACGTGATTAATTGTGTAAATACTCCATGAAGATTCGAAAGATTTTCATTCCCGATTAGAACTGTTGTCTTTCTTAGTATTATTATATATGCATTCCCCCCTTTCCCCCGGGTACGGCGATTAGAGCCATCACTATTCACAATGCGCAGGATACAATCGAAGAACTGTATACATGAATGCGTGTATGTGTTGCATGCACGCGTGTGTTACATAGGTACACTCTTATACAATAGTAAAATGAGAAAAGAAAAAGAAGCAAAAGAAAGAAAAGGATTACTTCGAATCGCGTTAAAGACGTTTTGTTTGCTTTCTGTTCCATTTTGATTATTTTTTCCTCAGTTGAGTGTGTGAATTTTACAATATCACATTTTTTAGACATTTGTTCCAGCATGTCGTTCATTGGGTATCGTCTTCGTCTCGCATCTCTGGTATTCCCCGTTATTTCGAACATCTTTATCCACGATCGTTCCCGTTCACCGTTGATTCTCGCGTGTGTGTCTATTCACCGAAGTCGCACTCGCTCCGCTTGTCTTCTCTCTCGTTCCCACGATTCCTCCTGCAATTGTCTTCGTCGATCTGTTCTCGAGAGACCGGTCGTTCGTCGCCCTGCAACTCCATCGTTCGTAAATACACAATGCGCACTCGTTCCCCGTGATCGATTTCTATTCTCGTACGCTGCGATTACACTGGCTAGTTTTTTCCCTCATTTTGTATGTTTATTTTTTTAAACATTTCCTTTTTTTTAAAAAAAGTCTCGAGCGAGCAAACATTATTCGCGGCAACACGTCTCGCGTGGTCGCGTCGTCGGCGTCTCGTGGTTTAATTCACCGCTTGATCGCATTTATTTAATTACGATATACACAATTTACATTCGCGACACTGTGTTTTATATCGTATGGGCTTAAACATTAAACTTCTTTTTCTTTCATTCTTGCATATTTTTTTTGTTTGTTTAAATTGATATTTTTCGATTTATGATCAATGCCGACGCATTGCACGAGCGTCCCTTTAAATTCTTTGTTTAAAGACAGTCTATTTCTTTCTTTTCGTTTCTCGTTTGTTCAATATTAAAAAGTCTCACGACCGTCACGTGTTCTCCTTTACCAAACGTATGCACAGGTGTCGCTTTTGTTTCGGGTTTGCTTCTGTTTTCGCTTACTTCTTTTCATTTCCTAACACGGACTCACACTACACTTTTCCGTTTTTATTTTTTTCTTGTTTTCTTTTTTTTTCAAGTGCGAACTTAGAAGTCGGTTCCCGAAAGTTGGAGATTCCGGTTTTGTTTGTGTTATTATCGCGTATTCTTATTTTTGTTCCGTTTCTTTTTCGTCGCTTCAGTTAACACGTTTAAATAATCACGTTTGACGTTACAATCGTTAGGGTTTTTTTTTCGTTTTACAGAGGAAGTCCCGTGGTGGTTTTTCTTGTTCACTTGATTTTTAAACGTCGTCGACTCGTTTCGTTGCGGAGTTCTTTATTACGTGATTCACGGGAAAATCGAAGATACGGTTTCCTACATTCAGATAATACTTGCGGTTGCATTGGAAAAGATCGGACCTTCATTCATTCATTAATTATCTTATTTAGCAACGAACATCCGTCTTTCGTTAAAGTACACGTCGAGATGGGACACTAATTTATTAATAAAAAATATAATATCTCTTAATGACGATGATCCACGGGCTCATATAAACTGATGTGATAAATGATGGATTTTGACCACCGCGATGATGATGACGATGACGATGACAATGAGGTGGATGGTCAAATGGTAATAGAAATAACGATGATAATAATGACGATGGTGATAACGATGACGATGAAATTGCCGTTAATTGAAACACGTTAACAATAACTATAGCTTTTAAAAAAGAAATATAACAATCACAACGGGGACGCGAAGGAACAAGTGCCATAATAAAGAACTCAGCAACAAATTACTCCGTGTTTTGCAATATGTTGGACTTACAGGCTGTCTCAATGTCGTTTGATTGTTTTATTTAGTTTAGGTTAGTTCCTAGTTGACCATAAGCGTGTGCGACTCCATCGGTGCTGCACTGTCGTACAACGTGTCTGTGTCCTGTGTAGGCTCACCCTGAAGTTGACACTGATTACTTAATGTTCCAGCACCACAGTCACAAAAGAATCTGAAAAAAGTGAATTAATTAGAAACGAGTCCAATAAATCTGTAAACACAAACAAAAATTCGTAAGAAAAATAAGCGTGGTGTCTCTGTTGCTCTTCTGTGATCATCGTAACTATTCTTGCTTCGTTAATCTTTGTATTGTATTCACCTAACTGACACCTTGTTACTATAAAATAATACACTTTGATTAGTACTACTTGATTAGCTGACTATTCGAAAAGAGAAGAAAAAATATACATAGAATATGTAGAAATATGTATGTCTCCATGTAAATACAAATTTTTAAAATTATGGAAAAATATACAAGTTTTCGTAAGAACCATTAAGGTATTATCTACAAACTTACAGTCGAAATGTTGGTCATCATGCTCTGTTTATGTAACGTTAGACTTATATGTATATTTAACAATAAAGTTTCTTGCTCGTTCGCGAGTTTAATTATTGAAATTACTCACCGATCGTGTCTGATAAATTCTACATCGTGTCCAGCGTGACAAGTTTTTATACAGTTCACACAAATTGCGTTGCGATCTGTTGTGTTACATGTCTGGCAGCGGTAGAAATCGTGCATGGGGAAGGAAGTGTACGACGAAATTTTGTATAAACATTGGCCGTTACCCACTGCTTTCTCAACTGCATCTTGATTATTAAATATCTTATTGCCTGAAACAGCGAACACGAAATAATGTAACGAAGAAGAGGCGTGTCAGATTGCATCTGTGTGTACTTCTTAAGGATTCAGAGTTAGTAGAATAATAATAAAAATATGGACCTCTAGTCGTCGGTTGAACTCCGCTCGCTAAGCAAAGACCACCGAATCTATTATTGAAAATTTGATTAAATTCTAGCGTGGCGGTCGCGTTGTTTGTAATCTCAACGCCGGCTGCCAATCCATCGAAGATTCGATTTCTCCTCAATACAGGATGAGACTGTGTAGAAATAAGCACTCCTGCTTGCGCGTTACGAAATATATCATTCTCTTCGAGCACACCTGTCCAAAACGAGAGAAACAAACAATCTCGACAATCTCGTAAACCTTTCACGCAATAACCAGACAATAAAAGTGAAAAGAAAAACATACCTTTACCACCATTAAATATACAAATACCACCGTCTCGCCCATCGAATATTTTGTTCCTTTTTAACGTAGGGTTGCTATCGGTTTTAATCCATACCCCCGCCATCGCGTTATCAAAAATCTCATTTTGTTCGAGTAAACCTAATCCGCTATTATACACAAGAACGCCACCGTTCTGTCCGCCCCATATCTTATTCCCACGTATCACTGGATTGCTTCCAGTCCTGCAGCAATATAGAAACACAGTTAAAATCACGAGAACCAACTGTTTGTATGCAACCAGCAGAGACCTTATCTTACCTTATTTGTACTCCCGAATACAAATGATTGAAAATATCATTGTCTTCTAATTTACCGTGTCCATTGTCATAAAAATAAACGCCGACTTGTTTCCCACTATGGATACGGTTCCTTCTAAGCACCGGCGTAGACCCGGTGGTTATCCATACACCTGCCAACGTGTTAGCATACACCTCGTTCTCTTCAATCAGACCTTGTCCCTTCTCATGCACGTATATGCCACCGTGCTGGCCGTGATGGATCTTATTATGCCGAACAATAGGATCGGAATTCGTTCTGATTTGGATACCAGCTAGTGCATTCCCGTAAATATTATTGTGTTCTATCAAGCCTCGTCCCTCGCCGAATATGTATACGCCCCCTTGATGACCATTGTAGATCTCGTTTCTACGTATGGTAGGATTCGAGTTGGAGGTGATCCAAACGCCAGCGAAGTTATTCGAATGGATCTTGTTGTCGATGAATTGACCTAAACCGTTCTCATGGACGTAGATTCCGCCTGTCTGTCCATGGTGAATTTCGCAGTGCACCACCGTCGGATTAGCACCAGCCTTCACTTCGAAACCGGCTATCCGATTGTTGTGAATGTCGTTGGCCTCGAAGTACCCAAGGCCATTGTCAAATGTGAATATACCGACGTCCCTTCCGTGATGGATGTGGTTCCTCCGCATGATCGGGTTCGCATAATTCTTCACCCAGATGCCGGCCAACGCGTTTCTGGAGATCTCGTTGTCCTCGTACGTCCCTTGCGCGTAGTCCGTCACGTAAAGTCCAACATTTTCGCAGTCCGATATGTCACAATTCTTCACCACAGGATTCGCTCCTACGCCCGACACACAAACAGCTGCTCCAACTGTCGAGAATGAAAATATATTAACAATTGCCTACTCGAAATTATTAATTAGACTGCGGAGGTGTATGTAAATAACGAAGACTCGAAGCTTGAAAAATTACATTGAAATTCCGCAGTCTAAACTAGAGGTCCCTATTTCACGTGGTACGTCAACCGTGTAGTAAGAATTTAAGGATCCGTGCACACGGATCCGCGCACACGGATCCGCGGACATGTACCATGTACACATGTATTTTAGTACACGTTCAAAACCGCAATCTCTAGTCTAAACATTGCTATGAAAGTACTTCGTACAGTGTTCAACAAATACTTGCAATGATTTACGACTCGAGAGATTAGAAAGCTTAGAACTTCCTGATAACTTACCAACACTTGAACTCCTAATAATGCAATGGTCCACCGTGGGACTGCAGTTTTCGCCGACCTCTAAACAGTAGTGTTTATGGTGCGGCACCGTACTGGTAACGTCTGGGGTGAACTTTAACGTGAGATGGCCGGCGTAAGCTCGTTTCGCTCCTTCTACGAACATAACTGTAGATTCGCTTTCTCGCTCGAGTATAACCGATTCCGCCACGTTCCCGGGCGCTGCTCCTATCAATGCGACATCGCTGTCTATTACGAGAAATTCGCCCCTGTATATACCAGAGTGTAAGAAAACTAAATGTTGAGGTGCTCCCTCCTCCGATTGGGAATTGCTGCCGCAGCAATTTCCCTGGCCAGTTGTGCTTGTGCTATTGTTCGACGAAGAACCGCTATTGCTTCTATATTCGTCTACATAGTCTAACGCTGCCTGAACAGTATTAAAGTATGGCAAATTCCGTCCTTTGAACTTCAGATCCTGAAATCCTGGCCTTACATGCACTCCTCTGTATAATTGTCTAAAGCTCTCCTTCCATGGATTGTGGTAATCCGACTCGTCCGGAGACACGAACTCGAATTTACATGGTGCAGGATTAAATAATGGTAAGTCGTACTCGTAGACTTGCTGGTACAGGGACTTCCACAGTTCGGTGTCGTTCGCGATTGCTTGAAAACGTCTGCAAACTTGAGAAACTCTACACAGATCTTGTTCCATCAAATAATTAAATATAGTGAGCAGCACTTCGTCCGGTAACTCGTACTGAAGGTAATGTGCAGCGGCGTTTGTGTTTGTACCTACAAAACCGATTAATGGCAGTTTAAGAAACTGTTCGCCAATGTCTACAACGTGTATTTGATTTCGAGTAACCGTACCATCTGTGGATAATGAACATGTCCGCCTAGGTCGTTTTCTGGCTGGTAAGGAGGAAGAACCTAAAGTTGCTCCAACACTACTGCCACCCGATGGGGGTAACGCAGAGCTGGTACCGGGTGCTGGATCCGGATGGGGTGGACTTTTACGCCTTAAGTCGTAAGGGGAAGAATGTGAATGCGATGGGGAAGGTGATGGTGCCGCAACACCGGAAACACTGGGAGAAGATCCTCTTCCACCGCTTCCACCCCCACCTCCACCTCCTCCTCCTCCTCCTCCTCCGCCAACTCCACCACCAGGCGGTATCTGATTCGATGCTGAACATGGCAAATCGCATGGCTCGGCTGTAAAATTAAAATAATTGCAACTAACCCGTAAAGTATATTTTAAATATGCACATTCGAACGATTGAACCTTCGACAATATCCAGATTCTAGTAAATTATTATTGCATTAGCTACTTAACAGGCTATAAATGAAACAAAAACACACATCTGTCAAATACAGAGAATACTAATTACAAGTTCTAGCGGGTAACCAAGTTTACATATGGGAATCAACGTATAAAGAGAATAAAAACTATAAACAGATGATAAACCGTGTATAAGGGGTGCTAACAAGGAAATTAGAACATATTCGCATTATCCATTCAACGTACATATGTGCAGAATCAATTATCAAACGATATATTTCAAAAGGTAGAAGTTTCATAATCACATTTTCAAAGGAACAGTGTCTGTGGCAGTTGCATCTCGAATGCACAGAAAGTGATTTGAGAAAGTGGAGCATTATACTAATTTAACACAAAGTCTATAGCTGGTAGAATATCAGATTGAAAAGTGCATCATGTTCCCGTGATCGTGGGCCGATCGTTTTTCCGAATCACGCGAGGACCCGTCGCGTTTATGGTACCGCAGCTGGTTGTTTAATAAATCGGAATTACACGGAAAGAAAAGAAAAAAAAAAGAATAAGGGAGGTGGGGTGAGGAGTGTAGACTTTGAGCCGACATTCCACGGTAAAAATTGACAATCGCGAAGTGTATGCGATACGGTGATCGATGTCCCCGAAAGAAAGAAGGGCTGGTGCAAGTTGCGGCGAGACCGTGAACAAACGTCATCGCGGTCGCGTTTTTCGGGCACCCCGGACCGCGAGAAAATCATCCGAGAGAAAAGAGACGTGGGCAGCGTAAGGTTTAACTGTCGTCTCTGTCTTGCTCTCTCTCTTAGCGATGTCCGGAATGGTAAACGAAAAACACGAGTAACGGCGAGGAAGGATGTTGGTCGATCGGGAGTATCATAGAGAATCAAACGGAATCGGGCTAGGCCCGTGAAATAACGAAGTAGGTGAAGGGAAAAGAAAAAGAGCCGAGAGACGACAGGTGAGCAGTGAACCGAGGGTCTGGATGCAGGGCTCTCTTACCCGAGGTGGTTCTCGAAGGCAGAGGGATCCTGTTCGCGCCTTTTCTCCGGGATCTTCGCACGTAGTGGCGCGACGATGTGAACGAGGCGCTTGGCATTTTTAACGTGCTTCCCGACGAAAATTATGCGAGAAACGGGTGAAACAACTAAACACTAAACAATGGCGACACTTCCACCGAGCCCAGCGGCCATCTTCTCATTGACGGTAGGACTGCCGACTGGTGCCAGACCGCCAATCGGATGAATTTCTGCTCTTCCCCTCTTTCCGCACCGATCACCCTACTACCCTGCCCGAAAGCGATCCTTTTCTTACTCGCTCTCACTTGCTTGCTACCCCCTCGCACCGATCCCCTCTTCCGTAGTGGATCTCGACACAAGCGACCAACATCAGTATGGAGTTACGGCACCGAATACTTCAACCATAGACGCTATTCTTACTGAGGCGAAACTACGCAGTTTTTCAGTAAATGATCGACATTCTACGCTTGCGTCTACAAGTAGGACTCTCGTGAAGATAGCATCAATACTCTATGTTTAACTGCGCATGCGCACACAAGTTTGTTCACCATGAATATAGCTTCGAAATGATTAGCGACGATAATATTTCTTATATTCGTTTTAAATGTATACAGTGGATGTACAAGGTATTCGTACACCTTTAAACAACGAATAACTTTTTCAAAAATCTATGTCAGTTATATACATGTACAAAGAATTTAATAAGAAAATGTTCATAGTCATATTGTTTTTTACCATATTGTGATTCAAATATTGCCGCATTTTTCAACGTTCTCAAATTTTCGCATACAGTATCTTCCTCCGTTCTCATCCTTCTGGATGAGAAGGATGTTGAAATTGGGATGACCAACTTGGAACTGCTGTTGCCATTTCTTTGCAAACAATATCTCCATCACCTTTTATAATGCACGCGAAGGAACCAGAAGGAACGAAATGTTGAAAAGCGCGGCAGTATTTAAAACGTTGTGCTATAAAAAACTGTATTTTCTATCGAACAGTAAATCAATTATTTTCAATGTTTCATACATGTGTACTTAAACATTTTTGTACATTTGTAAGAATTCGTCTTATTTATACGTATATGTATAAACATGAAGAAATTATCCTGATATTATATTCATCGAACACAATTTCCGTACGCAAGCGCACTAATATTTCAAAACCTGCATATTCACGGAACACAAATATACGCGTGCGTCTTCGGCATTACGGAGATCTGAGGCTCTATTCACGAAACACAAGTTATGTACGCATGCGCACGGGAAATTGTCTCTGAAAAATTCCGCAGTTTCACCTTTGATGTTGTACTCTATGTCCTGCGAAGTATTCTGTGGTTATGGAGACCGCGGATCAAAATACCGATATGTGCTGCGTGTCCGCAATTTTATTATGTCTTTGTCTCGCCGTAGTGTTCGTTGCAAGCCTCTATGTATGGAGATCTCCGTACGATAGGTAAAGGAAAGCTGACCGGCGACGAATGTCGATCACCTTTTTTAAATGAGCATTTCTCGTGCGATCGTGTAACACGGTCTTTTGGTTCTGTAAACGATGAACCACAGGGAACCACGAACAAAGTGTAACTGTGTTCACGTCGTTCCGTGAACATGAATGCCGCTCTTTCTCGAGTTCTCCCACTCGTGTAATTATAAAGATCTTCACCCTCGAATTCTTCTTTATCCAGCGTCATGTTTAAAACTTGCAGCACGCTCCCTTTCAAAAACAAAAAATTGTTCTGTTTAACCCATTATCCTTTCCAAATCGCTTCTCTTTCTACAATTTAATAAACAATGCGAAAATTTTATTTGCAGTTTCTCAGTATTTTTCAACAAATAATAGTAATGATAATGGGTTAAATAACAAGAAGATCAAATGACAAATCTCTCATTTAAACATTCCTATCCTCTTTGCATGTTTCTGAAATATTTACTTCTGTTTTCTAATTACAGGGAACATCCTACAATTATAAAGAAAAGATTTTTTAGTGTTTTCATAGTATGCCTTGTATCTCCTACGTCATTGTATTTTGGAATGAATGAAAAGTACTTAGAAAAGGTAATTTTTGGTAGTCATGTAATATTCCTTTGTACACAGCTACTTTGAATTCTAAGCTACAATATTGTTTCAGGCAACATTTTTGGAGTTACTAGGTATAAGATGGCCAGGTTTAATACAAGCAATTGTGATGCCATTATTGTTAACAATGATACTATTTTTAGGACCATTATGTGTAGAAGATTACAGCGGGTTTAGGAGATTATTTTCCCGTGAGTGCTTCACACATTTTCTTCACTAATATCGTGAACTGCTTTTCGGATTGCAGAAGTGGTTAACAAGAATTATAACAGTTTGAATTTGCTTGTTTCAGAGTCCATGTATAGGATTGAAAATATAAAGACATTGACATGGTGGAGAGGTCAAGTTGTTGCACCTCTTTCCGAAGAATGGACATTTAGAGCTTGTATGTTGCCATTACTTTTGCAATGTTTTGCACCACTTACTGCAATATTTGTATGCTCATTGTTTTTTGGAATAGCTCACTTTCATCATATAGTATATAGACTAAAAGATGGCGTGACACTTAAAAGTGCTTTCTTTATGTCTTGTAAGTACTATTTACAACGTAGATGAAACATAACTAGACAGCGGATCTTTATGCAAAATAAAAATTTTTTACTTGATTTGTAATCAACTTCTTAGTATGTTCAATAGGTCGAAAATAATGTAACAGTGTTTTTAAATTCTTCTAATGTTTTCACTGTTTCGGATTACACCTACTCATTTTTGTGATAAATGCATAAAATCTGCTGTCTAAACGTAACTGTGCGTGAACAAACTGGTAATTGTAATTTGTTAATCAGGTTACCATGTTGGCTACACAACAGTGTTCGGAGCGTATGCAGCATTTCTGTTTGTTCAAACAGGTATGTCAACTCTACTTCCTTTTTTCTTTTGATTTAATATATATATATGATTATGCAATAATTTGTATTTCTTGTAAATAGGACATTTTGTAGCACCACTGACAGTACATTCTTTTTGTAATGGCGTGGAATTGCCTGATCTTACTATGGCATTTAAGGGTCCATTGAGAAAGTTTTCTCTATTTTTCATTGGATTAGTTTCCTTTTGTTTTTTGTTAATGCCAATGACGGATCCCAAGTTATTCCACAATGACTTGTTTTGGCATAAGCAATTTGTATGAGACAAGTTCCATTTGCAACAATGTCTCACTAATGTTGTTCACAACCTTTTTTAGAATAATTCGAAAACTATTAACATCGTGTTTATAATCAAATATTACATGATTGTACACTCTTATGAGATACGAGGTAAATCATGCAATGTGACATTTGAATTAATCGCCGTTTTGATATGTAAATTTTTTAATAATAATTTCGAAGAAAGTATAACAATCTTAAATCAAGTTTTACATGACAAATGTTTTATACAATCACATTGTTGAGATGCAAATTAATAATGCGATCTAGAACTAACGTGAGATTACTGTAGTACCTCGATTCTAAATTACAATCTAGGTGAAGTTTCTCTTCAAACGAAAATGTTGATGAAAGATTGTATGCTTGAATATAATATGACATTGTTACAATAAATAGCGTATTTTAAATTAATTTTTATACAAGTTCATCTTTTGCTAATTTTTCTTTTGATGTAATGTACAAATTCACCTTAAAGCTCTCAAGTAATTTAAACAATTCACGTTCAGCTTAAAACTAACTGAATGACGTGTAAGGTAAATGTACCAGTAAGTGACCAGTTAATAGTAAGATCACGCTACAATTATTTATAACTTGTTGCCTTTTCGTATAATTAAATAAACAACTGTTCTCTGATCTTGCAACTTCTTTGCTCATATACAGTTGTCATTCTCATATATTTCTACCATCAATTCAAAATTAATCAAATGCTGAAATTGTAATCAAAGCAGATGTACCAGTAAGTGACCATCTCAAATAAAATCAAACCCTAAAAATAACAAAACAATGATTTTATTCACAATATTCCGTAAGTTATTAATGTTACAGTAAATGACAATACATTAGATAAATGCACTATAAATGCACTAGAAAAATTAGCTCAACAGCTAATTGCACATCATACATAAATGTGAGTCTGCAAAAGGTCTGGAGTCCGAGCCATAACCTCACCATTCTCAACCACAGATAATTATGTGATACAAAGAATCTCCAGGCTCGATCATATAGATCGGTATATCGACAGTTCTTAAAAATGATTAGTTAAAGAGTCCTTCTGTTAGTATTTATTTGAAAACGGTCACTCACTGGTGCTCAATCACTTATCGGTATATTCTCCCTACACGTTACATGTCAACACACATACGAAAATTAACATCATAATACGTATACTTATTGTTTATTCGAATCACAGAAGTAAACAGTTACAACGTCATTGAAATATACTCGTTACAAATGTTTTATATAATTAAAAACATGAGAAAACCTAGTAAAAAAGAGGAAAACAAGAGGAGTTTACATTTTGTGATAACATCCTGTTATTCGCAACAGATCTTTGTACAATACACTGTTGTGTGTGCTTCCTATAAATTACACATTTGATGATCTCGTACAATTGAAGCACAAATACTACTAATGATTTGTCGATAATATTGTAAGCTTTCCTTGTCAGAAGGAAAATTCGAAGTGTTGAATGATATATTTATATAAATATATACATTATGTTAAACTGTACATTTTTTCAACAAAATCTACTGTTATATTTTAAGTGTATTGAAGAACGGAATTTACAACGTGGATGGATTCATTCATTTTGTAACATATTAATATAGAATATGTAAATATAAATAAACTTTTAACTTGTATTATATACCAATGATCAATTTCAAAAAACTCCTACTACTTGGCACTACATTATTCGTCACATTATAAACCTCTTTACTAAAACAGAAACATTTCAGATCGTAAAATTGCAATGAGTACATTAAAAGTGTTTGATTTTAAAATTCAAACAACGTAATTTTCTTTTATTATCAGACACATCAATTTATGGTTACACTATTATACAATCCTTATATTTAATGTGTATATGCTCTGTTAACTATATTACGTTCAGACATACCAGGAGGATCGTTTACTAGGAACTCTAACTGCAGACTTATACGTGCAAATGACTCGTAATAAATAAATAAATAAATAAATGCAGATGCCAGCGATGAGAAATCAATCACGTTTAATAACATAAAAAAAGGTAAAAAAATATTTCTTTTCACGCTACCTTCAGGTCTGGCTAGTTCCAGGAGTGGCTTCAAAGTTTTGCGATTGATTGAGGAACAGTATGTTACTTGTTTTCAAGCTAGGACCCGATTGGGATATAACCGATGGACACGGGCTAATACATGGTGTGGAGGAGTAACTGTTGCTCAGATCACACTGATCTAATAGCTTCCAAAGTTCTTCAGGCGTAGGTCCACCGGAAACATCTGTAACAAAGATATTTAGTAGTTAGCAGAAATTCGTACAAGATACCAAAACATATTTTTCAGGCACAACAAATTACTTTGCGTAGAAGAGAACCTCGGCTCCAAGGCTGTTGTAAGATCCCACATTTGTATGGTGCCATTAGAATGGCCAGTAAATATGAAACGCCTTGGCCTTGAGCCCATACGGCTAGATCCTTCGCATTCGTGTACATAAAATGAAGTAATAATGCTACCGTCTACTGATTTGATTACACACACTCTTTTCCCATTCGACGCTAAGCGTACGAACAACTGATCAGTCTCAGGTACAACTTTTTGAACAAATACTTGTTCGTCATCCTGCTCCCCGAACGGTCCTGCATGGTAATGTATAGTCAATTAAATTTTCTTGTAAACTTACTTCTACGTAAATTATTTTTACATAATAATTATATTAATTCTCCGTGTAATAACTTACCGAAATCGTTACCAGCATTGTAGCTGATACAAGGTTCGATCGCTTCCAAAGATACAATTTTGAAACTCGCTTCCGGCGTAGATCCAGGTTGAGTAGAGATCATTCCACGGAATCTCATTACAGCCCAGCTTCTAACGTGATTATACTCGGAGCAAACAGATACCAAATACTTTTCTGATAATGTTACCTGTAAGAATGAATTTTCTTTTCACTTCCGATCGCAAAATAATGAACACAGAAATGATGCAATTATGAACATACTTTCGTCACGCTGCTTTGGTGTACTGTAAATGTCTGGAATAATTGTGGCCCGTGTCCTACAGTTTCAGGATGTTGTACAATGACTCTAACACTGCCGGATTTGGTGCCATATGCAATTTCGATCCAGTTACCACACAGAGCTGTATAAACAGTAATATTTTATATAAGACCGTTCTACTCTAAAACAAAAACCTATGTCATCAATGTGAACTACATTTGTTAATAAAACTGTAAACAATACAGTGTGAATATCACATATACTGGAAATTAGAAAAATGGAAAGAATCCTTTTGTGCATGTGTACTTTAATTAAGAGAAAATGAAAAATCCATATATTACATGCTTTGTATTCTGACAATCAATAAAAATTGATTATTCAGAACAAGATATGGATACTATTTTGTAGTTAACAAGTTATAATGTAATTTAGATTTAAGAGAAAATTTTTGAATAGCTACTACACGATTTGTGAAAATATCAAAATATGTATAAATGTAGATGAAGACGGTACAATTATTTGGAATAAACTGAATAATGCTCGTATGCGTCTGAAACCATGTAAAACGAAAAACAACTATGCAAGCAGAGGTATGTGTTGATTGTTCCTTTTCCTTCCCCTCTCAGATCCTGGTATGCGAATTAATGGAGAAAGCAAGATGCTCTATGAAATTTAATAATGAAAATTAATTTGAGCCCAGGCAAATAAATTGCATAACCGTGGTTTCCAAGCAGATATTAATCAAATAAATTGGATATAAAGATGATGCTGTTTGCGATAGTACAACTGGACGCATTAGGAAAAGCGGGCTGTGTGCGATTAGTGCAATCTAAACGAGAAAATAATGTTTACAAGGGTTTTTGCGTATACACAGATTATTTTCCAGATATTATTTTACAGATATGCTTGTATTCAAAGTAATTTGTGAATTAAAGCATGATATATATGTATCGAAAGAATATTGATTGAAAAGTGCAGAACGTTGTACTATGTCTGGAGAGGAAGGATATGGATACAAGTATTCAAATCAATGATGTACAAAATGTAGAGAAACATATGTTATTTCGGACCGTGACTGGAATGTGAGAATATTGTAGAACATTGTTATATCGACCCATACTTGCCTTCTGCTATATATCCAGTTGTACGAAATCATGAAGCAAAGAATGTAATAATAAACTCTCATTAATATTAAAAGAATAGTACTACACTTTGTGATAGAAAGAACTTTCTAGACTAGAACTTTCTTACTAGAACATTCGTATTTATTTCTTTACACGATTCGACTATTTTTCTTGAGTACTTTTCTTTAATGTGTCGATCTACCAATAAAAAGTTACTTTATTTATAAAAGATATAATATATTCAGATAGATTTATATTTGTTTAGTTAAACTCTAGCTAAAAGTGTAACACAACAGTATACCTAATAAAAAGTTTGAATGCCAAGCAAAAAGAGAAGCGTTTATCGTTAAAGTGACGTTTGTTATTACATTCCTCAATACAAGCAGATTAAACAATTATATTTTAGTCCATTTATTTGTACGTCACTTGAAAAGGTGTTTCTGCAATAGAGATACTGTAATACTCAATGTTATGAACCATCAATTAGTTATGATTTACCTTACGATTTTCGTTTTAAGCCGTTTATCAAGATAATACTGTGTTATGTAAGGAGTGTTTATGAAAACTTACATGTCTTTGGCGTTAAATAAAGGGATATGGCTGTAATGGGATCATAATTTGGATCACGGTACAATTCGGTTACGAGTAGATCGTTGTCCTTCATTCGCAAAGGGAACTTTTCCATGTCTGAAAATGAGAAGCGTATAAGCTTTTATTAGAAAATCTGCTTCAATTATTAGAAATGTTTTCGTTTTTTCTTACCAATGTGATAAATGGATCCATTGTTGCATCCCAGAAGAAGAAAAGAACCAGCCGTATCGAATGACAAAATAGGCACTACATCTTGTATTTGCCAATGATGCGTCATATCATGCCACACTCCAATTTTATCAGTAGAAGACAAGGCAACTAATTGTCTCCCAATAAAAAACAAATGTTCTATACGAACATTTAAATTGAATGTGCCAATGTTAACGTTTATCTTTTTAGCTGAGACGCTCCATAATGTAACTTGATTCCCATAAGAAAAGGCAACCATATTAACGGCTACGCTGGTATTTAATTTCGATGTTATCGCCACCCTTTCGATAACGGATTCAATGTGGGGACTAGTAAATGCATGTTGCCATCCAGACGAATCTTTCAGCCAGTAACACGATATGAAATGCGCGTAAGCGATCACAATCCAATTGTGATGAGCCTTTATGATTTGAACTCTTAAAGGATCCACCCAGGAAGAAACTGTACGGATAATATTAGTGTTAGTAATATTTTATTGTTATTTCTAGGGGGAGATCCTTCCAGTGATTTACCTTGCTGGGGTCCAAATACTAAACTTATATCGTTCTTATGCAATTTGTTCAAGTCTGCTGAATTATTCCTAACGTGCCTTAAGTCTAGGGATGATGTACGTGAATACAGCAAGCCTCTTTGCTGAATTCTGTAATCCAATGAAGAATTCCTTACATGCGTTCCAAGTGTACCTTTCTGGTTTTGTTGCCCTAAAATAATTACATACTAAATAATGGTAATAATGTAGTGTTAAAATGTAGCTTTGTATGCTGGTTTCCAAAGGAAGAAGATCTGTCCTATCAAGTGGTATAACTGAATCTTTTCTCTGAGCCTTAATATTAGAAGTACATTGAAATTAGTGCATCTAAATTTACAAGAAGCACGAATATTGGTTCTCGAAATGTAATAAAAATAATACATGTAATAACTACCGCTATTCTGAGTTGCATTGCAGCTTGGAGCTATGCTCTGGGAAGTTGACGGTGCATCTGTTTTGGGGTTTGTAGCAGTGGTTGTGGCAGTGGTGGTAGTAGTAGTAGTTCTGTTATGAACAGACACATCTGCTACATTTGGTACAGAGGCGATAGGTTCTTGCAATGGTATACCTTAAAACCAAAGATATATATTTACAACTCCATTGATTCTGATAAGTAGACTGCGGATGTTTATGGATTTTCCAATTTTCCTAGGCAAATTTGAAGAAAGTGGAATGAAATGAAATTATATTTTTAATAGAGACAGCCATTGTAGATCCAGAACAAATAAAAATTCTACAATTTTGTAGAATTAGAGTACAATTTCCTTTTTTGAAGATTGTCATAAGCCACAGTCTACTGATAAGATTACATGAAAACTTACTTGGAGGTGGCAAATAACCATAGAACAAGACATCTCCGCAGGAAGATTGTGTTAAATCTTCGCATAAAATCAATCGTTTAACTAATGGTAATATACCATAATATTCAGCTTCGTGTCTTAAGGTACGAATATCTACATTCTTTAAATCAATGTCCTTCGTTCTCAAATAATTCAATATAATAGAGAACAGCTTCGGATCTCTATCTATGAACAATGCTCCATCCTCGTCTCTGTGGCTGGCAATACGGTTGCTTAATAATGTAGTGAAGAACGAGTCTGGTACCCATGTTAATGTTTGTTTTGATGTTGAGAACCTGAGCAGAAGAATCACATTAGTTCTAAGTACTACATACGCACTGTATTCCATCAACAATCTATATTAAAACGAACAAGGCAAAGGTGAAGCAAATTTGATATTTTTCTTTCAAAATCTATGAGATGTACATGGACCAGTTTCAAAAGATATTCCAATGTCTCGAAGGGATTGGTTTTAATAAATGTTGAACAACATTTAAGATTGACCTGTAATGATACTGTGTAAAAAGCTTGCGAAGCACAAAAATATTTTTTCGAAAAGTCATGCAATCGAAAGTCAACATCAACAATTCGAACAAACATTTCAAAACTACTGTACAAGCAAATAGACGAGAGAAATTAAACAACAATTTCTCTTGCTATACCTTGTTCCTCCGACATTTAAGTGCACGATATCACCAATAGCGAAAGAAGAAGGCACGGCCATCGTCAAAGCTTATTCAAGTCTCGTAACTTGAGTAACTTGAATCTTGACGTGTGTCGTCATACGTTGATAATCATCACTGTAAAACTCAACAATTATAAATCCCTTTGTAGGGGTTATGACCACTGTGGTCGCCTTCGTTTGTGTTCATTGGCAGTGAAGCACATGTGGCGAGATCTCGTCTGTGCCATAAAAATCATAAGATCGTCTGAAGTTGAATAGCTTTTAATTTTAATTCCTATTAGACATGGAGTGTAATAAGATCGCGGTGTAAGAAGAATAGGTGACAGTTACGTCTTAGTATCGTGACACGACACCAGATGGCTGACTAGTAATAGAGATAGAGCGGTCTTTTTAAAAATTAACTCGATAGAGTGTTTCTAACGATTTTCTAGCAGATCCTTGCCTGGAGTTAGATCATCTTACGTTTCTTACAATGAAGCAGAAAAGTTTACTGTAATATGTTATCTTACTTCTAATTTGCTAACAAGAGTAAAAAGCAAGCAGAAAGTACACAATTATCAATGTACACATATATTTGTGGCACTTTAAAAATGTTAATGCAGGAGAATTTAACACGAAAAAGTAATATAAGAATTTATTTAAAGTCGCAGCAACAATTTAAATTTCTCATTACCCCCATTCATGTCGTTAAAGTATTCTAACTAAGTTTGACCTATAACATGAAAGTGGATTGGGCTTGGAATATTTAGAAGACATTAAGAAGCAGCAGACCTTATAAATTTCAGTTAATTGATAAAATATTGTACTAGGATCGTTTTCAAAGTTCCAACAGTGTAAAAGTTCTCGAAGTTTCACCATTTCTCATTTTCTACGTAAAAGACTTACCAGATCTGGCTGATTACTAAAATTGTGTCAAATTCTGATTATAGTCTTTTAAAATAATAAATACGGCTAAGAATATCAGATTTCAATAATATTCGAGCTTCGGTTCAACTATTTCTACATTTATACATATCGACTCCGTTCATTCTTCGTCCAAATCTAATTTAGTTAAGCTGAAGATCAAACGGTGGTGAATAGACTCCGGATTTTATGCATTTATAACAAAAATGATCAAGTGCAATTTAAAACAGTGAAAATATTAAAAGATATATTGAGAATGTTAATACATTATTTTCATCGCATTGAAATTATTAATGAAGAATATAAAATATTTAGTTCCTGCATCTTGCAATTGATGCACGAACCTTTTATTTTATACCTTTATACTTATTTATTAGTACGCGAGGTAGAAAAAATACCCACAGAGAATGTAGAGAATTCAGTGTTACCTAACAGTTTCCAGGCAATTTGCAAATACCATATGAAATTGTGAAAACGAACGATGTTAGAACTTCTGATACGTCTAGAATATTTGGATAGTGTATTGGTAACGCTGCGGGTGACACGGGAATGCTAATAGGCCGTTAGCGTTCCAGGATATCGGGTCACGAAAATGCTTTCTATGTCACGCCAATTCTTACATCTCGCCAATATGCGTGTGAAATAATTGAATTTCGAACATAACTTCGTTCTCGCGGAATATCGGGTGGATCGAGTATTCGTCAAAGCACGTACCAAGGATATATGGCTAAACCTAACACATTCTGTTCGTCGATCTGGCAGAAACTAGTGCCGATATTCTATTCGATAAGCCCCGAAAACTTGTCGAGAAAGCACTCGAGGTAGGCTGAAAGTATTAGCAACTGGCTGGGACGCTGGCACACGCAGCCACGAAAACGTAAACCTGCGGAATTAAGGATTCCATCGAGTTGCAAATGTTGGCTCCGTAGTTTCGAAGTTAGTTACGTCTTGCTTTAGCCAGAATGCCTCTCAGCCACTTGCTCGCGTTGAATGTTCCGTCGGTTCTGGCACGGACGTCTGCAGAATCCTGTCGAGATTCAGTTCAAGGACCTCATTCTAGCCATATGAAACGCCAGGAGTCATAACACCGGCTCCACTCGCGTATGGGAAGTTTTAGAACCGTGTCGGACCTCTATTGTTTCCTGTAAATAGCTCTAGAGCAAGCTTCTCTACTCGATCGTCGAATCCATCGGTGTTAGGTATCGACACTGTATCATTTTCTGACTAAAACGGTTTTAAAGCAACAAAAATCAGTTAGAAAAGTCTCTATATATCCTTTAAAACGGAGTAACTGTTTTCAAAACAGCTCGAGTCTTTTCAAGAATTTGCCTCCACCTTTAACCTCTTGTCGTATTTTAACGAGCCACACTCGTCATGAAGATTTTGGACAAAGTCTAACGAATATGAATGTTACGCCTTTCTTTTTAACTGAAATAAAATTTGATTCGTTTCTAATCAATATTTAAGTATTACAATATTATTACATATTATTATTACGTATTACATATTTTTCGGGAGGAAGGGGTTAACGTGAGACTTCCAAAAATTCCTACTCAATACACTGAACAATCATATTTTCAATGTCTCAAAATTCAATAGACTGATTCAGTTTGTAATATTTTGATGAAAATATCCCCTAAATTATTAATGATTGTTTGACATAAATAGCTTAATATAGTGCTACAGAAAATAAAGAGCTACATCGGCCAGTTAATTAAAATCGAACAGCCTGTTTATTTCCATATGTATTCCTAATCGAACGATGAATAATTTGTGAAAAATAAAACTTGCACTTGCATCATGACCATTACTTGTTCCAAAATGTGTAAATAATCTTCACGATTCCGTAAACATGGAAACTATTCGATTGAAGGAATACGTTGGATTTATCCGTGGAAGGTTCAGTGGCAGTTCCATGGACGAATCGAGCAATAGCGACGCATTTAACTTCCCCAGCGTTGGCGTTTGGTTTTCCGGTTGTACACGGCTTGTTGAAGGCAGCGCTCGTAATCGGGAGACAATTACCAGCGGCGAAGCAAAGTCGGGTCACGTTGCGCATTCCCTGCAACATTGTAGATTTTCTGGCAAACGAAGCGAGAGGAACAATGCGATTCGATTCAATTTCGCTTCGAAGGACCCAGTGCGTTGGCCTGCGATGCTCGTTCGTTCGCGAGTCGTGATCCCGATCGAGCTGGCTGACGGAACCAGTAACGAAATGCCTCAGTTGTGTACAGTCTATCGGTTGAAAACCGTCCCTGCTACTATTAATCTTTATCGCTAGGACAATTGAAGCGACTCATTTTCGATTCCTCATCAAAATTGCGAGAGATCGTTTCGACGCGCGTTACGAAAAGTATTTTCTTGTGTCTTTGGATACTATTTATTTCGACGATATTAAGAAACACCAACGAATGTAAAATTAATCCTTCATTTTCCGTTGCTGCCACTTCACTATGGCCACTTCACTCAATTTTGATCTCGAAAAGTAATGTTTTAACCCCTCGCCGTACCTTTTCTTTTACAGTTACAGTGATTAGTCTTTATGCACAAAAAGTCGTAGAGGGAAAAAGAAAATGTATATTTTTTGTATGGCCATATTTATTTTAATGCTTCAATATTGATTACAAACGAATCAAATTTTATTTCATCTGAAATGAAACGCGTAACATTTATATTTGTTAGATATTGTTAAAAACCTTCATCGCGAGTCTGGCTCGTCAGGGGGTTAATAATAATTTTTATAAAATCTTTTATTAGCGAAATAAAAAATTTAAAACGGGTCATTTTGATTTGTTCGGCATTTTTAATGATTAGGAGCCACCCTAATTTAAAACTGTGATTATAAGACAACTTTTAGAGTTTCTTTAAAAGAACGGTAGTGAGAATTCTAATTTCAAACTTGGTATGTTTACGAACATTCGGAGAATACGCACAAAAGTTTTTAAACAATAGTAATAATTTTCTTCGCAATTGCAGCTGGAAGAGCACTGCTAAGTTTCTCCAAAATTAAAGCGGTAATTGCAAGAATGTTGAAAAAATAGTTTATCTGAAGCAAAAAAAATGTAGCAACTTCTTCAACCCTCATACATTGCTCGAGAAAAATCACCCGTTTTCTGTTTTTAGATACTGTGGCATTTGTTGTCCCTCTATTGTTGCGTTTCAATCCGACGTATTTGTTTAAAATATGAGCTTCCAAGTAAAACACGATTGATGAAACGAATCGTGTAAAAACAATGTAAAACTGAAATGGAGAAATATTAACCGGGAATGCTTTTGTTTATCTGTATGAGTGCAGAGTAAAAAATATAAAAATCGAGGGAGTATTTGTCCGAAGCTAAAGAATTTAATTGAAAAATATTTCCTCGCTAGACATCATTCATATACAGAGAGAAAAATCGATCTTTTAATTTGAAACCACGTTTAATATATTCGTTGAAGTGTATGATATTATATCTCTACACTAAAAAACGCGTGACACGTTTATATATTTTCTCTGCAATTAATAGTTTCTGATATAAATGACCAAATATGATTTGCAAGCCCGGTTTCGGAGAGCATTTTTATTCGCTGAACATGAACAATGGTTGCTGGAAGTTAACGTGTCGAATATTTTCTAGGTTTTATGCCATAAATTCCATTAAAATTTACCGAAATTATTAAAGGAAGAAGGGAAATTTTCATATCGCTCCTATTTCACGCAATTACTCCAAGAAACTTTTATCCCCGCATAAAAATCCGCAGTCTACTCGGAACCCAGAATCCTTTGCGAACAGACTTCCAGGTGAGATCGATTTTGTTTCGTTGAATTCGAGCATCCGACTTGAGATCCGTAAACTTGGAATACTCCGAAAACTCGGTTGTATCGAAGGCTGCTTGAAACAAACTGTATCATTAGACAGTAACAGCAGCCGAGGGAACTTAATCGAAAATTACAGTAATTAATCAACCGTTGAACCCGCAACTGCTCGACTTCGCTTCGACTTCGGAATGACTGGATTGGTTACAAAGTGGATGTAGATCGGCCCGCAGGAAATGAACGAGAGCCGGGGCGGTTCGGGATCGTGGAACCCAGTAATTTTCCTAAGAAGTATCGTCTGGTTCATCGGGAGCGAGGTACGTGGCTACGATTTCAATCCGAGTTTCAGCTTCCCGGATTTCCATTTACGTCGATTGCCGTAGGAAAGACACCGCGCCGCGCCAGCCGACCCAGAAATACGTTAAAAATTGCCTGTACCAGCTAGCAGGTTCGCGGATTACGTCAGACGGCGAACGAGCTCGAGGTTAATGGAAGGGTTTAGTTCTTTGGCCGACGATACAACGAGCGGAATACATTTCGCGACGGGTCGCGTTGCTGTCTCGCTGTATTTACAGACGGGAGGATCGATCGGTCGCGTTTATCGGCGCAATTCATAGGCCGAGCGACGCAGACAGAGTGATTCAGCTTTGAACTTTCGCCGATCGTTCCGTCCGACCCGGCAAATTGATTTAGGATCGTACAGCTCGTTCTGATGGCGGAAACGAAGTCGCGGAACCGACAAATCATCCTTAAGGGGAGATTCAAGTTATCAAGATCTTTTCATTACATTTTCCACTTCTGCCACATTTAAAGAATATTTAATTTAAAGTTACAGGCTTCCAAAAACTGGAAAGTGGTATGGATATACTCTCTCTTCTTTATTGAGTAATTTCTTGTTGAATTTATTATACGTAGTTTATTAAAATCACAGATTCTGTAGATATTTAAAGATTTATTTGCAGGAATTGATACGAAATAAAAATTCGTTTCCTCCATTAAGAGTTCCATCAAGTTCTGCATAAAATAAACATCTCGTAGCCTTGC
This sequence comes from Lasioglossum marginatum, assembly GCA_028455795.1. Taxonomy (NCBI): domain Eukaryota; kingdom Metazoa; phylum Arthropoda; class Insecta; order Hymenoptera; family Halictidae; genus Lasioglossum; species Lasioglossum marginatum. Next base: position 4,077,808 of record CM052265.1, read on the forward strand.
ATTAAATATTTGCTTATACCGACTTTTTAGGAAAGAGTCTCTTCTCACTTGTAATCGTCTGAGTGAAATGCAAGTCCTGCAATCTTGTATTATTATCTTTGAAGAAGCAGCGCCTGAGCTTCGCACTTTCGGTATCTTGTGTGTCAAAGTCTCGTGTGTTCGCAAAGATAGTTCTTATTTTCGACGAGGATTCCCCATTGTGGAGCGTCTCAAGGTGCATAATGAAGCCGCCGTTAGTAAACTATTGCCTAGGAAACCATTACCGTGGACGCCCGCCGTCCGGATGCATGCAAACGGATGGACGGAAGCATCGCGTCGCTAGAACGTAATTTGAGGATTACGCCTGCTCGTATATTATCGCTGAACAATGGCCGAGAGACGTCGTCGTTGTACAATCACGCACGTAATCCGCAAGGATCTTCTGAAATTCTGTGCGCCCCGCACGGTCTCTCGACTTGTACCCCGAACGCCATCGGGGACCGACAAGCTGCTTCCTTAGAGTTTCCGATGTGATATGCTATGATCCGGAAGGATTAACTTCGTTGAAAGTCGGCCAAATTGTTTTCAACGTTGGGGGCCTTGTTTCGCCAAGGACAGAGAAATTATTAATCCTTCTTGCAGAAGATTGCTTGAAGAACCGGATTGTACGGCAAAATGCAAGTCTTGAATTGTAGCAAGATAAATAATTAAATGAATGGATGGCTGGAAGAAGAATTAGGAACTTATTTCGCTTTAACATTTAATAAAACAAACCGTAAAAAAAATCTTCCAGTTTTCAGTCTTTTTCCAATGAAAGAAGGGCTTATGGCATTTTTAGCTGGTTTTTTTATTGCAATTCACATTTCAGTTTCACAATTCAAAATTGCGCTCCTATAAAATTCAAAAAACCTGAATGAATAACTAAATGAATAACTCGATTAATTTTTTTCCGAGTATTCCAACAGCTCTAGTATACACTTGGTCGTCGAAATGGAGACCGCAGGTCCATAACAAGCTGTGCAAATAGTGCGGGCTCGTTCCTGATCGGACAGACAATATAGACTCACGCATGGTCAGACAAGTAGTACAGAATCGTTTTGGATCAGACCAGTGATATAGGATCGTGTTGGCTAACTAAGACAAGTAGCGTAGCAGCTCGTTCAATCAGACAATCGATAGCTAGAGTTATCAGAAGGAATGTTGTTTGCAATACGTACATACCGCTAACAAATAATAAAACGCACAAGTTTTGCAACAATTGCAATTTTGATTCCGGACCGATCTTGCAAACGTCGCGGGAACAAGTCGGCCAATGAAAAATTTCGAACGTCACAATGAAACCTGCGCATTAGTGTTAGTTATAGTTTATTTCACAGTTCGCTTTACGACGGCACATAAACGTTCAGAGGCGAAGTTCGGAGGGACCGTTCCATAAAAAGAGAGAGGGGGAATAAGCATCGCGAAACTGCTGTTACAACGTTCCAATTACGGTCAGATAAGTTCTTTGCGCAGGACCGCGAAAAACTTGCGGTCGGAAACTTCACGGTTACGTAGCCGGTTGCAGTTTTTCACTCGGAGCGAGAGCGTCTCTCGAAATTTTCGCGGAGAAATTATGCGGCCCTGAGGCTGACAGCCGACGTTGGCTGCGAATCAAACTTCCCCGGTAACTTCTAGTCGTTGGCTGACGACTGTTAATGCGACCAGCCGAGAACAATGCCGTGTAATTACCATTTATATTAGTACGGAATGTACTCACTTTGCCGGGGAATACCATGAATACTACCACAAACGGCACGGGAAAGTATTTCAGTGTTGGTCGCAAAAATTATTCATACATGCACGTGGAAAATGTTTCCACTAAGTGAATGAAACGAAATAGTATATGTATATATTCGCTACTGCATGAAACGCAACATTGCAATGAACTTCCCTTTTGTTATGTAACAATCCTCGTCTTTACTCGAGCGAGCTACCGTTCAGAACTTTACCAAAGTCTAGATTTTTCATTATCCAAAATTAATTAGTTTTCGATGTTGGCTGCAGGGTGTGTTGTTGCATGAAATATCGGAATGTATGACTGTTAAACAATTAGGCAGCGGATTTTAAAACAATAAAAGGATTACAAGAATTAATAGTATCAATAAATTTCTCACAATTTAATAAAACCACTAAAGAGAGAAATAACTTCCTATTTGGATCCTATGTGGCAAACCAACACATTGTTTGTATGTCTGCATAAATAAAAAAAGAGCGCAAAACAGAGGGGCTTCCGATTAGCCCATGTTACACGGTATACTTTCAATAAATTCCCCAACGTTGGATAGTTTTTTTTAACGGATTTTTCGCCGCTTTTTGGCCAAAGCGCACCACTGTGGACCGCAATTTCGGGTCAACTGTTAAATAGACTTGAACCGAGCTCGAAAGAAACGGCGCCGAACAAAAAACAAGAACGATTTCCCGCACGAATCAAGATGGGGTTATCGAGAGATCGAGTTCCATGGTGCCACGGGTAACCACCGGATCGTTTCGAATCGGTTTCGGTTCGAGTCCTAATCCAACTCCCACGGATCACGAATAGATAGCGCGGATGAAAATTCCGTCTGATTGACGGAAATAAATTTTTCTCGAAATCGTACCGTCCCTTTTCTCCTCCGCGATTTCCCCCTCCCGTGTACCCCCGTATTAGACGTAAATTCGTCTGGGAAAGGATTTACGTTCCCAATTACGATAAAACCGTTTATTTAAGAATTTCACGGCAGCTCGTGAGTCTTTTGCTAAAATGAGACTTTCCGCTCGATGTTGTCTAGAATTAAAATACGACCGGCACGAAGGGTAGGAGGGGGAGAAAAATCTCATTCTTCGGCAGGCCCTTTTATCTTCGCTGCAAAGTCTGGAATTACTGCAGCCAACCAGGAACGACGAGACAGCCTCGCGCCGGCATTAAGACGTGCAAGGAAATGGCTTTCTTTTTTCTGGCCTGGCAGCCCTGCTTGCTAATTAAATAAAAGGGTTCCCGGGGAAACGCCGCCCTTTTATCTACCTATTTCTCCCTCCAGGAAATTCGCACGACGACACCAGTTGCCGGGAACGTCTTCCAGTCGTCGTCGCTTATAGAGTCCCCTCTCTTTCTCTCTCTCTCTCTCTCTTTCTCATGTAGTCTACAGTGAGTCCAAAAAGTATTGGCACACTACGTTTCCAATTTTCGACGAATTGTTCACATTTTACCCTTTCAGACAATTTTAAGACACCATTTTAAAAAACAGAGTTGACCTTCATATCTCCAATAAAGATACCAAGTAAGTTTGGTCTGTCGCATTTTCTTCTATCTTCAAAAACAAGCGTGTTATTCAGGTGACGAGCTTCCTCTCCAGTTTTTTAAGCTCATGGTAAATGATTAATTATCTCAGTCTCTGTCAAATAATAAATGCAGTTTCATATTATGCAGACACCAAAGAAGGGAATTTTTCTTATCCACAAGTATAGATCAAATTGTAAATACAGAACAGCAGCTTTGGATCACACATTTTAGATTGATGCGTTAACGAACTTTAACCTGTGATGTCTCACGAAACTAATTGTCAATTCTTTAAAATTTGCAACAATTCTAAAATCAAGGGACCCGAAAGGGGCAATCGTTTGTATTACTCTTTAGTGTGCCAATACTTTTTGGAGCCACTGTATCTCCCGAGCTCGTTCTCTCAGACGGTCAACTCTCATTTGATCTTGACGAAACGCCGACCACTTCTGCTTCACTTTTCTCCCTTCCACACCTACTTTCTCCCTCGCTCGAGTATCTTCCGTGCTGATAACTATTTGAAATTGAAGGATTTCTGCCCCGGCGTATTTCATCGTTTCGGGTCACGATCCTGTAGCTTATTTCTATGCAAATACATTTAGAATGGAAACAGAACGATAGAGGACGTATAATAATACAAAAATAGATTATGGAATCGATAATGAACTTTGCTTGCATGGAATCCTCGGGTTCCTCTTTATTTCGTACAGCGTGTATTTTGATAAAAAGTATAAAGGAAGATATAGCGCATGTTTCGTGTACTTTTTTGAATACAAATATTGTGTTTGTTAGCGAATAATTGTCCAACGGTCTATATCCACTTGATTGAAATAAAATACATTTGTTCCCCATGCTTGACGAACAATTAAAGCTTGCGGCATCAAATTAGCCACCCAATGCTTCAATTAATACATTCGATACCAAATATGACTTCTATATTTTATTTAAGATACTTTTTTAGGTAAAAAGCGTTCAATCAGATTCACGTTTCTAATTGGCGACATTGTTCCTAACCGCCATTATAAAATTGAAAACAAAAATTATAAAATTAAAAATTAAAATCGTAAAGATTAATTGCAAGACATGGGGGCCAAATGGGAATTTATTTCTCTTTTGGAAATCGGTCAACTTTACACCCATATAACATTGAACCAGTAAACCTCGGCCATTAAAACTTGCATTTTTGGCATTTTCTCGTCAAAATTCTATAAAATTCTATGAAAAAACAGTTGAAAATTTTTGATCCCCTAAAGTGAAGTTTAACCACGATATCAATTGGAAAATAATCCTTATTTTAGAAATATCACAGGACTTTATCAAAAGTCGTAGTGGATGTTTTTCGTATCACATCACTGAGATACGTGATCATTCATAATTGTTGTCAATAGTTTTCCTGACTCGTTTCAGCAATTCGCTTTGTTCCGGACAGCAGGGATTTCGTCGAGACCCGTGACTTTTCACGGTGATGAAGTAGTACGTTAGTTCGGAGCTGGTTTTGCTTGCGGCTGTTTCTACAAGGCGACTTACCTTCGACTTGGCTCTAAATGGAACCCTCCAGACCTAACGCGACGCGACGGACGCAACGACTACCGAAAAGGTGTCCGTCCGAGCGAAGAAAGCATGAGCCGAGTGCACTCGGCCTACCTGAATGTTGCACATAGCCGGATAAAAGGTTCCGGCGCATCGGCTGAATTGAATAAGCTCTTTTCTTTCAGCGCCGGAGGTCGTGTAAAAGTTTTTCCGAACTCGCGACTTCAAACGGCACGAGGCAAAAAATCGTTCCTACAAAGACGCGCACAGGACCGAGAATGGATGACACGTCGTTTGTTACTATGAAAACAAGTGAAGTCGAACGAAATATTCGATCCTCTGAAGAATACTGCACCTCCGGCGTAAAGGTTCGATCAAAGAAATCAAGCAATTAACCATTATATTCACATGTTTGATCAGGAAAATTGTTTCCTTAATAGACTGTGGATCTTCATGCAAAATGAAAATATTGCGTATCAATTGAACGATGAAGAGACTAAATATAAATTGGTTTCTGTCATTAAGTCTCCGTGGGCAATCTGGGTCGTAAATTTCACCAGAGGAGACCCGAAATTTTCAACTTTTTCAAATGTAGTCCTGTAGATTTTGACGAGCAAATGCCGAAAATCCAAGTTTTAATTTTAGGAATCCACTGGTTCAAAAGTTATGAGTGTTTAAAGTTCGCTGTTTTCGATAGGTAATGAAAAATCAAACATTTAACATGAAAAAGTGGAACAAATTGTTAATATCCAATTTAGAAATGATTTGAAGATAATCTTGGGTCTCGTACAAAATGAAATGATCGAAGTACATACTTGATTATTACAAATTGCTATTGTTGATTTTACTCCGAAGGAAACGTGCTGAATCGTTGCTTCCAACACAGGAAGCAATCGTTCGAACGACTGTAGTAAGTAGGAGGGTTGTCGAGCATGGTAGCGATTTCCTAAGCATCAAAACAACGATTCTAATAAAACCGCTGTTTCCGCAGGCAATTGTGCGGCGCTATAAGGAGACTGGCTTCGAGTTGGGCAAGTTAATTTCCGACGAATGGCAATGCTTGTTTGCGAGAGTGTCGATATCATATTATTCGAAATACGTACGCTATTCGGGTGCACGGCCGCCGTGCCAGCGTGATTCCGTCTCGAATGCCTCTGCCAGTTGCCGGGTGGTATAAGTTTATTAAGTTCGTCCGATGAATCGCTATTGCCGCTATAAACGTGACTACCGTGACCGCGGTTACGCTTCCATCTGATGGACGCAATAGTTTCGGCGTTCTTTCTGCTCGATATTGACTATCCGAAATTCCGATAAAGCTGCCTAGGTAACACGGAAGCCGCTGCGCTGTAAATATTCTTGGAAACCGGGATTCTTGTTGGCGCGCAGCACACAGCGGAGTATTTAGCCGAAAAGCGCTCAAAAAGTGAATTTTTAAAAATTTGCCTCAGACGAAAAATTGTTGTTATTTGAGATAGTTGAATACATGTAAAAAATGTTTCGAACAAATAACTGGTATTTATACCTTTACAAATTCCGATATAAAAAGTTTTTTTTGGATTAAAAATGAAGGTCACCTAGATTTTTTAAATATAAAAATGTCCCCTTTTTCGTAATGTTGTAACAGACTTTAGGATGAATTCAACCATATGTAATATTGTAACAAATAACGCTGTTATAGCTTTTGCGCGCTTTTCCGACGAAATATCCCAGTATGGCGGCGAATATTCTTCGGTGAACGCATCCCGATCCTCAATAATCAGAACGTTCCTCCAGGGAGAATACAGAGCGTTAAGGCCGGTTTGCTCGCCGGTGAATTGCTTAGTTTCACAAAGCGCTGGAAATTAGTGACTGCGACAGCAACAATAGACACGCAAATGAGAAGAATGCTATCCGCGTGCATGCTTCCGACGATCGTCGTCATACAACCGCCCCCATTCACAAAGCAATAATTGTTAAACGCGTATCTCGAGTAATTCGAGCGTGCCGAGATCCTGAACGCTCATCTCGCTTTAGAGTCTAATTGGCTGTAACAATACGGTAGGGAGTCCTTCCCTTCTTATCACAAAACGGTACCCGTTTCGGCGAGAAAACCAGCAGAAACCAGAATCTAGTAGATAATAGATGGGGGAATACATAGGAGTTCTTCAGGGAAGACAAGTGGCGGAGCGTAATTTTGAGCAGCTGTTCAAAAGCGAGGGGTAATCACTGGATTGCGGAGTTTACAACGTAGACGTTCGTTCCTTTTTTTAAATAATTTTAGCGAGTCTTTAAAGTCGTTTGATAAGAGAACAAATGTTGACTTGAGATTCCTGGCACTACACGATGGAATAAAATAATTTGTCCTTGAAGAAAGGGTCAAGGTCGATTCTGCGGTCCACTTTTTCAAACAGATCTTCACCGATCCAGAGGTATAGAATCCCGCTATGGTAATCGTGGCATATAACTTCTATACACCCTGCGCAGTAGAATAAGACAGTCTATAGCCAGCCGAATAGTCGAGTCTCCATACAAATCAGACAACGAGGGATATTTCTATTAGTCATGCAAATGCCACAGCAAAATCTTCAAGAATACCAGTAGTGCAGGCCAGTCTTTAATCAGACAAGCACCGTAGACCAATCTTTAACCATACCAGTAGTTATAAGGTCTCTAATCATCCGAATGTTATGGGTCAACGTAGAATGAACCTAGTAGTATAGATCAATCTTCAGTCGTCCCGGTAGCATAGAAGAAAAGTACAAAATTAGAATAAAAATAGCAAAAATTAATCAAGTAGTGATCATCATCGCGTCTGCTCATTGTCGGTTGCGATTCGATGATTGGCACTTATACGCGAGAATCCTCATTCGTTCGATTCTATTGTCGCAGGAACGGAAATCCACGGTTCGCAAGGATCAGTCATGAATAGTGAAGAAAGGTGTTTTCAATCGCATCATGTCGGCCGATCTTAACGATACCGGAGGACCTCTTAAGACGTCCTGCTATCGGTGCCCTCCGTTGTATTTCTCTAGGTCCGGAGTATTTCTAAGGAAAACCGACTTGGCAGCCGGGTAATGCGAAGCATCTTTCATGGTAAAGTGGTGCCGCGTTGCGTGCTGCTCGCCCGGGACAAATATGTCTGCGAAATAGGGCTGAGCTCCAATTCCACGTGGAGTGCCGCTATTTATGTTGCCTTGCTCACGATCGTTCCGTTTGTTCATATCTCCGCGGTTCCGCACGCTCCCTCCAACCCCGTCGCAACCGTTCCCTTTGTACCGAGACCGTTTAGGCGATACCCGAACCACCATTGAGATAGTTTTCAGAAGAACGTTGACGTCGGTTTCCAAACCGAGCATTACGCCGGTATCTGGCCGCGGTAACGTCCTTAAGTTACGCCATTCTCGCACGTAACCTTAACACGTTGACTCTCACGTGAATCTCCGCACGTTTCGCATAAGTATCACTTATTTGATCTGCCGCACAGGCATCGTCTGTTTCGTGAAAACGTGGACACGCGCAAGACGAAGTTCTACCAATAGAAGCATACACTATCTTCGACACGCGTTTGCTCAAAGTCTGCAGAGTTTATGGAAAATAAAAGTTGTCCGCGTTAATCGTAAAATACAGGAGCTACGTAGACATTGGGAAGTAAATATAAATAAATAGTACAGTAAGTTCTACGTAGACATTTAATGAAAGTAAGTATAATAAGTATAAATAAATAGTATAATATTGGGTTGGCAAGAAAGTAATTTCGGTATTTTAAGGTGAAGTAGAGCCCAATTTTTTTTATCTAAGCAATGAATTTTAATGAATAAGATATTCTCCCTTTCGTTCGATGATCTTTTGCCAAAAAAATATGAACAAGAAAATATTTTATCGATTAAAGTTCATCGCTTGAATAAAGAAATTCGGTTTTATTTCACCTTAAAGTATAAATAAAGTTTAAATAAATACATATATGTTGAGTTGTATATATCACTAGACTGCGAATACTTTATGCAAGATACTGGAACCAAATAAAACTGTATTTCTTCCTTCAATAATTTGGATAAGTTGATGGTAATATAACGACACAATTAAATTTTTCTAATCCATTTATTATTTTATATTTTATCTATCCATGTTTACCGTAAATGCATAAAATCCGCAATCTACATATCCCACTTCTAATTATAGCAGTAGTGAAATAGAAGGACGGTGTACTTCTATTAGGGAACACATTTCTGTGTCAGCTAACTGCCACGACGTTGTAATTGTTTTCCACGTGCATCGGCTATTTCGGCGAGCGATAAACGTGCTTTTATCTCAATTGAATACGCGGAAATTCAGGGTTAGGTCGAAGACATTCTGCAGGGTTTCCATGTGGGTAGCAGTTTCGATTTACAAGCGGGAGAAGGAACGAGATTACTTATGGAGCGCTCATCTTCGTAGATTAGTAATCTTGCGCCGAGGAACGGTTCAATGGGATTGCGGAAACGTGACACAGTTCCACTCGGTCTGGAACTTCAATTACGCCCGAAGAGAATATATACGTTGGGACGACAGTCCCCTCGAATATTATTATCTTTCAAGAAAAATGCACGGCTTGGAAAGAGAGAGAGAGAGAGAGAAAATAATACCGATGTAAATCCCGGCCATAATTCCCAGTTTCGTATTCAGTTAGGAGAGAGGAACGAGCTGCGACGAATTTCTTCGAGGAACACGGACCAGGTACGAGGACGGGAACGTTTACGGTGATCTTTAAATGATGTATGAATTTAGCCACCGAATCAGAGAACACGAAACTGCTATGTCATGATAATTCTACGTCAAGTGCATGTATGTATATCTCGGTAATGCTAAGTTATTCCCTTTGTGACGATGCAGTCTGCTCTTATGTGACGGCTGAGGTTCAATAAATTATATCCCGTCTGACTGTCTCACGGTCGATACTTATGTTTCGATGCGATAATAGCGATAAAGTAATTAGAAGACTACTGACTTATGATTTGGGGTCAATGAAATAATGAAGACGCTATAGTGGCCGAAAGGTTCATAGCTTGTCTTGTAAAAAGGATTTAAGCTGTCTATAGAGGATCTAACAATATGCAGACAATTTGGCAGCGTCGTGGAGTATTGTAGCTGGTACTTAAGTTTGCCAGTAATGTGAACTGAAATTGGCAAGATAAGAAATCTAATTCTGCAACTTGTCAGACAAGTAGAATAGATCGACACTGGTCAGACAAAGAATGTCGGTTAGCTACATAAGTAATTTAAGATAGTCACTGGTCAAGCAAATAATATGGGAATATGTATCTAATCGAGTTGGATGTCTGCGCGTGTCTAACTGATCAAGGAAGTAGTATAAGTTTGTTATTAATCAGACAAGTGTATTGATATTGAATTGGCGGTAAGTCTATATGCGAAATCGAAAACTGTAAAGATGTTAGTGGGAAAACTAGAGTAAGTCGTAAACAGATATTTACATCCATAGTTGATAACTGTTCAATAATATACATGTCTTAAGTGACTTCAAATTGATTTTTCTCAAGAACGATATAAAATGAATTTTATTCCATAATTTATGTATAACCGTTCTATAAATAATAGAACACTTTGTATGTAGCCGGTGCTATACAATAATCGCAAGACGCCAGTCCAGTTCCACGTTTTCATCGAGGAATAATGGAAATCGTGCTCTCATAACAATGCTGAAGTATTATTAGATAGAATGTTCCTGTGGCGTCATCGAACTAGAATTACGAGATCCGGATGGATATTTATTCCAATCAAATTTAATAAAGAAAATATAATGGACATGTAATTAAATGTTATTCGGCTTGAAACACACTATCAGAATATAAATAAACAACCATTCCGTACCATTTAATAAAAAAATATAGTTGACATTCATATCTCCTTGACGATACCAAGATGCATTATCTTCTATCTTCAAAAGCAAGCGGGTTATTCTGGTGACTTGTTTTAAATGCCCCACCCTGTATACATATTACTGTTATATAGTAGAAATAAGTCTCGCATGAGACTTCAAATGCTTAATAAAAGAAAAAGAAATGTGACAGTTAATGTGTTAATTAAAGATTGCGAAATTTGTCCATACGTTTCGGAAACAAAGATGAATGATAATCAAAATGCAAGTTAGGTCTATTTTCTCTGATTCGATACCGGACATCGAGAGCACCTTTAGGAGATTATCTCAGCAAGCGGTCGAATGAGCGAATTGACCGGCCGAGCACTTAGGATCGCGGAATTCTCAGGTGTACTATAAACCACATTATAATGTGGCGTGGGAACTCGTAAAATTAACTGGATGGCTGGCCGGAGCCGGTCCAAAAGTGAAAGCTCAGCGAAAGCGTGCGCCGTCGAGGAACCGTGACGTAGTCAGCACCCGGTATTCCGTCCGGGATGTTCCGTTGCATATCGAAGTCATGCGCCGATATTATCGACTGGATATACCAGGTAGCGAGGCCAGATTGGCTAGGAGCTGCGCGACGATGACGAATGACGTTCCGGGTAAATTTAATTGGCTGGCGTTGCAATCGTGTCTCCGGTAACTCAAAAATCGGTGCAATCGAGCGGTCCATTCTTCTCGTGTCCCGACAGTTCGACATTCGCGAATGACTAGTTTGTCCGTGCGGCAAATACCCTCCAGGCTACAGAACGGCGAAATGTTATTGCCACGGAATTCGCGTTCCCTTTGCGAGCCCTTCACACTATTTTACACCAAGAGCTCCCAACAAGTAGTAAAAAATTAATATGTTTCTAGACATATCTAAAACAAGGGTATAAATGTACTTATTACTGCGGGTGCATGTTTTCTGCGGTGTTTTTCCCAATGAGATTAAAATATGTAAAAATATATATTAGATTTTGAGGGCCACTAATCTTCTTTGTATTCAGAACACATTCTTCCATAAAATGCTTACACATATTCATGATAAATTAGGAATAATATTAACCCTCTATTGCATTCCTAGAAGGGACTTACATTTCAAATGTTCTATAGTAAATTAAGTAGACAATACTAAAGACTCTGAGCATGTTGGTTCCAAGCGGGAACATTGTGCTTATGAATAAAACCGCACATGTATAAAGTTCCCATACAGAAACAGTCATAAAATGCAATAAATAATATTTTCCAATAAAATTTTATTATTTATTTCATGACTTATTTCTAGGTAGACTAACAGCCATTCATATTTTTTTCAACTCGTCATAAAAATTCATGCAATATAGAGGATTAAAATAAATTACGATCGAAAAGTTACCCTATTTAGAAGTGTTCGAGGTCGATGAAAACAAATCAAAAGATTCAAAATCCCAGTAAGGTTGCTATAAAATTGAAAAAACTAGATTTTCTACTAAAGACTGAACAAAATTTAATAAATTAAAGATAAGATGTTAAAACAATACGAATGCTACGATCAATAGAGTCACACAAAATATTTTCTCCGTACTGTATTTTCACGTTAATTTATTGTTGTTCCAACGTCAATTTTCTACTTGGTTTCTGCTCACTTCTCCGAAGCTTCTGGCCTACCGTGCGCTCGCGTATTACGTGATCGAAGAATAAATGATGAGAAAGGAACGGGAAAAAAACTTTTCATAAAGTGAATCGTTCCCATCGGCGAGTGTCTTAGTTTCTCCCTTGTCCTTTCATTTCCTTGATCAACGGCCGGCTTCTTCAGCATAGAGAAAAAAAGAAGAGAAAGAAAACGAAAAAGAGGAAAACGGATCGCATCGAGGTCGGTCCAAAGGAACGCGCTTTCATCTTTTATGCTCGGAGTTGCGAGAACTCAAGCCGCTTCTGAAGTTTACGAACAAGAAGCACGGAAAAGAAAGAACGCCCGTTATATGTATTAACATCGACGCGCGCGTCACGACGACTAGTGGGGGCGTGACTTCTGTTTGTCCTGAACTCCGGGTTCGTAATAAAGTACGCATACTGGGATTGAAGCGACGAATCCTGTTCTGTTTACAGACCAATCTGCCAAAGCACTTTCGCTTCCGCACTCCGCCGCGCGCTGGTCATGTTAAAACACTGTCCAACATCGATCCGATTCGAGCATAGACAGGAACAAAGAATCAGGGACAGAGCTTGACATTTTCATCTCCATTGAATATTCATCGACGAGCGAATAATTTGGGGTCAATGAAATAATGAAGACGCTATAGTGGCCGAAAGGTTATTGCTTGTAAAATACAATTAAACCGTGTTAAAATATTTAACATGAAAGTATCTAGACGATTTGGCAGCGTCGTGGAATATCGTAGATTGTATTTAAGTCTGCCAGTAATATGAATAGAAATTGGCAAGATAGAAGTCTAATCCAGCAAATTATCGGACAAGTACATAGAATAGATCGACACTGGTCAGACAAGTAGAATAGATCGACACTGGTCAGACAAGTAGAATAGATCGACACTGGTCAGGCAAGTAGAATAGATCGACACTACTCAGGAAAGTAGAATAGCGCGACGCTGGTAAGACAAGTAGAATAGATCGACACTGGTCAGACAAATAATAGGAGAATATGTCTGATTCAAGAAGTAGTATAAGTTTGTTATTAGTCAGACAAGTGTATCAAAACCATACATTGAATTTTCCTCGTTGCACTTACGTGCATATAAATAGCTGAAACACTTATTTTCGCTCCTGTCACATACGTACAAAGTTCCCGTTCTGGCAATCAAATAACGAATTTCACAGTTCGGAATTGGTTTTCTGATTCGCTTATAAGAATCCGCGTATCTATGAATCCGCGTAAAACGAATCCGCGTAAATCGAGGACTCACTGCAACGCTATGAATGCGGACTCGAATCCTGTAAAAAGAAGGAAGACGGGAGGCCAAGGTCCATTATTTCCCGAAAATGAACGACATCGCTCCGAAGATTGAAAATCGAATCGTTGCGAGAGGTTCCATACATGTATATAGTGCGTGAGTCGCCTCTCGATAATTTTCCAATTTCGCCCCTGAATGGAAGTGAAACGTTAAAGGTTTCAATTCTCTTACCTATCGGGGACGGAAATGAAATCACTAGTAAACTCCTTTCTTTTACAGACTGAAAGGTTTTGCTATAATGGACCCGTTATGTCATACGGCACGCTTTTTCCCCGGGATATCGGCTGGGAACTGGAACTCGTATTTTTTACAATTTTTTGCACCGTGCCTCCATACCCGGAGCTTTTTTCCAGTCGTCGCAAATTATACAATTTATTTTCGTTCGCGTCGCGTAGAGTAAATATCGGATCGTTTGATGGGCATCGTATATTTTTTCAAAACATGATGACGTTCGAAGAAATACGGTGAACATGATTCGTCGGTATAAACGATGAAACGATTGCCTTGACGATGAAATGATTCCCCTGTATTACACAGAAAGCTGCTCTCTCTCTCTCTCACCCCTCGCGTTCGCCGCGACACGGGAACGATCTAAGCGTCAGCGTTGCGAGTTTTCACTACAGCTGCGCTGAAATTTCGATCTAATTAATAAAGTTATGCGACATTAATCTCCGCGACGAGAATCTTTCGCGTCGCACAGCAATTTTGCGCTCGTGAGGCGTTATTGTCGAACCTAACCCGAACCACGCTCTTCTCAAAGAAACGTGTGCACTACCACGCATATGACAACCAGTACTTACCTGATAATTAGTAATTTCCCTTGAAGCACGAGGAGAGGGACCTTATAGCATCGCGGCTTTGACTATTTATGCAATAAACTTGGCCTATAGTGCACAGTGTCGAGGAGGCGAACATCGCGTAAAGTCATTACCATCCAATTACAGCAATTGTTCCATTTGCACAGAGCAGTAACATAACGTGTTTACCTAACAAAGTGAAGTTTTCATACCGCTGGTTGACACGCAACTGCACGGTCCATGTAATTACGCGAATCATAGCCGAGTGCGTGTATTATTCCGTGAAATGTTATTTCCCAACGTGCCACGCTCGCTCGGGAGTTGACACCTACGTTCGAAAAAAGCTTTCACAGTATTACAATAATTATTAAAACAAACGGTACACACGGCTCGAGTACGATAATTGCCCGCGTTCCCTCTGTCACTGTCAGCGGCTAACATCTCCGTTCAGATGCAAATAATCTAAATTTCATTTTTCTTGTCGGCCGATCTGGTCACGCAACACTGTTGACGGTGTTATCGCGATTCCCAGTGTTGGTGGACACGAGGAGCTCCAATTGTCGCACAGTCGTTCGATTACGCTTGGTGCTGGCTGGACAAAATTATTTTTTTACGGTTCAAAGTCACCTTCGTGTTGCAATTTATAATTTCATTAAAAATGTTGTTAACAAATAGCAATGTTGAAAATCTGTTTTCTCAGATCTATTCCGCACAAAAAGATACAGAAGTTTGCCCTTTAAACGATTCCTCTAGCTATAATAATTTCCATGATATTCGATAAAATATGTCTGTCAATTAAAGCCTTGTTGTAAGAGAAACCCTCGGGTCCGTGTTGTCTCTTAGATCGTGTAGTTCTACTATTTGTGACCTCGCCGACCGCGCTGAACGTAGAAAAGGGTGTTTTTCAATAATCCAAAATGAAAAAAATATATGTATACAATAGAATTATTCTAGATCGGAAAAAATGTTTTATTGTCAAGTTAAAATAGCTCCGAGTGCAAAGGGCTAACTGTGTTAAAGGGTTAAATGTATAGACAACGGATTTTATGCATTTATGGCAGAAATGAATAGATGTAATTTGAAAGAGTAAATTCATTGGAAAAATTAGAAGATACGCTTATATTATTATGCTATTGAATATATCAAGAAAGAAACTAAATTTCTATTTCTCTCCAGTTCGTTGCAATTCAACGGAAAAATTTTTATTTTGCATCAAGATCCGCTGTCTACTCACGTATGTCGAAAAATGATTAGCTTAGCGGATATTTTAATTGAAATATTACTAACTACGGTGAAGCCGTTTATCGACCGGATTTATTATGACGAAACTTAACCGTCTACTCCGCGAGCGTTTACAGCGTAATTCAAAGTAGCAGTGACATCTGGCCGATGAACGTTCCCCGGTAAATGAAAGCCCGATCGTTTTCATTCGCCGGACAGATTGCTCACGATGTCCGTATCGAAAGTCATAAACAGCGGGGAAAATTTACGGTCGGGCCCGTTCGTTAGTCATTTATGCACGGCGAAATCGTCGCCCGTAAGGGAAACGTGCTAATTGAGCGGAAGCGTCGTTGATGAATTTTTATGATGCAATAACAATGCGAGGAACCAGGTCAAGTCGCGGCGCGCGTCGCACTCGACGAATAAGACATCTCGCTGTTTCCCTGAATTACCCTGTTATGTGTGCCCGCCATCTCCGAGACGGGAGCACTCATTCTTCTTCGAAGAAATGGCGAACTTTCCGGGAATGTCTCCGACTCGCGACGTGCCCTCCTCTTTCGTCTTGGTCTCTCTGTCAGTATGCGTCTCGCTCCGGAGAGCCATCTTCGCAGAAAGTTCCGACAAGTTGAAGCTTTACCGTCGCCGAGCAGCTCGTAGTCTGTTCCATCCCTCTTCTTACCTGATTGTTCGTACAGGATATAAGCTATCTTTACAAAGAGCTTACCTGTGATACGCACCGGGTCTCCCCATGGATTAAGACCCTCCGACTCTGGAGCGTTCAAGGTGTGCGACTCTGGAGAATCGGGTCACGAAGTCAACCCAGTCCCACGTGTGGAACGCGATTTAACGATCTGCGAAACTGTCCTCCTCTAGTCAGCTGTGTCGAAGCGGAATCTACATCGTTTGTCGAAAGTATTCCTCTGCTGTATTCCTCTCTGAAAGTGCTCTGCCGTAAGGGAGTATCGTAAAGGTTGGGACACCGTATAAGTTGGGACAACTGCGTTTTTTATGGCACTGGAAACACCAATGTCATGGTTGTCAACTTTTTTCTGTTTACAACCAAACTTTTCACGAACATTAGAAATAGCAAGTCCTGTTCCGTGTAGATGTGCTAAACAAAGGCTAAAAAATCGCTCAAGATTAAACACTCTTAACTTTTGAACCACTGATCGCCTAAGATCGAAACTTGAATTTTTGGCATTTCCTCACCAAAATCTACAGGATTGCGCAAGAAAAGAGTAAACACTTCTGGTTACCCAAGGTGCAATGCAGCCAAGATAAATATATCTAATTTATACCTGAAGAACAAAACATGTTCCGCCTTTTACGACATTCAAATAACCTTCAAATCTCCTAAGCACCTCCACCTGGATAAAAAATTATGTACAAACAACTTTTGTCTGAAACATTTCTTCCTATCTAAAAAAATGTAGAAGTTATTCAGGTGGCTTCGTAAAATGTGAAAATAATTAAAAATTTCATTTTCGCATCGGCCACGAACTTTTACAATCAAGTGTCGTCCTTCAAGTAGCTAATTGCACTTGGTTGGAGCGTTATGAGTGATGTTATGGGACCACGAGAGACCTTTTAATATAAAATATCCGGAAGGGCTATTGTCATGTAAAACCTGCCGCCCAACGCTGAAGCTTACACAGGATTAGCTTTCGTCGAAGGGTGCAAAGTCCTTTTTGATGAAAGAATAGCTGATCGGCGTCATTCAATTTTTTTCCGAACGAAGGCACGTCGCGACGTTAACATTTTAGGTACACTGGAATGAAAACGCGTTCGCCGCAGCTGATACGCAGAGCACAAACAAATTACTAGATTGTGGGACCGCAGCGGAATTGGAGTATCGACATGTCCTCACGTTATTTGTTGTTGGGGCGGTGTGTATCCATCGCGTGCAACCATACGTGCTCTTATGCTATCGTAACGCACCGATATCACCGACAAGAGAACCACGAACATGTCCCGTTCATCTTTCCCTGGAATGAAAAGATTTCCTGGGCGAACGAACTTCATAACGAAAACTGACCGTGCAAAACGACGTGCACACACGATGGCGCCGATTTCAACTCGCCGAGAAAGAAGCACATCTCTTTGTTGTAAATGTGGGACGATCTCGTCGTGACCGGGCAGGAGTGGACGAAGGAACGGTCTTTGTGTAGAAAGTCACGGGACCGTGCCGCTATGCTGCAAGTAGTGTTTCAATTTAGCACCCGTTAAAAGAGTTTCGGTGCTTTTATCGCGAAAGTTCAGTGCGGCCAGGTGGAAAATAAGACAAGAAAGTACGGCCGGGTTCAACAGAACGAGGTTAAAGGACAGACAGAGGGGGACGAAGTCGGAGGCGAGGAGCAAGAGACTGGGATACGCCGCCGTACCGTACCGTGGCGTGTCGAGGCACCAAAAGCTAACCCGTGCCACGCCGATTAACACCTGCCTGCTAAATTAACTTTCGTTTTGTACTAACTACACAGGGTATCTTCGTCCTCCACGGGAACTTTGCGAATAACGAGCGATACTACGGTCTCCGGGCTGTGTGAATTATTCGGTCGCCTTTCAACGGTTAATCAGACCGGCAATGCCAGACACTTCTTGCGCATTAGACCACGAGGGCACGTGCAAGAAAACGTTTTAGAAAAATGACTAGATGGAACTCGTTCAAATATAATTATATCAGTTTTTGGTGTAATTTTAATCAGAAAACCGAGGCACGATGGTAGAAGTTTCAATCACGGGAAACCAAAAATAAGAAATTTTGATTTTTAAAAAGCTGAGCTGGGTCCTTTGATGTTTGCCAAACACGCAAACCTCAATAAGTCTTTCGTTTTCAATCGCTATTCTTCTCTACGTTCGGCACACTACCAAGAATGTGGTACCTCTTCTATAACTGTCGCCCGACGACAGTTACGGAGAGAGTACTGTAATATTTAGGCTCTGACGTTATGCTCTTGTATTACCTTTTTTTTCCATAATTCTGTGATTGCCAGGAAAAACGCCGCACCTCACAATTTCAAAAAATTTGAGTTTATCTGATTAAAATATGATAATATAATGATTAAAATACTAATGATTAATGGAGCTTTATGGCATAGGATTTACGTCTTTACCAGAAGAAAAGTCATGGAAATAAATTCGAAAGGCTGAAAAAAATAATGCAATTTAACCGATGTCCCATGTCAAAGCATTAGTGATCAAAACTTTAAACGGCAATGTCTCGAAATTGGAATTATATGACATGCAAGCTTCCTGAGAACCATAGAATTATCTGAGTACCCAATAAGACAAGACGGGCAGCTTAAAATATGTTACTTGCTGGATAAGTATGTAATATCGGCGACCCTCGACGAGTCTTATCGATTAACCGAGGCCCCAGGTTGTTCCGAGAAGCTCTTACCGTCGCAAGTCGGTGCCAGTGGTAAGGAGAACATATAGTTCAAGCCTCTTGGCGGATCGTGATATTTCTCCGGTCGAATTCGCGGTCGAATTAGTCCGTTTTAACACGATTCCGGCGGGAGATAACGGGGTCGGGCTCTTGTAATAATGTTTGCCACGGGCGTGTTAAAGCTCGTGGAAAGTTCGGGGACTTTGTTGGAGAAAGATAGGTAACGCGCGCGTTTATCGGCCGAAGCTATTCCGGAACAACTTTCGTACGGGGTTTCGTCGGAATAACTTTTCTCCAGCGACGCGGGAACGTTCGTTTCACCGGCGAGCGTGCTACCTTGCGTTCAATTTCTTGCCTCATCGTTTGCCTATCGAATGACGAGAACAAATGGCGAAGTTTATTCGCAATTCGTTTTCGCGCTTCATTGATGAAGGCCTCCGCCTTAGACGAGAGGCAACATCTGTTCGGGGACGTCGACTAAAGTATGTAATTCGTTATTCGCAACGTTTTTCGAGTTGGGAATTCTTTCCGTTATTTGCCAATTGTCTTGCAACCCCTCACAGAAAACGTGGCTCAAAATAATTAAGGTAAATGTCCTCACTATGAGCCAGTCGATCTGTTTACGTCGTTGCGTGTGGTGATAAATAACAATTACAAATTTTAAAAAAGAGTTTTTTTAAAGAATTTTCTTTGGAAAGAAGAATTAAAAAACCTGTAACTGAAGCCACTGCTACTAAAAACAAATTGAACTGCTTCTTCAACTGCTGGGTTATTAAGCGACGGGACGTACAATTTATTTTTAAAGGTGGGTTCCGAACCATCTCGGGCACCACAGTTTTAAATATAACTACCCTACAAATAAAAACTACTGATGTTAGTACTGATTCTTAATCAATGCACTTGAGAAAATTTCAAATTGATATAGTTAAAGATATTTGTTTTTTATTCATGAGCTACAAGCATACTACATTTATTCATTTCTTGATGTTTTATATTAAAAACTTATTTGAAAAAATTAAAGACATATTTTAGTTTTCAATTTCGATTTAATTCGACGAATTACAGTGGAACTATTCACTGTATTAACTCGAGTATAACAAAAGTAATCGCGAGGATCTCCAAGAGCTCGCAGGAAGTAAAAAGAAAAATGGTCGTCTGGATCGTTCACGAGTAATGTTTTATTGAATGTATAATTAGAAGGTAGTATTTACATTGATTCCATTTACCGGGGCGAGTGACAGTAATGGTCAAGGGACCGGGTATCTCCGAGAAATCCCCCACGATCCTTTATTGATCGAGTCGATCTGTCTGTCTTCGACAGCTCCAACAATCGTCCGCTTGTCAAAAACCAACCCTCCGGACAGCGTCGGAGATCAATCGGTACGGAAAGAAATCATCTCGAGGTCGAGCAATCTTACAAGATCCGAAGATACCATACATCCACGAAATAAAGCGAGAAGAGTCCGTGTCCACGTTTCGACGTCGGTCATCCGACAACGAGATCCACGCGGCCAATTTACACGCTACATGTATGTGTACATAGATGTATACGTGCTTCTCGCGTACGCAACGAATATCTGTATATATGTGTGTGTATATGCATTTATATACGTATATTTATGTATTTATATATGTATAACGCACATTACGAAGGAAACGGCTATCGCGCACACCGAGGGGCGCTAACCTGTCGCTGTCCCTTCCCGGTAGAATGTGGGACAGAGAATGCGAGTTGTTCTACGTGTTCGTGTCTCTTCCTTCGTCCAAGGTTAGCGACGTATCCTCACCACCGTCGAGTCCTACGTCAATTCCAAAACTGGGGATAACGGTCGACTGCGAGCACGTGAATCGAGGCATCCCTGGAAATCGAGAGATGATCTCCCGAGCAGCGTACAAGGTCAACGAACAAGGTTCACAGTTACTCTACACTGGCTGGAGCACTAGTCTTGCGGTGCACACGAGGTGCATTCGTTACTTTCGCGGGTTTCAATCGTCGCACGCGCACACAGGGACAGAAATCACTGTTGTTCGTCTGGTTGATCTTTTTGCTAGGTCGATCCGAGGACAGGCTGCAAGGTCGAGCGTGGATCCCTCAATCGTCGGAGTCGTTCTGGCGGAAGATGGCGGATCGGGTTGCTAACGGCAGCCACTCCCGTAACTTCGACGGTGATTCACGTCGGGTAAAGGCTGGTGAAACTCGGTATCCTCCAGCTGACGACCGCCAGGAGGGACACCAGAAAGTTGCTTGCCAAAATTGCGGGGCTAAGGTTCCGTCTGTCGCCACCGTGCATCGCCGCTGGTTTCTCCTCCTCTGAAACCAGATTAGAAACTCCGACTTTATTACAGCGGGAAGAGCCTCTCTTCTCCGCCTCTATCTGCCCCGCTCGCTGCGGGGGAGAGGGAGAAAGGAGGCGCTCGCACAAGACCGGTAAAGTAGCCCCGAGGGCGAACTACCACGCGACGTTTTAAACGAGCACGACCAGTTGGACACTGCACGGCGAACCTTGGGACCAGACTGGTCTATTTTACTTCGTGGCCTGACTCTTTCGCCAACGATCGTCCGCCTTCGCAGTCCCATCACGCGCCTCGCGATCTACGGAATCCACGTGACCGGACCGCGGTTAAACTCGTCGTTCACCCCCCGTCTGTCCGGATATCTATTAAGCGGGCATCCCGGCTTTATGGAGCGAAAGATCGATCTGTTTTTAGTACCTCTGACGGACCCTACTATTTAGGGGCCGCGTCCGTGAAAAGACGAAGACGCGACGACAGAATCGGTTGTTCGCACATGTGATGCCAAGTTCGATCTTTTTTGATATATTGATTTTTGAAGTAAATTATAAGTTATAAGACTGCGAATATTTATGCATTTTTATGGCACTCTGAAAATTTACCAAAAACGCGGGAATATTTATTCCAGATCTACAAAAGCTACTACCACTAAAAATAAGATTTTATTTAATTCCACTTTCTTAAAATTTGCCTAGAAAAATTGAAAATTGCATACACATCCGCAGTCTAGTTATAAGTTACTAAATTATAAGTTATTTGCAGAATAGAAATATACAGAAAATATAAAGATGATATGAAAAGAAATGTTGGTAATTATACAGAAATAGGCACACCTCACTGATTTATAGGACCTTGAAATATGTTGTCAAATAATCCAGTATTTTATACCTACACGGAAACTGTGCATGACAAAAATCCACTTTTCGACCGGAGGGTAGTTTTAAACTTCTGAAATATCGACAACTTCTTCAGGAGTTCAAAGGTTTTGTTTCCTTTTATGCCGCGTGCTGTAGCTTGATAGCGTGTCATATTCGAGATCAAAACGCTTTTGATAGAGAAGCAAGGCTGGCGAAAATGTGAAAAGACTAGGGGACACAGCGAAAATTGAAATATCTAAAGAGGCAAATATTATTCTGTTCAGTGTCTACCGTTTAATATTTTCATTCAGGTTCGATGCAGATAAACCATATGTATACATTTAAGCTTATTTTAAAACATTTACTTTAGGAGTGAAATTAGACATCCTTGTTAACCTTTAAAATGGCGGTTGTTTCGCCGACTTTGAGTGACAACTTGAAGATTGAGGAAACTTTATACGTTTTGTGAATCAGTAGAGAAAATTTCTAAAAAATGATTAGATCTCATTCATTCTCGTAGAAAGTAGTATAAATGTGATAGGTCCGACAAGTAGTATAGAATCATCTAACACAAATCTGTGGTTATCAGGAAAACAGCCGCATGTCACATGCTTTCACTTTCGAGATACTGTCGTTCAACCCCTTGCCGTATTTTGACGAGCCAGACTCGTGATGAAGGTTTTTAACAAAGTCTAACAAATACGAATGTTACGCGTTTCATTTTAGACGAAATAAAATTTGATTAATTTGTAATCAATATTTAAGCGTTAAAATAAATGTAGCCATACACAAAATATATAATTTTCTTTTCCCTTCTACAACATTTTTGTGCATAAAGACGTTTTAATCACTGTAACTGTAAAGAAAATGGTACGGCAAGGGGTTAAAGGTTTGATCACTAATATTTTGACATAGGACATCTGTTAAATTGCATTATCTTTTGGGCCTTCCGAATTTATTTTCATGACTTCTTTCTGGTAAATACGTAAATCCTATACTATGAAGTTCAATTAATGCATAAACTCAAATTTTTTGAAATTGAGTGACATGCAGCGTTTTTGCTGACAACCACAGAAATATCATATGATAAAAAAGTCGAACACGTAACCCACCGACATGCGTGTTTATACAGACCCAACGTGTCAAGGTCTATCGGACAGGCAGCGTATGATCTCGTCTGATCGGCCGTGTAATACGACACCAC
This sequence comes from Lasioglossum marginatum, assembly GCA_028455795.1. Taxonomy (NCBI): domain Eukaryota; kingdom Metazoa; phylum Arthropoda; class Insecta; order Hymenoptera; family Halictidae; genus Lasioglossum; species Lasioglossum marginatum. The sequence continues at coordinate 4,101,194 of CM052265.1, forward strand.
GATTGATCGTACAAGTAGTATAGATTGACTTGTAACTAGTAAAGTGCAATCCATTAATCGCCTATTCTAGTATCGCGCGATTCCAAGCAATAGAGGTCCGGTTAAGGAAAAAGTATTGGCCGGTTCTTAGGCGAGTGGAACATTAAAGCTCCGCCACACGCGTGCAGCGTATCTTGATGATCAATCGCTGACGGAATACATTGCGCGGCAGCCTCGTGGATTATTAATTACGTTTAAAAAGAAGAAAAATGAAACGGCCGCATTGGAATGCATTTATGCAAGGGTATTACCGCGCTGGGGCTACAACCGGAAAATAACTGTGATTCCACGTGAAAAATGGACCGGAAAATCTGTCCCGCGAGAATCAATCTCGCCGTCGTTCTTCTCATTTCGTATGCCGCGATGTAAAGACAAAGGTCATTCTGATGACCTTGACAACATATTTCAACGTTATCAGAATCGTTGATGTGTACCCTTTTCTATGTAATTACCAATTAATTTAAACATTATCAACTTTTCTCTAAAGTTGTTCAGAATAATGACCTTGACAACATATTTCAAGGTCATAAAAATCGGTGAGGTGTGTCTTTATGCAAAATAAAAAATTGTCTGCATCGATTGCAAGAAATAGAAACGAAATTGAATGTTATTTCTTCCCTTAACTCCTTCCCTAACCCCGTATTTTGACTCCTGAGCCAGACTCCTGATGAAGGTTTTTAACAAAATCTAACAAATATGAATGTTATGCGTTTCATTTTAGATGGAATAAAATTTGATTCGTTTGTAATCAATATTTAAGCATTACAATAAATGTAGCCATACAAGAAATATACATTTTCTCTTCTGTTCTACGACATTTTTCGGGATAAAGACGTTCTAACCACTGTAACTGTAAAAGGAAAGGTACGGCAAGAGGTTCATGATTTTAACAGAGGAGAAATTATATATTGACATCTTCAATTTTGAAAATGTTTCAACAATTTTGAATTTCATCTACTCAATTTTACTATGGATGCATAAAGATCTAATGATTACCAAAACAAATTGTAAAACAATGCATTTAGCACTGCTCACTACAATCGACAAGTTTTCCTTAGCAAGAAGTCGCGTTTGTTTATCGTGACTTAAAAATCGGATATTTCATATGCAACAACCTGCCATAATTTTGCCCATCAGCGTGTAAACGGCGGATCGATTCTCACCTTCGATCACATGAACGACCACGTATGAGGACCTCGCGTTGCTCGGGTCGCACGTGTAATTCCCGCCGTGCACCGGCTTCGTTTTGTTCACCATTAAGATCGATCCGTTCTTCGTTAGCTCGACTTTCACGCCCGGCTCCTCGTCGTAATTGATCATGCGACCCTGACGATACCAGAAGACGTATTGCGGCGACTCGGCCGACGCCATCAGTTGACACTCCAGTCGAAGACTCGAGCCCTGCTTCACATGCAAATCAGGTGCGCCAGGTATGACCGAGTATGCCTCCGTGATTCGTAAGCGGACGAAATGCCGTTGCACTGGATGCGACGTAATCTGAAATACCGAACACCCTAATTACTCCGTAGAACGTCGCGGTCGACAAGGTTCGCGTGGTTCTGATGAATTTCGAAGACGTACAGCGAGCGGGTGGTCAAATTGATAGAGCACTCGAAGTTGATGATATTTTCAGAATATGTACAATTGACACAGATCTACAAAATGTATAAAATATAATATAAATATAAAATTTTGGATATAGGCCCCTCCATAAAAAAGTTGTAAACAACAACGTCTAATATTTTCTCTGTAATCCTGATTAATTGAAATTTTTTCGAAAATTTTTTTTCTCGTCTTGTAACAGACTAATTGCTCTAACTTCTTAAAAAATATCCAAGTCGTATGATCAAATATTTAAAAAATGAATATTACTGTGGTTCACTGTACGTATGAACAATTATTTGATCCGGTGTCTAACAGAAGAGTGTACGTTACAATTCAGGAAATTTATAGGCAGTCCTAAAAACAATTTGTTGCACAATGTATTCATGAAGGAATCGGCTGGTGTAACAAACGAAATTTCTCACAGTGGAATAAGGTCGTATGTTCCAGCACATTCCGCTACATTTAGCGACAAATTGTTTTTACATCCCCCTATAAATTTCACGAAACGTAACATACAACCTTCTACTAGACATCCATTCATTTCTTGAACACTGATAAGAGCAGAATCTTTGTTACGGCTGAAACTGACCCAGTGTTTCCTGCCACATTCATTATCGAAGCATTCATGGTCCGTCGCAACAAGCTTTCTGAGGTTAACTCCATTTAAAGTCGCTGTCATGCTTCATGTAACAATACCACGTACATTACGGAATATGGTCACGGTGTCATTAATCAAACATAAGTAGTATGGCCCTACCATTAATCAGACAAGCAATAAAAGTCCGTTTTCAATCAGGCAAGTGGCACAAGGCCGTCATACATCAAACATAAGGCTCGAAACAATGACTAAGACCGCAACGAGTACCCACAAGTCCATATTTCAAAGGAATATTCAGTCAATTCCATTCTTTCCGTGCACAGTGAGTGTCATTAATATTCGGACAGTCTTAAAAAGACGATAAATTTTTTAATAGTCGACCATACAACTTGGAGTTTTTTGAGAAGTTAGAACAATTAGTTTGCTACATCACGTGAAAAAAATTTGTGATAAAATTGAAATTGGTAGGAATTGCAAAGAAAACTCTAAAACTTGTATTTTATAAATTTTTAATATGGACCTATATTGAAAATTTAAAAACTATTGTGATAGTTGTTAAATACAACTTTTAGTATTTTCCCAAATTCTTTTTCACGTCATGTAGTAAACTAATTGTTTCAATGTGAACTGTTTGAATGTTATAAAAGTTATTGTGTGTTTCAGAGTGTTCGAATATTAATGGGAGTCACTGTATACATAATTTTCATTCGAAGCAGTTCGCTAATTAGTCGGGTCTCGTTCATCAGCTAACAGAGCCAACGAGATGTGAATCAACATAGAATTTTGCTGAATCATTCTTTCAACGGAACGAGTCATTGTTATGCCAATTTGAGGCGGAACACGAGACCTGACCACGAGCCTGACCGGAAACACGAAAATGATCTTAAACAAAGGTCAGACTGCCATATTTCATGACGAGCACAATGTCTAAGCGGTTAGCATTTAATGTAGCGAATAATGCCGAGCATTAAACACATCTATGAACTTTCTTGACCTTATGCGTCCATTGTTGCGCGTTCTATCCAGTTGGCCGTTGGCATTTCGGCTGATATTTCGTCCCGGTGTAGTAATGTATTACGGCCGATGTAATTAAATGGCGACCAGGCGATATTAATGTTCAGCGAACGTTTTATACGGGCTATCTGTTCTCATTTTGTTTCCCGCTATTGTCCACGCGCAAAAAGAAATGCTTCATAAAAGTCGTCGGAAAATTCTGCCGTAAATTTCGGATACGGCCGCGAATAAATGGGTGAACGGGTGCAGCATGATGTGCTCTTGTGACAAAGAAACGCGGATTTTATCATATGCAGGTGCATCGGCCGCGGTGCATACCTGACACTCGTAGATGCCTGCATCTTCGATGGTTACTGCTCGTATCTGTAGCGTCCAATCAGTACTCGAATGGATCACGACAAATCGTTTGTCGACTGAGTGGGTGTTCATGCCGACGGTTAGCAGCTGCCTGTCTTTCACCCATGTGATCTGCAACACGAGACAAACAATGATCTAATTAAAATGATGGCCGTACTGAGCAAGTTCGAGGAAATGCACTTTCTTGGTATAGAAAAATCGTGTGTAAATCAGATAGGGCGTAAAACTATCTGGACGATTCTGTTTGCTTTTAACACTAAACCTACCGAGTAAAAATACCATAAAAGCAACTGGAACATGTTCCCTTATAAAAATGACAAGATTGATTTTATTTAGACTTTGTGCGGCTCCTATTTCAATGCGTGCTCTACTAAAGATATCTATACAATCATTTCTTATGAAATCATTTTGATTATTTCAATAATTGTAAAATAAAAAATCTGGAACCAGTCATTTTGACCGGTGGTGGTAGATTTAGCGTTAACTAGATCGATATTTTCGCGATCAAAGGTCCCTTCAAGGTCGTGGTCGTTCAACTCATCTTGGCGGCGACTACCACATCGCGATATAAAACATACCTGTTAATATGCAAGAAAATGTGATGACCTTGAAAGAACCGTTAAAATGACCTCCACAAGATTTTTTTATCACCATCAGATGCACGTTTCAGATTAAAACTATGTACACCCTATTTAGACATTTTTTCTTACTTTCAATAGTAGCGGAAATAATTTAGGCCCTCGAGTTAAAGTTAACACCCTGTATATTATTAGCCCTATAGAACATTTTATCTGTAAAAGGGCTGGCAGGGAAACTGAATATTCGATGACTGGAAGAAGAGCTCCTAGCAGTCGCGATTATTATGATTTTCTCTCTCTGTGCGGGAAGTCGTAGTCAGGAATGCAAGGAAATAAATCATTTATGAATCGTGAACAAAGGGTGTGTAATGAAATAAATAATCCTTTTTGCAGTAATAATAAAGAGATCATATTCAAGGGAATTTTCAAGCAATTAATTCAGATTGAAATATCGCGTTGTTTTTGCTTTCTTGCTTTCACAATTAATTTATTAACAACACTTTGAGCACAAAGAAGCGTCTTTGTATAGGATCGGTACATGTTATTTTTAATCAATGCTCGTGCACGGGTCCGGTAATCCGTTTCAAAGACTTCCCTTGTGAAGTACGCACGAAATAATGTATAGGTGAAAACGAGTCGTGGTTGGGCGGAGGCGTTAAAAGCATTTGGGCCATTTACGGTAACAACGTATAGGAAACAGCGTGTATCATATCAGCGAGGGGAGAAGGAGGGGTTAGCCACGCTTGCGTCCAATATCAATTACGGAGGCCATTAGTGCACCCTAATTTCGGGCCAATTTTCATTCCTGACCGTAGTGACCACGAAACTTTACTCAATTTGCCCGGCACTCGTCGCTTCCCTGTTCTCCCTGTCCAATACACTTAAAAATACCTTCATTGCCCGATCATTGTTGCCCGATACACTGACAGAGAGATGTTTTTCGGTCATCCTGAAGCAATGACAACATTTCTGAATGCATTGCAAATTCCGAATGAAGAATAATAATTTCGACAAGAGAAGTTTGTTAGTAGGCCGTTGCATATGAAATGACCGATTTCAGAATGCAAATTTTATGAAGTGTTTTAATCAAGTAAATTATAATCTACTATCTAAATCTGGCTTACGTGTAACTCTTGTGTTTACAACCTTGAATTACAACCACGATATGGAATGCTAATAAATAATAAAAATTGATTTTAGAGGGAAAGGATTGCCTTTAAGACTTATGTTAGCTTAACTATCGGGTCTATTTTTCAGGTGTATAAATGGTCTATTTAAAAATGCACAATGTGCACACATATAAATTATTACTGCATCCGAAAGGTTTCGAAATATTTGGTCACACGTGATATTCATTCCTAATTCAAAGGACTATTTCCATCCCTTCGGACGATTGCAGGTAGACAAAAATATATGATGAATATTTTGGCGAGCACTATGCCGTATTAAATGCGTACAAAACTCGACATTTGTCACTTGCTCGAATTCCCTGGTTAAGTGAAAAAAATATCAACGAACTGATGGTAGTATTTATTCATCTTAGTCAGCTTAACGTTTGTTAGCTTTATATACATGTACATAATTACATAATTCAAAGTTACGTTACCAAAATATAAAATTTTTAAAAAGTTTTTTGCTTTTTTATGCGTTTTTATGCAGATCCACATTCTGAAGTTGTTAAAGCAGGGAAACCATTCCGGTCATTCGTCGTAATCTGAATTAATTACATGCGTTTAAACGGTTTTTTAATATATAAAATTACAGCGACCGCATCAAGTGAAAAATGTGCGTGCACATGTTGTTTGATAAAAATTGCAAAACTGAATTTATTCAAATTTCTCGTAATTTTTATGACAAGCTTTAATGAAGAGATCTATTTAATAATTTCCAATGGAAGCGTCCCTGTAATTTCAATACTTATAGAATAAAAAATGTAAAAATTTCGAGATTTGACTAGACATTTTGAACACTTGTAAAAATGACATCATAGAATTTATATGGATTTTTATTATAATACGTGCTTGGATACAAAAATGTGTATAATCATTTCCAGTGAAAGCATCATTACAATTTCAACAATTGTAAAATAAAAACCCAGAGACCGGTCAGTTGACCGACGGTGGTTCAGTGTTAAATATCAGAAAAGTGAAAAATGTTAGAACAAAAATTCGATTGTTTCAAAGACCTAGACCGGAACGTTCCGTTAAGAACTTGAACAATCGTGTGATGCTCAAAGCGGCACCGAAGGGAACTCGCAATTTACGTTTGCTCGTGCTGGATGTGCTCTTCGACTAGCTGACTCCGATATCTTGCTGAAGGCTCGATAATCGACCTACCAATCAAGCCTCGACACGGTTGCAATCAATCAATCCATTCTTGGTTCGCGGAACGTTTACAATGACCTATTTTAATGCTCAGCCCGCGTTCTAATTACTGCGATTCCATCTAATATGTCTGAAGGGGACCGGTTACCGAGATATGATACTCTGGAATCCACCGAGCATTGTAATCCCGGATGTTTCCTATAATCCTGGGTTACACGTGAAAAGGACCTACCTTCTAGACCCGTCGTTGTCTAATAGCAAATCCAATATTTCGACCGGGTGTTCGCGCGTGTCTCCGTGTCTGTGTACCCGAACGGTTCTCGTACACTGTTCGGAACGCTACGAGTTATCGAGGACTCGAGTTTTCCTCGATCAGCAAGAAGTTAACCGCGAACTTTGTCCTTGTCCTGTCGAACACATCCGACGCCGAGCAGGAAAGACAAAGGCGAACTCCCGACGTTTATCCTGATCACTTTGACTGGCAGCGGCGTGCTGGATAATTTGCGAATTTCGTGTAAATGATACTCTTCGCCGTTCCAGAATGCTCTGTCCAATATTCAAATGTCTCTCCTTCAACTTCAAAATATTGTGGTGGCCGTGGAATGTAGTTCGGTTTTCTGATTTTTGTAAATTCGACCAAATAAGAATTTTTATGGGTACCACTCTGGGTAATGAGGTTGTTATATTGACATTTTATTTTATAATGGACACTGATACTTCGGCAATTCAAATTAGGACATAAAGCTGCAGAAGCTCCTTGAAGTATACAGAAAGCCTGCGGCGACGACACAGCTGGTGAACACACAAGACGGTCGTTGGTTTAAGAAATTTCGTTTAGGTGGCACAGGCTTCAGGGATCAAGAAAGCAAGGGTGTAAACTTCCCTCGAGTCTTCGGAGCCTGTGTCCACACTAAAACTATTGGTTAAGTAAAAATTACTCACTTCAGAATTCTTCTTTTACTATAATAATGATAATAATAATATATACTTTATTTCAGAAATTAAATTTCAATAAGTCAAATTATCTAAGAAATTTGACTTAATTTACATAAACTTAATCAGTACAATTCTATCTTAACCTCTCATTCTTCCATTCTCCGTTTTTCCTCTTTCTATCATCTAAGTATACTAAGTATCTACATAATTACTTATTGCACCTCTTTAGTCTTTGGTTTTCATATCCCCCTTGTTACTTTTTCTTTCCTTGTGCAGTTTCCTTAACCAAACCTCCATCCTCTATTTTTTTTTCTTTTACTAAAATAACCAAAATTAATATTATCTTACGATGATTATCTCATTACAGGTAAACATTAAAAAAGTTTGCATGTAGTTTTTACATGTAAAAACATCGTAACGTCGAACACAATATTACGCAGCGATAATGTTGCAAAGAATTTCAAGATTGTTTTTCTTCTCAGTGCCGTTAATCGAAACTCCAGTTGGCATGTAACGGAAAGAAGACGTAAAGAGTAAATGAGGGGTATAAGTCATTCATGACAAATAGCGTAGAGCGTTCCGCGGACATGCGAGGAGTAAGACTGTTTCTAACGACATGCATCAGGGTGCAGTTTATAAATCGACACGTAGTATAGGTCACCTTGTGAACAAACATTACCACGAACAAGTAGTGCAGACTGCTTTCTAGACAAATGAAAGAATGTAAACTTTTGTTAAAACAAACTGTAAACATAGACTAATAAAGGGTATCGTTCTATCCTTATAGTCAGGCAAGGAGCAATCAAATCTGTCTCGTCAATCATGCCGATGGATGAGAAACTGCCAATTTACATATAGGAGCTCGAACGAAAATATCGTTTGCTCTGTAACTGTCTTATTTAGCCAAAATAATTTTCGTCGGATTTAATACATGCTTTTGAGGAGAAACAAATTCTTTGGAATTTTTACGCTGCGTAAAAATAACCAAAATTCTACTTTCTGGCTGTTTTATTTCGCTAAAATAATTTTCGTCGGATTTCATACATACTTTCGAGAAGAAACAAATTTTTTGGAATTTTTACGCTGCGTAAAAATAACAAAAATTCTACTTTCTGACTGTCTTATTTAGCCAAAATAATTTTCGTCGGACTTAATACATGTTTTCGAGAAGAAACAAATTCTTTGGAATTTTTACGCTGCGTAAAAATAACAAAAATTCCACTTTCTGACTGTCTTATTTAACCAAAATAATTTTCGTCGGACTTCATACATGCTTTTGAGGAGAAACAAATTCTTTGGACTTTTTACGCTTCGTAAAAATGATCAAAATCGGTTCTGTCATTGTTAAGGCGTCTAATCATGGGATTTGAGTTTACAAAGTGGCGGTTCGCGGATTTTCATAATAAAGAAGTACAAGTCGGCAGCGGGAAAATTTTGGCGACGTTCTACGAGCCATAATGGCCTCGTCGAACGGGCTTTTAGCTCGGCGAACTAGTTTGTTAAGATCTCGACAAGATACGAAACGCGACCATAACGTTATCCCGTGATCGCTGGGAAGACATCCTCCACAGTTCGCGGCAATTCCCATTCGAGAGATTAAGAATGGAGGATGGGGGGTGTGGGGGTTGTGCTTGTGGGAAGATCGAGGAAGGGGTGGGTGGGGGTTCGGGGAGACGAAGTTAGTGGATGCTGCGGATAGCCGTTTCCAATTAAGCTTCCTCCGGTGTTGGTGAACGTTCCCTTGAAAAGCGCTGGTTTGTGTGCGTACGTGTGTGTTTGGATCCACATCTGCGTTCGTCGCACGTACGCTTACTCCTCGGGCCATTCTAGGTGCAGGTAGCACTACTCCGCGTTATACAAAGTCTTTCTTGCCTGTGCGAGCTTTAATAGCTCCCCTCGGGAATTCCCGGAACATCGGTCGCCCGATTCCCCGTCTAAGAAGACCGATGGCTTGAAACAATGTCAAAGGGAATTAGGGGTCGCGTAATGAAGTCGGCGTTTTAGCCCGCTACGCAATTTACATTTCGCCGAGAGCTTTCATCGATCTGAATATTAACCAGGATCTCGTCCCCGAGATGCTTTATAGCTCCTCCGGTAATCAGTTTTTAACGGAATTAAGTTCATTGATCACATTGTTCAGCTCCGACAATCGGCGTCGGTACTCTTCGAATCATTCATGCTTATTAATAGGCAGCCTATCTTTATACAAAATATACATTTTGTACCTGAATTGCAACAAACTATTATAGAATGACATAGACATTTATTTTCTCTCTTAATATGTTCAATAGGTCGAAAATAATATTAAAGTATTTTTAATTTCGTCTAATGTTTTTACTGTATTAAATTACACCTACTCATTTTTATTATAAATGCATAAAACCCGCTGTCTACTTATTAATTAGTAGTTTTATGCTTAACCTTCATCCGTCCCTCATTTCACGAACTGAACCTGTCCCTCGGTGTCAAATTGACACAGTGGGACGAGAATCGTTAAAACAAATCTTCATTAAAAGTCTGACATGATATTATGTAAAATGAAAATAATATTTTTTACTTTAATCGGAACCTCTCGTGAATACTTTCATCAAGAGGAAACATCAGCCAAACTGTACTTTTCTCGCAAGATTTTATTGGTACAAACATCGAAGTATATATAAATACACTTTCGAGAAGTAACACACTAGATGTATTGAAACCAACTCGTGTGGTCCGACATGCAAATGTAATCAACAGGACACTATTTCTGATAAAAAGTATTCGGAAGCCGGGAAATAAAACTTGCGCATTCAGATCGAGTTGGATTCGCAATTCCAGAACATAAAATATTATGCAGGAGACGTTCGGTGAGTGATTTATATGCACAATTTTTTATTGAACCAATCCAGGAATTTTGCCGTATTTGGTTTTACTACTTTTGTACTCTAGAAGAGAAACCATCCCTATCGCACATGTCGCTTCTTTTACTTGCGCGCTCATAAGTCGTAAACTACAAAAGATATCGAAAAGACATTTACATAAATTTTATGCCGCTTCCAGAGCTCCATGTATCCGCGAAAAATAATTTTTTACGAAAATTGAATCCGCTCTTTTTCTTCGAAAGTTTCCATCTTCTCCAGATACGTAGAAACTTTTATTCTAAATCCAGTAGCATATCTGTTCAACTGGGGAAAATAAAAATTTCTGAAAGGAGACGAGGGAAAATTCATTTCTTCAAGTACTCTTAAGTACTTTATGATTGTATTAATTCTATAATGGTATAAATGATAAAATAATTGAATTGAACTTTGATCGTCGACGAAGAAGTCGCATGATAATGTACGTTCAAGATTATCCTCAGCATAGGATGTTCGCAGGAGATTCTACGCTGCTATCTTTTCTTTGGAGACAATTCTGCAGGTTTCCTGAATTCTCAGAGAGAAGTCGATACATACGTGTCTCCCATTTTCGATTTGACCGCGTCTGGTAGATAAAAACCAACTTACGAAGCCGAGCCCGAAGCAGTCCGTGGAACGAGACGGCAACTTTCTCGATGTAATCTCTGAGATCGACGTTCCGGTGTCTCTCTTGTCGCGAGTTAGGAACTGTTTCGCCAATTTCTCGCATGCACAAGGGGAACAACCGGGAGAGCAAAGACTCATGGAATGATCGAAAGACTGTCGAGGCCGTCGAGCCGAGAAATCGGTGGCCCTAATATCCACGGCCTAGCCTCTGTAACCCTTTGAGGAAGCCTCGAAATTACTACGATCGCAGTAGGAGCTGGGCCCGAGTTCGTGCCCGCGCGATTTCTCAACGGTGGGCGAGAAAACTTTCCTCATTACCGGAATACTTTCAAAACCGTTCCTCTGATAACCGGACGAACTTTCGATGTTCCACCGGCGAATTATGTGGCCCGCGCATCGGCCCGCGATCGTAATTGTTTCAATGTAATTGGATAGCGGTTTTATTTCGCGCCGAGGCCGCCCCGCGCGCGCGAGAAACTGACACTCCCCCCACTCCCCAATTTACCCGTGAAATGCGCGATTGAAAGTGCGCGCGACCATGCGACCGATTATATATAAACGAATATGCGATTTATTTATCTGCGGCGGATCAATTTCAGGACACGGTGCAGCCGACGAAAAACTGATTACACATGCGATCAGGTTTGTTTGACGAATCCAGCTCGTCGAGGATTAAACGGGTTCAAACACTGCGACTAGGAAATCTCACAAACAGCGGGACACGTTTGATCGAATTCACTGCGAGATCGTGATTCTTTTCAATGATTGTTCGCACGGACAAAGGTCAATTTAAAAAAACTTTTCATTCTTTGAGGTTGTCAAATGTGCGAGAGGAAGAGCTGTATTTTCTTATTTAATGGTTTTCCAATCCACATATCCTGCATTAAAATAACAACACAACTGTATAATTTTGTGGAATATCTAAAACTTCTGTTTTTACATCGAATGTAATATAATAACTGGTAATAAACACACACGCAAGTGATTTAACTGTATTCGAAACACTAATGTGTCATTCAGATTAAGCAAATTACATAGTACAGAGTTAGATCAACACTAACGAGTCAATTCGCAATTGGCACGTATAATCATCTGTTTGTCCAATAAATATTTGCGCAACGAAAACGCCATTTCGCCGTGTACGAGTTACATCTGGGCGACTGAAATTTTTACACGCAGCCTCGATCCGGTGGCGAAGGGTTGCACTTGATAAATAATGCAGAGGTTAAGATGGCGAGGCGATCCTCCCGTGAATACGATTTTAGTTAGCGAATCAGAGCGAAAGCAAGCGATTACAGCCAGGAGTCTTCGTCCGGCTGTGCTGCAGCAGCCGCGCTGGTAGGTTTAATTTCCCAAAGTGCTTATTGTGCACGAAGTTTAACGAGATCGGGTTAATAAGTATTTGTTGAAGAGTATTCCTCGGTAGCGCGATTCTGCGGGCACAATGTTGCTCCCGAAGAAAATCTTCCGCCCTGGAGAGGAAGGCTTCCTTGTTTATTCGAACTTTCGTCCGAGCTACTTTATTATTTCGCATCTTAGCCGGGTCTCGAAGATTTCCAGGGCACCGGGCCAGCTCGCGCTCCGGCATCGCTGTAATCATTTTCCTCGTTTTGATTGTTTAATCGGCGAGCACCGGCCAGATGAGGGAGCGGCGTCTGCAACGCTCGCCGCTGTTTCCCTTATCTAACGACACCGCCGCGGTCGGGATTGCGCTGACAGTGTAAAATGCGACGGCATCGTAACGGCAGGTGACAGTTATGATCTTTACAGCACATGGTTCAGCACTTAACGTGTGATTTAGCGGCATTGACGTTGCGTCCAACCCTCGTTTCGCGGTTTCCCGTAAATCGGCCGCATTAGCCGTACACTGAATAAGTAACGACAGATTTATGGCGTGATAGAAGTTTTGTCCGTGCCGACAACGCGGGGACACGTGACATCTTGCGAGCGTCACCACGCGTCGACTTCGCCGCTCGCGATGCATTTGTGAGATTATTCTCCCCTCCCCTCACGAGCGAGCGCATAATTGATACGTTTTTGTACCTTGTAAAACGACGCGAAATTGGAGCAGAGGACGATTAAAGGTCGAATCCCGTATGTATACATGAAGCTTTGAATTTTTCGATTGGACCCGTATTTTTTATTGTATATTATTATTGCCAGTATCGAGACGTTCTCGCAACACTACCTGTACGAAATTTCGGTATAATCCTGGAATATGGACTGCCAAATTTGACTCGAGAGAATAATGAAATCAAATAAAAATAATAAGAGCAATAAACTTTCCAGCGGGAAAATATGTCTCTATCAGTCATTAGCCCGATGCGAAAAGTACTCGCAGACCGACCTACCAGGATTAATCGATCACGGCTAATCTCGGTGAAAGGAAATACGATTGAAGACGCTTACAGACCGCCCTTTCACGGCCTCGGTTCAATGGAGACGAAACTCTGCGCCGTAGATTCAACAAATGGCCTTTATTCCATTGCACCATTTAACCGTTGTTACGAAAACAAACCAGCTCCGGAGTAATTTGGAAAAAGATCTCGGCGAACTTAACCGGATAACGAATTAAGCGCGCAGACCGTCGAGTGGCCGCGTGCTCTTTCCCTGGAACGCGAATAATAGTTCCCCGGGAACAACATTAATCAACGTTACTTTGACCGGAACCCACTTAAGGCACCAGTTCCTGGAAATTCCCTCCGGAAATCCGTCCATGGATTTCCCGTGATCGGGAAAATGATTTCCAACCCCCGCGGCCCTCTGAATGTTGTGACCCGTCAGACCTACAGCCCATTAACCAGGCTAATAATATTGTCGAAAATATTCGATGTTTGCATCGGTCGAAAAATTCCCTCCGACGCACTGTGGTCCGGTCGACCTATCTTGCAGTTCATTTAGTATTTAATGCATCTACATTGCTTTCTAAATGTTTAGCGATGCCGAAAATGCCGATATTAATGAAATTTAATAAGAACAAGCATTTAAAAATGAACATTTTCTGAATATGATTTTCGATCGAAGAAATTACTAATTTTCTTTTGTGAACCCTGCCGAACCTATTTAATATTTCTAAAAGATTTTCTTTTCTAAATGAACAGCATTCTTTTATCTTGCAAATGCATATCACGAAAATTTAGAATTACAGTTCGTCCCTTATTAAATAAGTAATTCTTAATGGGCTAATGAAAGTTGTCAAAATTATTTCCCGCTTGGAAATGTTAGTTGCCCGACCCAACATTAAAGCTTGTTTTCTTATTTTTAATTTCCTGAAAAATTGTAAACTACGAATTTAATTCGATTTAAAGTAGACTATCTATATATGAACATGTATTTACTGTAATTTACCTTAGTGCAGCAGAAATAGATCTCAGTTGAGATCTGAAATGCTTAATAAAAGAAAAAAAAAATTATTTCCCTTTGACATGGAATATCTTTTGAGTTCAAAATAGTTCAGTATACTCTTCCTTGTATGTGAATTTCCAAATAGTGCTAAAATCTTAATGAGCTGCTAGATCGGAGCCCGGACCACTGTGCGACGAGTATATTTGCGACCCTCGCGAGATCTCGACAATTGCCATTATGTAAACCTTTGTATCGATATTCAGTAACCGGAGGGTCGTTCTTCATTTCGTTTTTTTCAGCGTCGAGCGCGTCAGAAAATTCGATGAAATTGTCTAGATAACTCCGTGAGCGCCTCTCCATTTTCTCTATTTACAGAGTAATTGATGGGCACGGCTACGGAGCCGTCAATTTTCCCTCGCGCGAAATTTTTCGCACACCCTCCGGCTTCGCGGAAAACTTTCCTCCTGGGTCGACGCGTGCCGCGGCATCCGTGGTTCACTGCTCGCCGGGAATCGACTTTCGAAATTGTGTTTCACAGACAATCCGACGCACCCATTTCCCGGTTTTCTTCAATTCTTCTCCATTTCCCAATGTGTTGCCGCAAGTTCCGCTCGCAATACCGAGAACTTGTATTGCCCCCCCTGCACGTCTAATTCGCCTGTATGGCTATACTTAGGCGAACTGCTGCGCGCAATATCGGTACCAAGTTTCCGATCGATTGTCCCATCCACAATCTATTACGGGACACGCTATAACGGATTATTGACTGTTAGATTTATTAAGCGGAAATATGTGGAGACTGGAGCGCCACTTGCGAATCATTATTCGAAACTTACGAAGGTAACTGCACTTAATACGGCATACCTGTGCGTCGCCCTTAAAGGTCAACTCTTTGAACTCTGAATTAGTCTCCAATTTCGTTGCCAACAACTCCCTACTATTTATTAAGTGTTTCATTTGAAATTTACTTCAAACAACAGTTTCTTGACTCCTACTTATTTTAAACAATTTTGTTTACTAATTATATTAGATATAGCTCTCTCAAACTTTGTTGTAATTTATATTTGTGAAACTTATATTTGTTTTTAACTAAAAAATACGACTTAAATAAATAAAGAAATAAAGGAAGAAGTAATGTTGGACATTCGGCTGTTATATTTCGAAGTTCAGAATTTCAGAATTTGAGAACATTTTCATGAAACTATGAACCTTTCTCAATTATGTTCTATAGTATGTTTACATTTCGCAGCACTACTTATTCCAAGGCATTCAATATTAAACACCTTGGTAAACTTTTTTTTATTTACAAAATGGACGGAATATATTTTTGTTTGAAAAGAGCTGGTTGACCTCCGTACAATCTTGAAGACGTCCAACAAATAAAAAATCAATATCAAGTTGTATTTTCCCCTTGAAACCGTGAAACTTTTGTGTTGAACATTTTTTCCGAAGCTGTGTTGTTTCGAGATATTTAGACGAGATATTTAGACGACTTAAATAAATAAAGGGAGAACTAAATACATGTAAAAACACGTTTCATTTACATTTTCCTTTCGAGTGCGACTCGACAGAGGAGTGCAAAGGATTAATTCTCGCATTCAATAATTCACCTGCAATTTGCGTTAATTAGAAGAGCACATCAATTCTAAGAGTCGAATGATCCAAGAAGCTTCGGCATCAACTGTCACTCTATACTTCTTCGGTCTATTCAGCTTCATCCGTGGCCTTGTTCGACCTCATCTTCGAAAGCAGCACCCCTTGTTTCTCCGCATCCGACTCGCACACAAGACATAGATGAATTCATCTTTTATTCATGCCCCCAGACAAGGCCCGCAGACAGTATACCAGTCTGCTGACGATGGACAGAGTGTTTTACATAAGTGTCACTGAGTTCTTCAACTTTCTTCGCACTCCCCCACACTGTGAGAGTTCTTCGTGGTCGTTAGTATATAATACGACAGATAATAATGTAACAAAATAGTCGACGCCAGACAATGGAATTTATCGAAGAGACACGATGCAGAATTATGAATGCAGACATTACCATAATTGTACCAGGAATGCGTAACGTTCTTAATTTAGCTGCTAGTCAGTGAATAATTCACTTACTCGCCCGTTTCTTGCGTGAAACTCACTTTTTATTACGTACACTTTGCTTCATTAAATTTTCTTAATTCTTCTTTAATTACATAACTGTACTATCTTGGTTTTCAGACTTCTGTTCTCATTTCTGTTATTTGAAGATGAAAAACAAATAGCACCAAGCTGGCGCAAATTTAATTTTTAAGGAAAACGAGGTAAAACTGGCTTCACTTCCTCAAATTAATAATAAAACTTGCTGCTAATTTTGTAAATATTAATAACAGTTATATTTAGCAAAATTATTTCAACTTCTCCACCACAATTATGGCAGTGTTATAACTAGACTGCGGATCTTCATACATTTATGGCAAAATTGAATAGATGAAATTCAAAATTGTTGGAAAATTTTAAAAATTCAAGATGTCAATATATAATTTCTTCTCTATTAAAATCATAAAGGGAATAAATAACATATCAATTTAGTTTCTATTTGTTGCAATCGATCCAGACAATTTTTATTTTGCATAAAGATCCGCAGTCTAGTTATAACAATCTATTTCTCGAAGTAGCAATGTTTGAGCTGACGTTATTTCTGGACACACCCGACAACTTCGCTGGAGAAGCGAACATAGACATGGAGAAGCGTACATAGCATTCATCCTATAAGTAAATTATGATTCCCTCGTGAGGCTGTTTCATGGCAAAGGATGCGTAAACAGAAAAGCATAAGTCCTCTGGAACTCGCATAAATATCGCGATGCTTGAAGAGTATTTCCCAACGTTGTCAATACTACTGAAACATATTGCGCATATTTTCATTTGGTTCGCCAGTTCCATAACTTGGACATTTTTCCGTGGATTTTGTGCATTTATAACAAAACAACCAAATGAATTATCATACTGTAAAATGCTATACCATGAACATAATGATCTTACGTTCAATTTATTGCGACTATTACGCGACACAGTACAATTTTATTCAACCTCTTTTTCTTACAGTCGACTTACAAACTTTCTGTTTTGCATAAAGATTCGCAGTCTGGTTATTAGCCTCGTAAATAAACGAACTCAAATAAAGCATGATAAACTGCTCGAAACTAAGGTAACGATGTAAGTTAAGAACTTTGAAGTACTGTAACGTCGAGAAGCATTATACCAATATTCGTAACTGTCCGCTGTTGTATTGGCGTGCCCCTCTAAGTAGAATAAGTCACCGCTTAACCGGACATTTTGCCACTAGTATCACGAACCTCTGAACGGTGGTCGCTCCAGTGAATAATTAGTGTTTTTAAATAATACAGGGAATAGAGGAAAAATAAGTGTTTCAATAAGTGAAAAATATGTCACCCTAGCGATTGGCTATCATTACACCGTGACGCCAAATCGGTACACAGCTTCAGAATTTCAGAATTTGAGTACATTTTCATGTAACTATGAATCTCTTTCTTTATTATTATGTACCTTGGTAAACTTTCTGCATTTTATTTACGACTTTATCCAAAGCATGTGTACAACACATAATATTACGGTTTTGATAAATCCAAAATGGGCAGAATATATTTTTGTTAGAAAAAAGTAAGTTGATCTTCGAACAACCTTGAAGACGCCCAACAAATAAAAAGTAAACATCATGGTTGTATTTCCCCCTTGAAACCGTGAAACTTTTGTGTCGAACATTTTTCCCAAAACTGTGTCGTTTCGAGATATTTAGACGTGAAGTTTAGTTACGCTATTTTTCGAAAAATCCTATTGCCTCAGTTGAGACGATTCCCTCTGAGAAGCTTCTCGCTAGCGTATACCACACAGGATTACCGTTGAAATTTCAATCGACCCGAATTTCGAGGCCTGTGTTTATTTCCGACGCGACTCTATTCGATCTCGTCGTCCCGCTTTTCTCCCCACTACGTCTCCTCGGTTTCTTCTCTTTTTGTCGGTCGCGTTTCTCTCGCCGCGTCGAGCTTTTTCGCGCGCTCGGATCCACGGCGCCGGAATATTTCAGAATATTTTACGGGGTTCCGCAGCGTTAAACCGATACCGTGGCAGGTGCTCTGTTCAAGTTTCCTGGTGGAAAAAAAGAGCGGGTCTCCGGGATAGAGGGGCCGAAGAAAAGGAACGGCAGAAAATCCAGGTTGTGTACACAGACTGTCGAGAAGCGGGGAAGTCCCGTTCGATACCGGTGGCGTCGCAAGCCAGATGTCGGAATCGAATTCCACTCGGCATCGCGACGACGACGACGACGAACGATTTCTTTATAGAACGGATCAGGTCGAGCGGATTTCCAAGGAATTTTTATTCGCCATATATTGATAGGAATACTTGATAAGCTTTCACCGAAAGAAATACGTTCACTCCTGATGCCAGGCTAATTCTTTGGTTAAACCGCCCACCCAGTTCCCGTTTGCAAAATCTCAGCTGCTACTGCGATCTTGAAAGGGTCTTCTGGTCCAGAACCTTGCAAAACGTTGACTTTTCGCATTTCCTTAAAGCGTGTGTTCATTTTTGCGAACTTCAATTACCTCAATCATTTCAAAGACGTATGCTGAATTCGTTCTTTTCTATACTTTCATAATATCCAAACAAAAATATGACATTCCATTTGATAAACACGAAGTGACTTTGAAATAACCTTTAAAAAATAAAGATATATATATATATATATATATATATATATATATATGAATAACTAGATAGCGGATCTTTATGCAAAATAAAAATGTTTTGCATTGATTGTGGGAAGCAGGAATAACATAAAAATTGATTTCATCCCTTAACGACTTTGTTACATTAAAAGCAACATTACAACATTTTTGAATTTTTAAAATCTTTTAATGTTTTATATTTCATCCAACCAAAATTTCTTCATAAATGCATAAACATCCGCAGTCTATATAAAATATATGTATACATAATATATTACGTATTTTGTTAGAAACAGGATATCGAAAATGATCGTTTCTGTAATTTCCTGGACCGAAACCTCCCTTTAAGGGTGAATTAGAGATCGTCGATGGGACGTTCAGTGGCAGCAAAGTATCGAGCAAAGTAGCGAATAGTTTTTCAGTGCTCCGAGACACTTAACGTGATTCATCGATTTAAAGAATCTCGCCAGCGATCCATACAGGGAGAAATATAGGGATAGGAGAAAGAACCGGAGAGAAAGGATCGAGACGAGGCGAAGAGGGGCGAGAGTAATTTGTCTAAAAGTTCAGGAAGGTAGAAGGAAAATTAGCGAGAGCTGCGGCCGAGCTATTTGTTAGCGAGGTGGCAATAACGCTTCCTCCTCCTGGCTCCCTTTCGTGGAAGTTTCAGTCTCGGTGATAATTAAACTTAATAGCGTTACGTTGCCCACCGAATCCGGAAAAATTCGTCGACTAAGGGATGCAGAGTGCACAATAAACGTCACTGGGACGCTCTCAAGCTCCGTGCCCAATTCGATTTACCACCGTGAATTATTTCTTCACGAGCAATTTTTCCGAGAAATCGCTCGAAACACGAAACTGGACTCCATGAATCATTTTGCCACTAATGAAACACACGGTATCACTTATAACTACTGAAAGTAGAATAGAAATCTGTTTCCTCTTTCTTCCAATTATGAGAATATTTAAAGTCGTTCGCATAACCACGTGTAATGTATCATTATATAATAGAAGTACATTACAACGAAGTAGTTCACTCTGGATCTAATTGAAAGAGTAAGTATATGAAAAATGTTTAATCTTGCAGAATTGATGATCTCATGTGTTCCCGAGAAGGTACCATCAAGAAAAATTTAATTGGATTAGTTAAGTTGATAAAAGAAATTCCGTTCTTCAATTATGCTTGGATAAGGAAGTGTAAGCCTGAAAGATAATCAGCACTTTTATGAAATTTCATATTTTCATACCGTTGACATTATCTGATTGCAATGCACCAAGCGAGCAGTTTTATAAAATCTTAACGGCGAGATATAATATGATTAACGAAGATCTAGGACACAAAGTCACGTTTTGCGTCTCGTGGGTAATTTTTACAATTAATGCAGAGATCTTTCATTTCGCATAAAGATCCACAGTCTGCTCATGGATTATATCAAGCTCCTTCATCAGAAAATTCTTTGTTCCCTTCTAGTGAAACCAAATCCCTGACGTCACGCGGTTCGATCGATTAATTTTTGCTGTCGAGCGCGCCTGCAACGCGTGCCATAAGAAAATTAGGTGACCCCGGACTTTCGAGTCGCGCCGCGCCGTACTTGCCTGTGAAATTTCGCCGTGACCCAGGAAAATTTTTGCGAACGTGTGCCAGTCGCCAGCAGCATTTTTCCGACTGACGCCGAATAAAAGGGTAGCGCATGTACGCTCCTCTCGAAGGGAACAAGTTCCAATCTACGACAATTTCTCGCGCTTCATAAGAACGAACGTTCATTCATCTTGATGACGAGACTAGCTCGACGATATTTTTATTTAGCACTGTTGCCCGACGAATTCTCTGCAAATTTTCGAGTTAGCAGCTTTTTGGGACATCTTCCAAATATTTAAGGCAACTCCCTCAGCATTGGCCACTGAACTTTTTCTTAAATAACTGAAAAAATATAATACTTTACTTTTTGGATGCGTAGATGTACGGAAGATGTGCATTTTTATGGTCTTTTTATAAACTACCTCTACATATTTATTATTAGTATTCATTATTAATAATACATATTATTATTATTTAAACGCAAAATAGGATAAACATTTAAAAATTTACAAAATTGTATCATCTCCTACCTACTGACGATATAAAGAAAATAAATAAGTGTCCATACGTAACTCCTGTGCATTGGAATTAATGGAGATAATTTTTATTTTGCATGGAAATTCTGCAGTCTCTTTCCCCGCATCAATTCTGGCTCGAAAAATAAATTCTGGAGATACAGTGAATAATATAGTCATTTTAGATTGCACAAATACATTTCGAAACGCACGGTTAATAAATGATGCGAGACCGCTTAATTGAGCCGTTCGTTTGCTATATCGATTAATTCCGCAGAATAAGGAATAAAGAGAATTGATGAAATACATTCGTTTTGAGAAATCCTTTCCGTTTTTGTAATTCAGTATAAGCAATTGCGAACTACGTGCTCTACTCGCCCATAAAGCGAATCTGAATATCTGGGGCATTCGAAAAAACGTGTCACTGCTTCACCACAAAAATACCGCTGAATCCGTCGGAAACTTTTCAAAAACGAGGGGATATCGATAGACCCATCGGTGAAACGTATCGTGTGAACTTCGAAATCTGAAGTGCCTGTCTAAACATGGTTTTAGAGCGTTACAGTGCATCGTCATCGGTTCTCTTTTTCGTTTTTCGTCACCGTGCAACAACAGAACAGCTGGTTCCGTTGCTTTTCTTTGCGAGGGTTATTTTCACGCGACTATCGATCTCTCGAACAGCAGAGAAATAGTGACTGTTCGAGGGATAACAATAATCTACCGATGGCAGATTCAATCTCGATTGATAAAAAGACAATGAAATTAATATCACGGAAATTTCAATATTAAAACGTATATTTTCGCTTGGTGATACCGTTAAATAACGATTGAGAATTTTATTTTCCCCACATAATTTTCTGGAATGCATTCCGCTTTTCGCGGAATTTTATATATCTAGATTTTCAGATATATAGTATTCATGTAACAGTGCACATTATTTCTATAGAGTACCATTAAACATCGATCGAGAATTTTGTTCTCCCCACGAAATTGAAACGATGCAAATTCTGATGCCGCCTAGCATGCATTCCGCTCTTTGCTGTTCCCATCGTTATATCTTTGTTCCCTCGGTTTTCTATAGTTCTATAGTTTTAAATATATCAAATTCCATGTAACAGCATATATTATTGCTCTGCAGCACCGTTAAATATCGATTGGGAAATTTATTCTCCTTTCAAAATTGAAATGATGTAAATTCTAATCGGACGATTGGAAACATTGATGTATTTCCGAACTTCACGCGTAAGTATCGCAAAAATAATTTTGTTCGCGTTTCAACCCACAGTGCGTACATTTTGTTCTGTATGTATTTGTATACATATATAGATGTGTGTATGAAACTACATCGGTGTCTACTATAAGCCAACGACCCATTCCGCCTTTCTCTCTCCACACTCGACTGTTCAATTTTCATTTCCCGTCAGAGCAGCGAGTTGAGCGATTTTCATTTAATTTCCGTTCGCCAGGCGGCATACGCGGTCCAATCGAGGGAAAGGGTCTTTTCACTGTGCATCCAGATAACGTAACTGCCCCTTGAGTCTTAAAACCTGAGGCCACAATTCTATATTAATATTGATACGAGCTAACTATCTGCCCGCGTGCCTTGCGAATTGAAACGGAATATGCATTTGCTATACACGAAGCACTCCGAGATTAGTAAGCGGCCGTGTCTACATGTGAGGATCAATGAAAAATGCAGCGTATCGCCTGTTCCTCTGGGTGTGTCGGCAGACAGGGAATTCAGCTGGAAATAACATGAGAAACGCGTATGTATGCGCTTTGACGATTCATTCAAGCGTCTATCCGCCGACCGCGTCGACTTACGTTGATGAGAGCGAAAACCGCCGAATTAGTGCCACTTCATTTTCCACGGTAATTTTATGTGAACGTGGAAGCAACGATGGAACCTACTTATATTTATTGTAAAAATCTAAAATGGAAAATTTTAACAAACGTTCCAAACTAATTAGTTCATTTGTTTCTATGGAACTTGTACTTTCCGGAGTAAATATGGCATTAGAAAGCATATTTTGGACGTTATACGGATACCAAAATGTTCTTCGTAACCAAAGTCCCAAGTAACGTGTGTCTTTCCACAAAAGAATTCACGAAAATAGATATTTCCTGAAACAAAACATGCAAAGCGGGACAGAGTTTCCTTGAAAACAGACGGTAGCTATTTATTTCGATCTCTGAATTTATTATTTGTCTTCATGCGGTAAAGCTGTGGGGAGTTCTTGATATTTCTAACTTATACTTTTATTTCTCGTATTATGAGCGAACGTTTTCCTGCCAGTGGAAATAGTAATCATTTCGATGTTTATTATAAACGATACGGCTCCATATATCGTTGTGTTAGTAATTCGTCCGTATTGTTTGCTACTCGGATATTGTTTCATTCGCTAAGATGTTTGCTATTCGGAAGTATCGAGTCGGGTTAAAGAAAACGCGTCCAACCGGTTGTCTGTCGAAACAAACCGTTCCCGTGGAACAACTCGGCAAGAACAAACATCAAAGTGGAACACGGACAAAGCAAAGTTTCATCTAATGTTGTTCAATAGATTGCCGCGATACACACGCTCGGCACATCCGACTCGATTGCCTCGAAAGTTTCAATCTATTTTCGAAATTGCTTCTTTCGGCTTATCAATTCAATCGGTGCGACTGCGTTGCTCGAGACATTCGCTCCGCATACTTATCCTGATGTATTCAACAACGATTGCTGTTTATTCAAAAGAAAAATTCTGCTCTTGAAACTTCGATCATTCTAGAACACTCGAATCGCTGTCTTCGTTTCGTGCAATCTAAATTAATGAAGAAGCTAGGATGACCAGTAACAGTATATACAGTGGAAATAATGTTAGGTTAAACTTCACCTAAGGAAACCAGAAATTTTTAACCTTTTAAAACATAATTCTGGAGATCTTGACGAGAAAATGCCGAAAATCGAAGTTTTAATCATAGTAATCCACTAGTTCTAAATTTATGCGTGTTTAAAGTTCAGAGATTTTCATTGTTTAAAATACTTTATTTATTAAAATCAAAACTGAAAGGATCGAACTAATGACAGTGATTACTTCTTTAATTCTGCTGCATGCGTATAGACTTAATAAACACAAGATAATTTTTAAGCTAAGTGTAGATGAATTGGATTCGAAACTCTGCAGGTCAATAATAAATATATTAATGCTATCGGCGCACTGGTTCGATCAATAGTTATTTAAAAGCAATTTTGCAAATTACCAAATTAGCTTCAACGGTTTCGATCTTAATTTAGATCATTTTCAAGAAATCTGCTGGTCAAATTAATCAGAGATCGCTTTGGTGTCCCGATTTCTGAACCGAGAGTGATTGTTACGAGCTTGAAAATATGACGCAACGTGAAAGGACACTTACAGTTCCAGCTCCAGGATTGCCGATCTTACAAGGTAAATTGGCAGTACTTCTGCTCTGGGCGAGGATTTCCGTTGTGGGAATCTTGTTGACATCTTCGCCTTTATGGAGGGAGACTTTTAATGGCACCACTTCGTTGGCGCCTAAAGATCGCTGGTGCTCCGCCTGGCTCCCTATAAAATGAAAATAAACCGATATACTACTCGGAACGGTGTGAGCTATTGCATTAAGAGTGCCATGAACACGTGACAGTTAGCCATCGTGCGAAACACGAAGAGTATTTGAAAATTTAATTTGTAGGATAAATTTTAAATTTGAAGTATCGGTGTTAAAAATCGCATTTTCAGAGTAACGACATATAATTATACTGTTTAAATCTGCCAGACTTTTTTGGTAAGAAAATAAAAATAAAAATTTCTTTTTGGTAAGGTTTGTTTGATTCGATTTAAGAAAATCATTATTCATTAAATAAATCAACCTTTCAACAGTGAATTCTTTACAAATAGTATGCGAACATTTACAGAACGTAATTGTATGTACAAAATTCTTGATGAAGAACAGTTTAAATAAATAGAAATCTATACTTTCTTTGCTGACGGTCTCAGGAAATTGTAAATAAGATGGAACCATATTAAATCTTTTTAAATCGCTCACTCCTGCAGTACCTTGAGGATTTTAATATGCACTAAATACATGAAGTTCTGCAGTCTATTTATTGATGTAAAACTTCAAAGATATTCTCAGTCATGTTTAATATCTGGAACATTCGACTCTTTAAAGCTCAAGGTCTTAGTCTAAGTAGATTTAAATGGCCGGCGATCATTCGCTTTGACTTCAGTTGGAGTTCAACCAAATAACTACCTGTGAATCCTGCTAGTAAACAGTTCACCTTATCTAAATAGGAATTCAGGATTGCTATTCAAGATTTCGAGGCAAGGACAGAGAGATAGTCTGTGACTCCTATTTATCATGAAGAGTAGTAGCACGAGTATGTCTTTAGAAATTGTACAGGGTGTCCCACCTAAATTCAGCATTGTAAATATCTCGCTTATTTTTGCCGATAAAAAACAATGTCAGAGGACAAAATTGTTCGGTTCAAAGGGGCAAATGTAGTAAGCAGTAAAATCTTTTCAAGTTCATTTTTTTTCGATATCAAGGTATATTTTGGTATGACCTTCGCGTGATCTTGAGAAACGAAAACATGTTTCTGTTATTTTGCTCTATTGATTACCCAACTTTTGCGAATTTTTTATAATTCGAGGTCACATGAAGGTCATGGTGTTATAGGTGGACTCAGCTACTATACCATGATGACGAAAATATGCATAGTCTCATTTAAAAAATCGCCAATGGCTTTGATATCTCGAAACAAAAGTACTTGAGAAAATATTTCGGCTACTACTTCGGTTTTGTCATTGGATCCCCAAACTCATAATAAAAAAAATAAAATAAATTATTTTCCATTATTACTACTTCTAACTATTATAAAATGTTTCCCAATTTTTATTTTTTAAAATTTTATTAAATTTGACTATTCTCTCGCTCAGGGAGGTGTATTCCACGATAGCGTATTTAGATGTTTCGCAAGGTATCTTGCACATTTCTTTCACATTTTTTTCAGAACCGTTCCAAGCCGAGTCTAGGAGTTTTTGCACCTGGAATGCCCATTTGTTCCACCGCGCCGGGCTAGCTGCTCCATATTTCATCGCATCGCGGATGAGTTTTCTATTAGCACAGATAAATTTCCGCGAAAATCCGGAGTCTTGAAGAACGATGGTGGAGGTGGTCGCGGCGGAAGCTGGCCAGCTTTAAGGCCTAAACGCAGCTACGATCGGAGATTAAGCAACGGTTTTCACGAGGGCTCGGTTGGCGAAGGGCACAATAATGTCGAGGACCGAGGCAATGGCCCAGACAGGATTTTCCTCTCCCCTCAAGATTAATGCAACCCCGTCCCAACGATAACGCATAACCCGACCGCGGCGTAAGTGGCTTAAATGAATAACTTAGTCACGACAATTACGCGGCTTTGCCCTGCGTTTGCTGCTCCCAAGCTGTTACAAATCTACTAGGCTCACGTGGGAAATTCACTTCAAAAACACTTAGTCCCACTGTGCATTCCCTGTGTACTATTCCAAACCGTGGCTCCCTGCCACCGCGCCGACTTTAATATCGAATCCATTTGCGTTTTCACACTGTACGGGCATTTTCATGCGGAAATGTGGGTCACGATCCGTTTCATCGGAGTCGACTCCATTCGATGGAACATTAAGGCACAATGCTAGCAATAATTGAAGATGCTGCCCGGGGGCAGTGAGGGGCAGCAATACTTTTGCATTGAAAGTATCGAGAGATAGTGCAAAGTTGTAGTCAATTATGTTATGGAAATACATCCACAAACAGAAATGTTTTTTACAATTATTTATTTGCTTTACCATAATTCAATTTACCAACATTATTAAGAAGGCATACTATCGCAAAGTGCATTTCAGCTGCAATTTGATATGAAAAAATGAATTCTGCGTTCCACTCTTGTAATTCATGGATTTCCAATACCATTAAAATCTCATTTTATTCGAATATATTAGAAGCTTATCATATCTTAATGTTAAAGTTGATATCTTATTCTACCTTATGGATTCCTGTTGAGTATCACAAATGGCTCAGCATTTTTCACCCGAGTTCAATTTTTCGGTCGGCGCTAAAATATTTAATGATAAATTTTCTTATTTTTTCCAGTTCTGACTCGTAGAAATAAGTAGGATAAGACCCGAAATTGAAGTTAATTTATAATGAAAACGATCATTTTAGTCAATAATAGATTGTATTAAATTGTTCCAGAGCATATCTAAAAATCCTTTGAGATATGTACGTATATCACTACAGATTACAAGATATCTAAATTTGAACAAAATTCATGTGTGTCCCCACTCTACTTTCCCCTTCTACGACTTATGGGTTATTCTTATACCTCATGGATGTACAAATTATAAAAACAATACTGAATTATTCTTCGGGCCTTTACCTACATCGGACAGCAAAGATTTTACGAAATCGACTTTTTTCCGGCTATTTGGGTCAAATATCTCACTGTGCGTCGCGTCGTGACGCGTCTAGAATATCCCACCTTAACGAGGAAGCGGCTGCTTATCCCGTGCGTACTTTGGCAGTGTGTACAATGAAAACGGCGGCAATTAGCTCTCGTTACAGGGCTCCGACGTTCGTTCGACGGTTCGTTAAACCTGACCTGCTTCCTCGTGGCCGCGGGATCGTCCTGCTCACTAACGCTGGACGAGAAATCTCGTCACGCGGTGATCGCACGCGAACAAGGAAACGACGATCGTGCACGCGATCATAGATCGACCGGCAGAGGCCCTGCCAAGCCGGTTTTCTTCGAGGATGACCGAACAGACCCGACTTCGTTCTTTCTTCCGACAGCTCGGCCTAGATCCGCAGGAAGCCTCCGCGATTTATTGCGTTTTTATTGGCACCGTCGCGCACGTTCGCCACTATAATTTCCTCCAACCCTGCCCACCAGAACGCTTCCTAATTGAAAAGTACACCGGCGGAAGTCTCTCCCTCGGTTTACACACGGCCCTTATCGATCCCCCATTCGAACGATGCATCGCGCGCAATGGGAACTTTAACCCTTTGCCGACTAGAAATATACACAGTTAGGAGCATAACTGATCACACACACACTTTAAATCAGAATACTTTTTTTATGAATGGACCAAACTACTTCAATGTCTCTGTCAGGCTAGAAGAATTAGTTTAGTAAATGACGTCTAAAAAATATGCTGAGAAAATGCATTTGGTCGGAATTGTGAAAAACAATAGTAAAAATTGTTTTTTACAACGTTTTTAGCTGGGCCAATAACGAAAATTTAAAAAATGTGTTTGGTCAACTCGTATAAATTATATACGTTCTGAAAATTTCATTGAAATTGGTTAATTGATTTACGAGTTATAAACGATCAAAAGTAATAAAAAGGCCGGAAATCATGAAAAATTGCAATTTTTACCACTTTCGATCGTTTATAACTCGTAAACCAATTAACCAATTTCAATGAAATTTTCAGAACGTATATAATTTATACGAGTTGACCAAACACATCTTTTAAATTTTCGTTATTGGCCCAGCTAAAAAAGTTGTAAGAAACAATTTTTACTATTGTTTTTCACAATTCTGACCAAATGCATTATTTTAACATGTTTTTTAGACGTCATTTACTAAACTATTTCTTCTAGCCTGACAGAGAAATTGAAGTAATTGGTCCATTCATAAAAAAAGTATTCTGATTTAAAGTGTGTGTGTGATCAGTTATGCTCCTAACTATGTATGTACGCCTACTGTACTTTTCAATATGTACACAGAGTTGTCTATCCTCTCCCAACCTTTTAGGTTGGTTATACAGAGTTGTCTAGATTTTATTAAGTTCTAAAGTTTTTGCAAAAAAATGCACTAATCCTTTCGGAACTGCAAGGGCCCTATATTCAACATCATAACAAGTATACAAAATTTTATTACAATAAAATTATGGTAAATACAAAAGAAATAGAGCACAACAGGTCTTCAATCGTTTCAAAACTTAATTCATATGCTAACCTCACAAAACTTGTAATGGGTGCATAAAAACCCATGTTTAAGTATAGGTGCTCCAAAGTATATGCAGTATAGAAATAATGTGCACGCGTAAATTATATCTATATTGTGGGTACTTCTGCTGATAAGCATTAAGATGCCGGTTTAATGTATAAAAAACCACTATTCCATAAAATATTCTATAAGAATTACCTACTTTGCACTACACCTAGTGCCTCGTAAGAGTATAAAAGGTAATCTATTCAACCTCGATAGCCTCCAGTAATGCTCACCCAAGACTTTCGACACTTTTTAAATATTTTTCACGCCATATTTGAGATTGCATAGACAAAAAATAAAAGAAAATCATCGACAGTTTTGATCCTATGTAATTGATATTACTTGTATTACTCATATGATTATAGATCCCCCAAAAATCCCACTACAATTATTAATAATTTATTTACTAAAATCAAAGCTGGAAAGTTACTTTTTGAATTCCTTTCTGCGTGCTACAAACCCTAACAAAATGAAATTTACTCGAATAGTTCGTAGCAAATATTAATTTCTTAATGAAAACTCTTTAGCAAATATTTAAAGAAATAACAAAAAATCTAAAAGCATCAACTCGTTAAGATTAT
Organism: Lasioglossum marginatum; assembly: GCA_028455795.1. Lineage (NCBI taxonomy): Eukaryota > Metazoa > Arthropoda > Insecta > Hymenoptera > Halictidae > Lasioglossum > Lasioglossum marginatum. Next base: position 4,130,924 of record CM052265.1, read on the forward strand.
TAAAGGAAGAAACGAATTTCTATCTGACTCCTGTTTGCTTGATAAAGAAAACTGGTTGATTTTCCATAAAGATTCGTAGTAATAATATAACAGTCGCGGATTACGTGTAAATTGACTTCAATCAGAAAAGCTGGGGTAAGCTGAGAATACCGAAGTGAGGATATCGGGGGAAAAGAGAATTGTTCTTATTTTGCATTAATGGTTGACGCACCGATACGCTCGCGGCGTCGCTTTGAAGATTGCAGTATCGTTCAGCGCGCCTCTATTTTCATTCGGTGTATTTTACTCGTTCCTTTTGCCATACGATGCCAACAAATCCGATTCGCGAGCGCTACCACTACAGCCTATAGCAAAAATCCGCTCACCTCGTCTTTGTGAATGCTGCGATAAAAGGTTCGCTGAAGAGCGGATATTATACTACGGCCAATACTGATAGAATTGCCGCGGTATAAAAACGTATAATGTATTTGAGGAAATACAATAATGTTTAATAAATATTAATGCGGGACATCAAATGCGTGCAAGCTGTAGCGAAGATGAAAAAATAATCAATAAAACATACTACATTACAATATTCTTCATTATTAAATTAGAACTTCATTATTGAATCACATGTTATACAATAAAAATTGTATGATGTCTGAATAGATGTTGTTCGGTAGTTATAGTGTTAAATAGAATAACAATTTTATTATAAAATCCTCTGTGACTAATTTTGAGGCCGTACCCCTACCATAAAGGTAGATTATGTCCTGCTTAATAAAAAGTTACGAATTTTTGACTCCAAAATCGATGTTTAAAAAATTCCAGAAAATTGCAAGTTTTATATTTAAGCTTTTAGATGACCACTCTTATATTATCATGGTACTTATTTTCGGGTTAGACAAACACCTATAATGGCAACCGAGGGTAGAAAACGAAAAATAACTGTATACCTTGCTGAACCAGAGTGTTCCATCCAAATTGCAGGATTAGTGAAGAGAGACCAGTCACTAAAAGTTTCTAAAATCCTGTTCCGGAGCACTACATACAAGCACCGGTGCCGCTCCAAGCGCAGGGCAAGCGGAAAAATGCTGGACGGGATGATGTCCCTTAAAAAATTCCGCTTGCCGTCCCCGAACACAGAGGAGTTGTTCCGTCGCGTTTGGCCGTGGTTCCGCGGCTGGGCCGAATAAGCCACTGAATAATTTCTATAACGTCAAAGTCGTTTTCCGGCCGCAGCGCAGGTTCGTTCGACGGTGCTTAGCAGGCCGGTATTTTACACGGGGCCCGACGTGTCCTGCCGCGTTACGAGCTCTCCCGGGTGCGCGAAGCACCGTCTCGTTCGGCATTATCGTCTTTTTACGAGGTACATAGCGATAGTGGTTGCAAGCAGCGGCCGCGTGCTGCTTTGTTGCCGCACGTGTGAACGGACAATGCGCCCCGTGCGCGATAAACCTGCCAGCTCCGTTTCCACGGCAGTCGGGTACCCGTAACCGGTAACCGGTAACTGGTAAATAACCACCTGACGACCGGCGACCAGATACTCGATATCGATTTTAGACGGCGCGGTAAGACTTCGAAATTCCACAAGCTTCTGGCACCCGTCATACAATCAGTCTCATAGGTGACGGCACTCACTTTGAACTAGAATAACTTTTTTATAAATGGACCAACTGATTTCATATTCATACAGTAAATATAAATATACAGAAGAAATCAGTTTCTGCTCCTTCTCTTGTTCACGACTCAACCACAGCGCAATGCTGACGCTACGCTCCGCGTGGGCTGTCGCCGAGTGGACGTCAGTCGCGCTCTGATTGGTTCGTGTTCTTCGACATACTCGATATCAATTTTAGACGGTGCAGTAAGACTTCAAAATCCCACAAGCTTTTGGCACTCGTTCTACAATCAGTCTCATAGGTGACGGCACTCACTTTGAACCAGAATAACTTTTTTATAAATGGACCAACTGATTTCATTTTTATTCATAAATATCAATATAATATAAATATACAGTAAAAATCAAATTCTGCTCCTTCTCTTGTTCACGACTCAACCACAGCGCGACGCTGACGCTCTGATTGATTCGTGTTTTTCCTTCATAAATCGGAAACGAAACACTCCAACGCGGAATGGCAAAGGAAAATTCTGTGGTTGTCAGGAAAAACGCCACATGTTACAATTTCAAAAATTCGAGTTTATAATTGAGCTTCATCTGTATAGGATTTACGTATTTACCAGAAAAAGGTCATAAAAATAAATTCGGGAGGCTCAAAAAAATAGTGCAATTTAATCAATGCCCTATGTCAAAGCATTAGTGATAAAAAATTGAAACGGCAATATCTCGAAATTGAAATTATGTGACATGCGGCGTTCTTGACAACGACAGAATTGTGCTTAGAACTACATCAGCGATTGCTTCCTTCAGGATCGTCGATACTTTTCGGAACATCTGTATAATAAACCTGTAGACTGTAATAGAATTGCTTGATCAAAACCTTTGGTAAGATTGGCATTACTAAAATCAGCCATTTCATGAACGTTAATAGTACTGTTTACGATCGTCGTTCCTGACACGAGATAGCAGCATAATAACCTCGCAAATTCGTCTGAACAGTTGCGGATAAGTTTTCTCGTGGTCGAGTTTCAGGAGGCGGTCCGTCCACGTCAGCTCGACGGTTTCTTCTTCCACGTTCAAAACGGCCAGCGATTATTCAAGTTTCGATTAAAAAAGTGTACACAAGTCTAACGAAGAAACCCAGACGACGTTGAATCGCGAGGAACTTAGCGGCGAATCGCGCTACCCAGCGAAATGAATTAATTAGCCATCAGCGGGGCTGGGAAACTCTTAAATTACACTTCGGACAGTTTGTACGTGGAAATTAACGGGGAATTGAAAACGCCGAAGCGGAAGGCTCATACACGGTCGACGAGTTTCCTCAATCGAATTACTCTCAATGTTCGCAGTTCCGATATTCAATTATCAAACGCAATAAAATGCCGATTTTATTAATAAAACACCGGAATGTTTCCTCTCTGCGGCCAATCTTTTTAATGTTCAGTTTCAATATCGATTTTTCTATGTATTGGATTGGTGGGTTTCGTCGAAACCCGAAGGCTTTCGTTCTTCCTATTATAGTTACGAAGTATGTTAAACTTCGAACATGATTTATAATTTGGTCAATATTTCGATTCTATAGAACTCGGTGAACACGCAAAGTGAACTTCTTTTAGAAAACCTTACAACCAGAAAGAGAATGTTACTTTCACACTAGAGTGTGGAAATATCGTTCAGATTCAAAATCGTCTTTTGAATACAATAAAGACAAGGTAACTTCAAGACCGTTCAACTTCATGAATGGCATAACATTAAATAAATATCGTGAAGTTTTTCTCAGACTTTTTGTGCGCCCATGGAGGGTTGAACGTCAATCTAACAGCAACTCGATGTCTGTGAGTAATTCGCTGAAAATATGCGCTCGCGTGAAGATCAACACCGTAGCAACAAAGCAAGTTGTTAACAGACACGAAGCTACGAAATTCAGTTTATCGAACCGCCATCGAATGCGTTGACGGCGACGCTTTAGACCTTACCGTGGCAGTATCCTAGCCCGTAATGTTTTACGGCCCTTAAGTCTTCGGCAGAGCTTTCGCCGTTAACTCACTCGGCGGAGCATACGCTTAAGCCGTTTGAGAACAAGGAGTTTGCGCGCGAAACAAGACGATCATCGGGAGACGCGTAATTTTCTGTCTTAAGCGCGGGTTGAGGAGCAATCACGTCCCGTGAATACTCTCGACGAAAAACAAGACGAGTCGCGACGGATGTGGAACGGATCGTTTACCCTTAAATGGTGCAGTGCTTACTGAGAGAACGAAGTATTGTGATAGCGTCTTTCGCGTTTCTGCAGCGAAAATGTAGCTGGCAACTATATCTTTCCAACGGTATACAGTAGAGTCGCGATCTAGCTCCCTGAGGATCTCCACGATCACTGTCCCTTCGCCTACCCCTTCCACTAGGAGGCATCCCCGCGAGGGGCCAAAAAGCAAACGGTCCGTGTTTACATTCTGTCCTTTTCTACGTTCGGCATTCTTTGGCATCCCCAGGATGTCACAAAATTATATGTCGCAGACACCATAGCGCGATTCTACATAAAAATTCTTTGTAAATGACATAAGGTCGCAAAATTAACCTTGAACCTAAAAAACAAGGTAAGAAAAGACCAAAATTTTTTTTAAGATTCAAAATCTTAAATCTTGAAAAAAGTTTTTGGTTTCCTTAGCTTGTTTTTCACGTTCAAGGTCAATTTTGCAGGGGGTTCCTTAGGTCATTTTCGACTAAATCGGGCGTGTAGAATCGTGCTATGGTGTCTGCGACATATAATTTTGTGTACTTTCGCAGTGGTCGACGCAGTCATAACAAATAGTTTCCCTAAACGATCTTTGTCCCTGCTCGGAACAGGCGATGGGAACTGGATTGCGACTCTACTGTACATTTTCAAAAAACGAAACGTATCCAAACCTTTACGACAGTCCCTTACCTCCAACGAAAAATTCATTTATGAGGTTTTGAGCAGGTTTTGACGATTTAAGACCATTATGGGACGACTCGAAAATTGAATTCCCGAATTAGCGGGGCGGTCGAAAATGAATTCCAACCAATTTTCGGTCGTCCCGGCAATTGGAAATGTCCGTGTAATGGAGATTGGTCGGCGTTTAATTAAACTTTCAATTAGGGACGACTATCTTGAGGCGGTCGCGGTGACTGACGGTTGTACGTCGACGACGACGACGATTCATACGAGAGAGAACCGTCAAGGGTCATCGATCGACGACGACGGTGACGAATTCGAGGATTTCTGTAACAGCAGTGGGCGAATTTATTTGCGAAATGAACTGTGCTAGCGACGGTAATGACTCCAATCGAAGAACGAATGGTTTATGGCCGTCGGAAAGTTTCCAGCGGCGCTAACGAGCCGAAAGTTTGTGCGGTCTTCAAGAACACGATAACCGGATATTACTTGTCAGCCATCAACTGGCACAGTGAATTAAGTGTTTTCTGTGTCAGCACGAAAATGACTCGGTGAAACGCGAACAAGGAAGTACTCTGTGAACGCACACACACTCAGACACAAGCTGCGTTCCCTCGATTGTGATTGCGGATGGACGTGCCACCGATTTCTGACAAAATTGTTAACTATTCTCCCCTTTCACTTAATGTGTAGTCACCCTACCCGATGCTCCCTTTTATTATGCATTACAAAGCTCGTTCCGCCAACTGTCTGTAATTATTCACCACAGATTTAACGAGACATTAAGTTGATTTTACGATTATGAAATTGTCCTTCAAGAGCTACCGATGTAATGAGCCCGGCTTTAGGCGTTTGTTATTATTGCAACAGATTTTGGATTAATTCTTCCGTCTATTATACAGGGTGTCTCAAAATATTGTACTTTCTAGAAGGAGCTGATTCCTCAGGTTATTTCAAGTAACGTTTTTCTTTGCGAAGATTTTCTCCGCAGATTTGTTAAGGAGTTATTAGCGAAAAACACGAACCAATCCGTCCGCTGTAGCCACGCTCTGATTGGTCCGTGTTTTTCGTTAGTAACTCCTTAACGAAGCTACGGAGGACATATTCGGAAAGGAAAAAGTTGTTTAAAAGAAACGGAGGTTTCATACTTCGAAACATTCCAATTAATACACGGAAATATGAAATATTTTCATATTCATTTCCATTTCAAATATGAAATGACATTTCGTCATTTAAAGCTTCGTTTTCGAAAATATGTATTCTTTCTTCGATTTATTTTTGCATGCAGATTTATGAACCGACCAGCTGGACCACGATTTTTGGGACACCCTGCATCAGAAAAGTTTAAGGGTTGTGTCGCTAAGGGCTGTATAACATTTACTATAAAATATAATAAACACAGAATATAGAACAATATAACGTTTCAAACGATCATATTGTTGCTTTAAAACAAATAAAATCTTGATATCTTCTACATAAACTGTCTATCTATATCTTCTACATAGGATATTTCCTAATAAATCGGCTTTGTGTTTTCAACATTCATAAAACTCTAGACACGTTGTGTCGAAGTTGCATTTGGCATAAACATATGGTTCCAACGTTTCGAGCTTTTAATTGGGTCCACATATTGTTCGCTCATAAATATGCTCGCTTAATGATGAAATTAAATCTGGGAAGGCGGAAGCAGGACTCGACGATTTTTAAAATGTTTTTAGACGATACATATTTTTCCGTGAAATATTAAAAGTTCTCTCTGCACTCTGTTGGTATGCGATTTACCATTTTAATTCATAAAACAACAATTCCAATTTCATTCATTAATAAAAGTGCCATTTTATAAGTTCAAGATGGCCAACTGAACATAGTACACATAATTTTGGTCCAACAAGGTCCTAATACAACACTGACATTGATCTAACTCCTCCCTTAATAGTTACGTTTACTTAACTTGATGCTTTCCTTTATCACGTATCCCGTATTACATCGCAAACTTCGATGACGCTTATCCAGCGATTATAGCGATCGTGTAAACTATTTTCTCATGCTAATAACGAAGGTGACAAATGATTCTACTCACCGGTGAGATGAAACTGTATTTCCAGGAAAATGCTAGCTAGGATCAGCAGCGTTCTCATGGTGACAATTAATTTTACAACGTCCTTATTTCAGACGTTCATCGTTGGTATCTGTAACAGAGAGAAATGAATCGGGTCAGTGGGTATATTTCGTTGAAATATTCCGAACGGATTCTACGGTAGAAGAACTCGCTTCCAGAACCAAGAACAGTTACTTATCACGTTGTTCTAAAAAACTTTAACCTTGGTTTGAAAGTGCGTCTACATAATGAAGATCATATTGATCCATCCAACGAAAGTAGAACATCAATTAATAATGCGATTAGATCGAGGATTTAGTACGAGAGAAGTTCAATTTAATTTCAGTAGAATCGCTGGCTTATGCTTGTTATAGGAATTTCTGAGGGAAAGCAGTGAGTTTGAATTTTCAGTGAGTCACAAAAGTAAAATGGTGCATTCATATTTTTTACGATAACGCGAATTATAAAATTAGCGCATTGATACAGATTGTTTTCATGCGAACTATTAATGGAAATTTATAAATGTTCAAGATTCTCCATTAAAAGACAGCGTAGGGAAAACATTTCTCTAAAATCTTTTACTTGTACGTTATTTATTTGTTTATTTAATATTTTTTATTTTGCATAATATCCGTGTACAATAAAATGTATCACATATAACTTTATGTTATCTTTTCCTATCCTAATGTCAATGTTAATTATATGCTTTTTACAAATTACATGTCTAATATGTTATAGCCAAGTGTAAATCATATGGTCGAACTGTAAATAAATAATAATAAGAAAACTAAATTCTGTCGATCCAAAATCTTTATAACTTATATCATCGTAAAAAAAATGAACGGCATTAGTGTTTCATTCTTTCAGTGTATTCGACGTGTTTGTTTGAAGTGAAACGATGTTGATTTACGAGACGCGAGCCGCAAGCTCCAATAAAAGTTAATAATGCCGATACCGTGAGATACGCTGGCACAGAATTCCCTCTTTCTTCTCAGTGTCCGCGTCTCAATGTTCAAGTCCCCTGCAATCGATATCGGTCTAAGCAGGAGGGTTTGTGATCTCTAGACCCTTAGCCGTTGGAAGCCTCAAGATTTCGATACAAGTGGCCAACCTTTGTCAAGTATTTTCGACGGGAGGTATGGGGAGGGAAAAATAGATCGCAGGAAGTATCCACTGACAAGGAATTCACGGCGTGCTTCATCGAGGCCCGCGGATTCATTGAGTTCCAAACATTTTGTTATTCTCTCAACGTGGCTTCTCTACATCGTAGCGGTCATGTAAACTTGTATTACGAACGATTAAAAATTTCTTTGTTCTTCGTGGTTGTACTTTCCTCGTTTTTAACGACAAAATCATCCCTTTTTTTCCGACCCTCTTTCTGCGACACCCGATGTATACGATCATTAACATCTTGATTTTATACGAATAGACGAATACAATCATGTGTAACATCATATTATTTAAAAAGTTCGAGATCACGATATAATTAATTGTAAATACATTAAACACTAAAGAAGTAAGTAAACACTTATGTATATTTTAAATTGATCACTAAAAAGAAAAAACATTTTGGAACTTTTCAGGTATATTTGTAGGCAACTGAACACAACGGGGGTAATTAGATCGTATTTGTTTATTAAAACGAATTACAATTACGAAGAAATTACACATGGAGCTATGATAATTCTGTGGGCTGTATTTACAGTGACTCCCACTAATATTCGGACACTTTTAAAAAGACGACATCATTTTTAATATGGAACCACACGATTTGGAATTTTTTGGGAAGTTAGAACAATTGGTTTGCTGCACAATGTGACTAAAATTTTTGAAAAAAATTGCAAGCTGTCGGAATTGCAGAGAAAATACTAAATGTTGCATTTTACAACTTTTTTATGTGGGCCTATATTGAAAATTTAAAAAATACGTTTTGTAGATCTGTGTCAATTATATGCACTGTGAAAGTTTCATCGAAATCGGTTGGTGCGGGAAAAAAAAGACAGGCATTGAAAGATGTAAGAATCCTTAGACTTACTGCAGTTATAGGCCGAAAATCGTGAAAATCTGCAATTTTTACCATCTTTAAACGTTTGTAGCTCATTGCAACGTAGACCGATTTTGACGAAATTTTCAGAATATGTTTAATTGACACAGTTCTACAAAATGCATTTTTTAAATTTTCAATATAGGCCCACATAAAAAAGTTGTAAAATGCAACTTCTAGTATTTTCTCTGCAATTCCGACAGCTTGCAATTTTTCTCAAAAATTATAGTCACGTTGTGCAGCAAACCAATTGTTCTAACTTCCCAAAAAATTCCAAATCGTATGGTCCAACATTAAAAATGTAAAATGCAACTTTTAGTATTTTTTCTACAATTCCGATCAATTGCAATTTTTGAAAAAAAATTTTTTCACATCCCGTAGCAAACTAATCGCTCTGGCTCCCCAAAGAAAGTTCAAATCGTATAGTACAATATTAAAAAAGTTATCGTCTTTTTAAGAGTGTCCGAATATTAGTGGGAGTCGCTGTACATAGGGACACCGACAGATTTTCTCTGTAAACACTCGACGACGCAATCGTTGTTAAAGCACGACCTCAAACTGATTTGTTGAACGCACCGTGCACACTGTTTTTATTAGAGCGGCGCACGCCGCGTGACTTTAATGGCAGGACATAATTCCCGGGCAAGTTTACTCGCTATCGCCAAGAAGAAACCGGACAAGCGGTTTCGTGCTCGGTGTTGGAGATTTATGGGGACCCATAAAACCTGAAAACTCATTGCCAACTGGTGGCTACTTAAGCCCTATCCCGTCGGCCGTGTCCAACGTGTCCAGCGAAATAATCGGAAATAACGGAGGGGGAATCGTGCGATCGCAATAAGGCCACGCGTGCAGTAAACAAATCTGCGAAGATCCGATAAGTTTCCGATGGCAAAAAGCCGAGAACAGGCTTCCCAGTAGCCCACGTCTGTTGAAATTCACCGTCGATTTATCACCGACGTCAGTCACGTTTCGACCATTGTGCTTTCAATTCGTAACTTTGTGAGCTCCCTCCGACTCTCAATATTTCGTTTCCCGTCCCCTGGCGATTGCTAAATGCAGAACACCTGTACGTACGGTGATGTTGAAAAATGTTCAACGTTCTACACTCTGCGGAATTTTACTACCACACTGCGGACTTTTATGCAAAATAAAAACTGTCCGAGGCAACTGTAAGAAACTGAAGCTAAGTGAAAAACTATTTTCTTTTTTAGCTATTTGAAAAGAAAATAACTTAACTATTGTATTTTTGTCACAGATGCATAAAATACACAGTGTAATGATTGCGATTGAATCGACTTTTGTTTTGAATGTACTTTTCATTTGTAACATTTACGTAAATAGTTTATAATTCGAAACTAGTTTGGTTTGTTTCTGAACATTTAACAGACGTGTTACAATAATATGTTTCCATGAAACTGTTATTATACAGATGTTAACATGTCGGTTCTATGGGAATACTTTTCAGAGACGTTCCTAAGGGTAACATACAAATTTACGAGAACAGTTTATTTCTCATATGAAATAAATTCGAACGGTTCATGAAAGTTCTATAAGAACAGTTCGTTTTCTTATGCGAAACACATTAATCCGAGCCTTTTTTTAAAAATGAAAAATAGCTGCTCACGTTGACCTTTGCTTTATTCACTTCCGACGAAATTTCCAGACAGTTACGACCCCTGTTTCACCCAGTTTAAAACTCTTAGCATGATTCAGGAGGGTCGGTGGGTACACTGTGCGAAGGATAAACTAAATCTTATCATAAATTCGACGCATTCACGGCCCTTCGTCATGCACTTTTTACTGTTCAGACTTTCGGTTATAAGCCGTATTTTTTTATTCAGCTGATCAAATAAAAATCCTCTCTTTTGATTCACAAGAAGTCAATCGGAACATAAGCTTGCTCCACTATACATACAGGGTGGTTGTATGGTATAGAAGGGGAAATATTGTGATGTAAAGGTCATTCAAGGTCATTTTGATTTATTTGAATGAAAAAACGTACTTTTTTTTTATCATGAATCGATAGAGTATCTAATTCTACATAAAAAATGGAGAAATGACCAACTGTTACAGTAAAAACAAAAAAGACACTAACGTATCTACAAAAAGTATCTTCAAAAATATGTTTAAATAAATTGATAACTAAAGCAGTAAATAATCCTAAACATTATCAACTCTATAGTTGTAAGAACGGCCCGCCGTTCGAGGGTTAAAACTGGCTGCTAGGAATTTAGAATTTGGAAGGAACGTTTACGACTCTGGGTCGAAATGGACACAACTCATCCGAGGGTTAAACCAACGACCCAACAGCGCATCTAGCAGACAGTTCGCTCATTCGCAACGATTAATCGGATTTTTTCCGGTCTCGTAACAAATGGGCATTCCGGCCGAAATCGCTCGGCGCGTTTCCACGCACGCACAAGTAGGATGGCGGCAATATTCAATAGCTTGTCGACCGAGAAATATCGTCGCAATAAATGATACATGCACAACGGAACGTCGGCGGGCATTATCGATGTTGGCATCATCGCGGCTGTTTCCCGCGGAACGAGCTCGGTCACTCCCGTTTCCAATTTACACGGCCGCATGACACTTACAATTAGGGCGCTGTCTCGCGGGGACACAACGAATCGGGATTTAAAAAGATACAGACAATTACACAAAAATTATGCAACTCAGTTGTTTCGTCATTCTTGTGTTACTTGCTTGCTATCTATTTCTTCCGTTCTGCTCAACAAAAAATTGCAAAAAAGTTCATGAACATTCTATCTGATTTTTTGATTCTATCAGTATACACACTGTGAATTTTTTCTGTATTTTCTGACTGCAAAATTGGTTTTTAAAAAATTCCTGGTTTTACATTGAAGTTGCGTTTTATCACGGTTCTTAATGAGTATTTCTTTCAGATTTTTCGGATTAGAAAAGTTTACGAAAAAATTCATGAACAATCTATCTGACAGTATACACCATTGTGAATTTTTTCTGAATTTTGTGACTGAAAAATTGGCATTTAAGAAATTCATGATTTTATATTGAAGCTGCGTTTCATTGCGGTTCTTAATGAGTGTTTCTTTCAGATCTTTCGGATTAGAAAAGTTTACGAAAAAATTCATGAACATTCTATTCTATTCTTCAGTAAAGCTGTGCATTTTATCCGAATTTTGTGATTGCAAAGATGGTTTTTAAAAAATTCCTAATTTTATATTGAAGCTGCGTTTTATCGCGGTTCTTAATGAGTATTTTTTCAGACTTTCCGGATTAGGCAGACATCTGTAAAAGAATTGAAAATCTTTAAAAAACCGTAGAAATGCAAATTTTAAATTTCGGACATCATTTATAGTTTTGTCGCGGGGTGTAGATGTGGTCGAGCAGTAGGGAAATACGTCGATTCCGCGCGGCTGGGATCAGCGCCGAATTTCCGGTCATTATTTCTGGTGGACGCGCGCGATGACTTCCAACAATGAGTCAACTGACATCTTTCCGGGCAGTGACCGGCGCCGTTGGAACGTTTCCACCGGCGCGGCGTTTTCCCACGTTTCCAGCGGCGTTGTTTGCACATTCCCCAGCGCGTCTTCTCATTCGATTAGCTGCTACAACGAGCCCGTTTAAAAACGGCGTTCCGCCGATTCAATGGGACGGAAGCGATTTAATTGGCGTCGACGCTTTATCTCCTGCATAATTTGCAGCATTGTAAAGGATACCGGCGCCACTCGATCCCAATGCTGCTCGTTTCACGGGAACGGCAGGATAAATTATTCCCGTCTCTAACGCCCACCCACATTGTTTTATTCGCACATCATCCGCGCGGCCATTGATTCGTAATAATTTCGGGTGGCGTCCAGTCGAGCGGTCGCTGCCTCTCAAATTTTTAACATTTCATTAATACGCGTCGGGCTCGCCGTGTTTTCTCGTTTTTATTTTTAAACGTACGAGGTGTCGATTGTACCTTGAAACGGGCCCGGAAAATGGTTGTACAATAGAATGGGCGATTGCACTCGGATATCCGTTAAATGATTAAACCTTCAATCCGGGGATTTATTAATGTCCAATCGAGTGTTAATTATCGGCGTTCAGCTATTTTTCATTATCTTATTGACACTTCGTACCGGATAAAAATAAAACTGTCGGTCCTTATGAATTTATGAAAATACTCTCATCTAGATTCGTTATTAAAAATTAGAGAAACTTCTTTTGAAGTTGCCACTGATGAACTCAAAATCTGATTGTCGACTCAACTTAAAAATTTGCAGAGATTGACAAAAATTAAGAGCCGAATTCGAGGTGCTCGGGAAACCCCTGATGTTTGGGTCGCTGTTTCGCTAAATTCCGTCGCGGAGTTTCGCGAGACGGCGTTTTCGCGCATGCGGCCGTGGTATTGCGTACGCGATTCCGCCCGGCGAACTGTAAATTGTGTGTACGCACCGGTGATACGTGGGACACGTGCGGTTAGGGGAGCGGGGGTGGAAGTAAAGAGCCTCGGCTCATGGTAATGATCTCAGTCATACGGTTTCGCGGTGATAGCCACCGCGCTATTTACATACTGATACGAGCGGCAACGCGAAAGTTTCTGTAATCAGCTCGGCGGGGAGATGAACAGGGAATCCCGGCAGGATTGTCGCGGGAGAGTTTAAATTGTGTGCGTGCAAAATATGCGAAACTAGAGGCAGGAAGTTGCCACGATAACGAATGGGTTGGGCCGAGCCCGAGTTGGCCCGAGTCTGCCCGTGGAACGAGAGGGACAGTGTAAAGACATTAAGCCGATTTCAGGTTAAACGAGCACTTCTCGCTCTCCCTACCTCTCTGTTCCCCCTCCAGCCCTCTCTCTTTTGCCTTCTTCTTAAACGCGTGCACACGGATTAATACCAGCCTTACTCGCTGAATAATTTAAATGGCGCATGCATGCGCCCTGTATCAGCGTCCCAACTGCCTCGGGAGCGACCCAGCAGGATTAAAATCTGGTATTGCGTCGAAATAAATACTGAAGCAGGGTCAAGCGTGACGCGTATTAGCTGTGTAGCGGTACGTTTATGGTTGGAGATAAAGATGCGAGAGCGACGACGCGACAGTAAAACGAAAGTAGAGAAATACATTCTATCGTAAAGTCGCGATCTAGCTCCCATCGTCTGTTCCGAGCAGGGGCAGAGATTGCGTAGGAAAACTATTTTTCTGTGACTGCGTCGACCGCGCCGAAAATACAAAGGATGCCGAACGTAGGAAAGCCCTCGCGGGGATGCCCCCAGTGGAAGGCGTAGGCGAAGGGACAGTAATCGTCGAGATCCTCAAGAAGCTAGATGGCCAAATTAAAGCTGATCGTGGCGATTTTTATAAGAGAACATGTACCAGTTACTTTTAAGGCTCGGTAGGTTTAGTGTTAATGTCTGAAATGTGATCGAAAGATTCGCCGCAGAGCGAGTCCTCGGCTTTTAGACAATTTCCGAGTGGTTATTCGTGAGCTGCAGTTCTCGCGAGCAGCGCGGCGGGATGCAGCGGTGCACCGCGGGAACGAGCCAGCCCCGAGGAAAACAAAGTTCGGGCGTTTCAGGGCTCTCTAGGAACACTGCATTCTATTCCGGCGGTGCACGCTCGATGAAATCAACGAAACTCATGCGTTAACGTTCATTCGAGTGGACGAAGCCTTGGTGTCCAGCTGCGTTCCGCCTCGCGAATCCACGAGGAACGTTTAACTTCGTGGCCGGACTGTTTACACTTCATTACCGGCGCGGGATTTCATTCGGAAACTAGATAATTACTTGACTGGGGATAAATATTCTATAATGGTGTTTGCGGTGTCTCCAAACTAGCATCGGACAAACAGAAAAATGATGGAAAGTGTCTGCCGACGAGACACTCGACGGATGTAAAAACTTCGGATCGCAGAGAGAAGTATTTGACCCGAAAGGCTGGCCAAAATGTGATTTCATAAAGCTTGTCTAACACGAAAAATTGCTTAGTTTGTATCTGTGGTTATAAGGAAAAACGTCGCATGTCACACAATTTCAAAAAATTCGAGTTTATACATTAATGGAGCTGTAGGAAAGTCATGAAAACAAATTCGAAAGGCTCAAAAAATCGCAGTAAGTAATGGGCCATCTTCAAATTTTAATAATAAAGAGGCAAACAATATTATGTATACCTGTCTAAAAAGCCGAGTGATATTTCAGAAACGGGTAAAGAGAAAAATGTGTACTACAAAAGACTTTACTTTCAATGCAAACAACGCTACACGAGTAAATGAATAAAAAAATAAAAGTGGTACATTGTTGTTCATATTTATATTCCAATAGCTCAGACAACCAAAATTGATCATCTTACAAATATTCCACTGTCCAACCATACCATTCCATATCCCACTGTGACCGCCTCAGCCAATAGTTCGCTAGAGCCAGAAATGTGTGTGAAACGTGTCCCATCCACTCCGACCAATCAGACCCGCATTCCTTTCGCGGGATTTCTTGCGAGGCACGCACAGTACTTATTTATGGGTCTGCCCGAAAAAATGCCGGATTTATCTCGACAGGCCTGTAGATCAAAGTATTAGCGAGCGCAATGGGCACACAATTCATCCGGAACAAAAATATGGCGGCGATGCATTATGGTCGCTGGAAAGGCGATTACAAACGCAACGTGTATCAGAATTTATATCACGGACCGATCGTTCACGCCTGAAATCCCTCCGCATGGAAATTGCCGTGCACGCGATTCCGCAGAGAAGATAATAAATAAAAGGAACCGATGGTCGATTTCCGCTTCGAGTTCTACCGTAAACATTGCGAAATGATGACGCAATTCATTCACTGCCTCGCTTCTTCGCACGCGCGTCGTTTACATTTCGAAATCGTTCGGTCTTGATAACTAAATGTTAATCGAATTTAGTCGTAACAGTTCATTAAATGCAACGTGTCTTCTCGTACAGCGTGAGAAACCTTAATGTTCATCGATAGTTATTACGAATGGCTTGCTGTGATTTTTAATTTTCAATAACGACTGGCGCAAGAGTCATATTATTTCATCTACGTCATATACGAAGTCATGAATGTTATATAATACGTAACAAACGCGCAATTGTGTTAAAATACATGGTCCTGCGCGGATATTATTTGTAATTTTATAAGCACTTTGTAAAATATGTTCCATGTATGATTTCATAAATGCAAGAAATGAACAGTCTAGTGATCAGCTACGTTTTTGTCCACTGTAAATACTTTAACCCTGAATAAATCAGTAAAATGAAATCGTATAAAAATACACACATCAAATTTCTCTTTCTCATAAGAAATTATGAACAATAAAGAAGTTCGAATCACTGCAGCTGCAAAATAAATGATAAGTCAAGCGGTTAGTTGTAAACACAGGAAAATTAGTTGATGATTGTGGAACGATCTGATAGAATTTAAAACGAGTTTCATTCGAAGAACCGGGTATCTTAATTAGTTCTCCAGATACCAGGGTTCACAGTACCCCTTTGATACGTGGATGATGAATGAGATTAGTGACCTACATTTTTCCGCGTACAACTGATAGTAATAGCAAGGAACTGCTGAATCAGTGTCTGTCAGTGATTAGCACACGCGTTGGGAGTGTGGGATAGGTCAGGAAAATGTGCGAGAACCAGGGGACAACCTGGCAGGTGTTGACATAGAAAAAATAAGAAAAAAATTGGCATGACACTTTTTCATTGAAAACTTCGTTTTCGAGAAAATCGAGTTTGAAAATGCAGCGTATATACGCGTGCTATTAAATAGGAATCGTCTGACGCGTTTGATCATGAATATCCACTTCTATTTCCGGCGTATACTGAAGCATGCGAACCCGGTGGAACTTTAAACTTGATTTTCTCGGAAACGAGGCGTCAAACGAAAAAATGTTATTCCCTTTTTGGACTTATTTTTACATGTCATACTGAGATTTCCGTCCAACGACTGTAAGTTGTTTTCATATTTCTATTCTTGTATTATTAATACTTTCAGTGTCCACCCAGCAGTCTCAAAAATTCAATGGGATCAAAGTATAATATAATTTATATAAAATAAAAATCGAAAAAATCTGAGATTTCTCGCTTCCACGATGTCGAAGAAACGATATGCTATGGACGAGAGATATCCCTAAATTTCCAGCACCACTTCCAAATATTTAAAATTTCCAGCGCCAAAATTTTGTAATATTTTTGTTATAATTCTGTAAAATATGGAGAACTTAATATTTATCATTTTCAAGTGCTTTCCACCAATGTTGGCATGTCTTACAATTCATCAGAAAAAGTTTCATTAAAATCGACGACCCTGCCACTGTGACTCAGTGTGTGCATCACACGTGCCATTGCGGGCATCAGTGTGGCAGTCAACCTGTTAAATTACATATGTTTGCAACTTCAAAAATCATTCGGCCCGAAAGTGTTCCAAGTTTCACGCGCTCGTGCAAATCAAGTTGCACTGAGTTTATTCGACGCACCAGATAGCAATGTTCACTCGTCTCGATCAATTTTTGCATTAGCTCATCTGCCGTGGGGTCCAATCAATTCGGTAGCTCGCGGGTCCGGCTGGGGAAAAAAAGATAGGCGGTGCGTCACGCATTCTGTTACCGCGGAGTATTACTGCGAGAAAATCTGACACAGCGCATGGCCGAATGGATATCGTAACGATACGAAACGGATTTATTTTACGCGCGGGCAAATATTATCGGCGAGGTTTTTACGCGCGTTATTGTTCGAACGTAAACGTTCGGTTGTTTCGCATTGTTTTTAGTTTCGTAACAATATCGAGCCGACATCGAACAAGCGCCGCCTCTGTACAATTATTTACGTTTACTTTCGACGTGTACCATTGAAAATGACAGAGAAGCAATTCGGGGAGCAATGACTGGAGACTACACGCGATCGCGCGCTATCAAGCGCGCTTGTTTCATGTCGACGCACAAAAGCGAGATTACGGATCGCGCGAGGATGAATGCGATCCCCTTCCGAACTTTTCTCTGGCACGAATCGCAAGTGTCGATCGATCTGCCGATTAATCTGTTGAAACCTTTGAAACGACCGTCATCGGTTAGGTGGGATTACCTTAATCTCTTGTCCACCCCCATCCCCCCTCGCCAACCGCGTACAGAGATCCGGCGCAGTTTTTGTGCGGTTTCCGCGCATTGACAACGTGTTTGCGCTATGGTCCCCGAGTTCCTTTTCCGCTAATGGCGTCTTCCAGATCATTGGCTCCTGCCCGACAGCGCGACACATTCGCACGCACTGTTCCTGTCGATCAAACTGAATCCCTCGAAGCAGAACCACGACAAACTATTCAATCTCGCGTTGCGATTCAACCGCCGATACCGATCTATCATCATCACCGGATCATGTGGTGCTACTAAATTGCCGTACACGTCTTACGGAGTCTGCGATTGCCACGTCTGTTGCCAACAACAGCCGGATAATTGATTTTCGAGAAGATTGTGGTAAACTTCCGTCGCGCACACAGTGGAGTATTTGCCGTGAAAAGTTGGCCAAAATATGATTTCTTAAAATCTTGCGTGAGATTAAAAATTTTGATGGTCTGAGCTATTGGAAAATATGAACAACATTGTACCCCCCAGTATCATTTTTTTAATTTATGTACTCCTGTAGCGTTGTCGTGCATTGAAAGTAAAGACTTTTGTAGTAAGCTCATTTTTCCTCATGTATACTTTATTACTAGACTGCGGATTTTATGCATTTATGAGAAAAATGAGTAGGCGTAATTTAAAACAGTGAACAAATTAAAAGAATTTAAATACACTGTCACATTATTTTCAACCTATTAACCATATTAAGAAAGAAAGAATTAAGAAAGAATTTCGAGTAGGAAATTTCTATTTTACATAAAGATCCGCTGTCTATTTATTATATATTGTTGTAGCTGACGTCAAGACGAATTTAATGACTCGCTTCACTGTGCATACAAATCTTAAATTAATGCTAGAATAGTTCTTGCCAACTGTTCGGGGCAAATACTGCACTGTGCGTCAGCGGTGGTTCGGGTCCATTTTTTTTACTCGGATTATCAAACTCGTCGTTTATAAATTTTTTAGAAAAAAATTGTTTTATCTAATTCTTTAATTCCTGAGATAGCAAGGTCACCTTAATTGTTTTACATGGAACCACCCTTTGTCAAACATCCACGACTTCTTTCATTATTAATTCGGTGATTATATAATTACTCAAGGTCATCGAAGGTCACAGACAAGCCGATAGGAGCTAGCAAATTTCCAGAAAAGTACAAGAGATCAAAAATACGGCCTGTTCTCTAAAAGATCGCTAGTTCTTCGTAGCTCGAACCGAGCGCGAAGAGATTGAAAATATGTTCCGTTAGCCAGCTGATGGAGCTAGTTATGCTAGTTACTTGCTAGTCCGTGCAGATCCACACTGGATGCCCTAACTAAGGTAACATTTCTGGTCGCTGGTCTCCGACCACACACGTTAATTTACCAAATGGAAGTTCGAGTCACGGTGGATCGAATCAGCGTGTGATTGCGGGCACACTAGATCAGTTCGGAGTTTAATCTTCCTTGAGGATATCGATGCTCCTGATCACATCGCTAGATAGTAAGTGAGATAGTAAGATTCCTGATAGAATCATTCGTCAAAGCTTACGGGTGGATCGCAGTGAACAAGGGAGCCGGCCCGGAAGTAATTAAGCTTCACACGCAGCCGGCAGTATCGAACGGTTCTTGCGGGCCAATGAAATTTCCATTCGCTAATCATGGCGTACGAGCTAAAATTCAAGTTAAAAATTCCCGGACACAGTCGTTCGAGATGTTGAATCGCCCAGGAGCTGTGAGGTTCCCGGGTGCCAACGTAAAAATTGATTTTTTTATTTTTGTTCATTGGACAACGCAGTGCGCATCGCTGCGAAGAGAAAAAATTGTATGTACGATGAAAATTAACGCTGCGATGGCGAATGCATGTTTCGTGGATATTACTTCGAGTCTCCTGGTTAAACATTCCTGTTCGCCGGGTCGCGAATCGTTTCGGGCGAGCATGCACCGAACGCCGAGCTACGTAAGATGCTAATTTCCCGAAAATATTGCCGCTCGTATTCGCCCGGGCTGAGTAAAAACTGTTCCCACGCCAGCCGCACTCGGCGCAGCCTTATTTCCGCCGAGTGTTTTCACGGGGAGCACGTTCATTGAACGGTAGCGCGAAACAGTTAAACGATAACAGCACGGCGAATAAGTGGGATGCGTTATCTAATTTCTTGATCAAATGTATGCCATCCTCCTCTCAACGGGCATGTGTGTGCGCAAATAAGCGTTGCGCTGCTGCTGCAAATGGAACAATTAAGGTGGCAAAAAAGGCGATGCTTGACATGCTACGTTCAGGAATGATGCAGCAATAGAGACTTTCGAAACGGCAATTAAAAGTGTGACGCTCCTGTCCTAGTTCCTGAACGCCGTTATTTTCAGCCATTGGACTGCGAAGTACCTGTGTTAGAAAATTTTGCACTCTTAACAGGGATTGGATACAAACGAAAAGTTCAGTAAAAAGCAATATAGAAAACTTGAATGAAGTTTGACCTTCATCTTCGGAGTTTAAGATCACTTGAAGGGCACAGTTATTTTGAAAAAACATCGATGGCCTTAAAAACTAGAAGAAGAAACATTACAAAAACACAGCCATTATTTTCAGCCATTGGACTGCAAAGCTTTGTGCTGGAATGAATTGTTGTACCACGAAGGAGGATTGGATGCAAATAAAAATGCAAAGGAAATTTCGTCAAGCTCTTGGGGAAAAGAAAGAAACAAACGAAATTTTAGTTTGACCTCCATCTGCGAAGTTCAAGCTCATTCGAAGGTCATGTCATAGTACACATTTGAATGTATCTTTTTAATTATCCACTTGATATCTATTTTATTATTGTTTCAGCAATCTATTGGGTTAGAAAGAAAGTTCGTAGTGTCTTAAAATTAAGAATCGAAGATAAAATTAAGGTATTTATTCATATGTTTATCCAATAACACGAGAAGTTACCTCGAAAATGGCAAAAAGTAATAGAACAGAATGAAAAAAAAATGTTATTGAATAAATCTGTGAATAAATATCTGAATTTTAGCTTTCAATTTTAATTTGAGGCGTTTAGTATAAAAACCAGCTCAATTCATTTTTATAAATTTTACAGGAGGGACAAAAAACATTTCACGCTCTGACCATTTAATTTTTCTAAAAAAACTTATTTTCGTTTGGACAACCTTTAGTGTACGATTCCAAATCTTTTTTCTTTTTTAAATTAGCAGTATTATTTATAAATAAAAATAATTTGGATTGAGCTGGTTTTGAAAAAATGTTTTTTTTTTCATCCTTCCTTCCAAATTCTAATTAAATTCATGTGGTATCTCAATTTCATGCCACCTATTAGCCTGTAAAATCAAAAGTGTGAGTTGATTAATCAATCTATCATAATAATGTTGATAATTGTTATTCTGAATATTCATAATAAAGAAAATACCTAAATAAATTGACAAAAATTACAGGAAATATCTCTAAAAAGAAATGATTAGTATACTACTGGTAGTATGCTTCAGTGGAAGCATGAATTGAGCAGGGTTTAAAATAAAACCGGTTTTTGACACCGGTTTTCGACCGGATTGAGCTGGATTCGTTTCAAATCGCTGTGTGACGTGATAGTATCGACCAAGAACTATCAAATTACGAAAAAAAACTTGAAAATTCATGAATTGCGCTGGTTTTGATACTAAACGCCTCATTTACAAACGCTATGAACTTTCGTTCGAAACCAATAATGATAGTTGCGGATACGAATATCTCAGGCAGATAAAGATGTCGGCTGACCGGTCCTCATCGCGTGAGCGGTGATTGATGCCAGACAGGAACAGCGTCGGAAGAAACAACTATATGAAGCTCGATTCACGAAATACTCCGAAACAGGCCGTGATCTTGCATCGCTCTATCGGTCGAAGTTAAATTGCTAAAAACTTCGCGGAGCTCGATCGGCACGCGATCCGAGTACGTACAAAAATACGTGACCGTTCCTCTCAGATAACGTCGAGGGAACCAAGCGAGAAAGGTAAAAGGTGGCGATGCCCTTATTAAATCAATTTCTGAAGACTGGAAATATGTGCTAGAGAATTGAAAAAAAGTATACGGGGAACGCGCGAAGAAGCTTGTTCTTGCTGCGCTTATGCCAGCTGCATTTAATATACTTATTTCATATTCATACGCGTGAATTTGAAAGTCAAAGGAAAAAAGTATGTATTCGCGTATGCTAAAGAGTTGCCACCGTGTTTCTCTCTTTTTGTTTTGGTTTGCCAGCCGACGGGAAAGTTCCGACGAGACGGCGTAAATCGATAAGGCATTAGCAAATATGTATCGGAGAATGCTGGCACAACACTAAAATGGAAATGGAAAAGTTGCGAACTGCTCGCGGTGTTACACTTCTTTTTCCTGTGCGAGAACAAAAATAGAGTCGCTTTCGGAACGGGGATGAAAGCGTGACCAGACTGCGGATGTTTATTCATCTCTAGAGTTAAGTTTAATAGCGAATCATAATAATGTAAAAATTGTTGAAACTAAATTTTATACAATTCGGGTATTGTGTGTAATCTGCGGATTTTATGCAACTACGATAACAATGTGTATGTGAAAGAATTTAAGAATGTCGATATACTACTATATGTCCAATACGTTGGAATTATTAATGAGGAAAAGAAGTTTGTATTGTAAGGGAAAACCGAGCCGTTGTAAGGAAAAGTCGTATTTATTTGTATTAAAAAGCCGTAAGAACGCACGGATAACCAATCGTTGACAGATGTGTTTGTCGCGGTTGCTCGTTTTGATCTGATCTTCTTTTTGCGATTCGTTGGCGATCGTAACTCTACTGTTAATTACGATTCTTTGTTATTACGAATTCAGTCATATATAGGGCTGCCTATTAACATGCACATATACAATACACACATACATCATCCGTACTTTAACCCTATAGTATTTAGCTTCTGTAGCCTGCAATTGATGCTTAAACGTTTCATTTTGCATAAAGATCCGCAGTCTAGTGATCTACAAAACCCCTTCATTACGAAAATAAATACCAATATGTGTTCTCCATCTCTTTTCGAGATGAAATTATTTATTATTTTATTTTAAGTGAAACAAAACTTTATTCAAATATATCCTATCATTTTCTCCTTCCAAGATCAGCTAATGATCATATTTTGTTCTTCAACTTGAGATTTAATATGTTCACTTTAGAGAACGGATCGAACGTGCGTGAAATATATATTTTCTTCTTCTAATCATAGATATTTAAATACATGAAACGCCCTATTATTCCGTGCGGCATTGTAGACCAGAAGACCCCCTCGAGCAGTGAAGCGTTTCAACCAGGGGAAACTTGCACGCTTTATATCATGCCGAGAGTTCGAAAAGTTTCGAGACTTTCGAGGCCGAGCGAATGCTCGGGACCATATATTACGGCGCAGTGCCTCGTAACAATTGAAATGATTCCATCGCCGGTGGTTCACGAGTGGATTTTTCGTCGTGCAATATTTTCGCAAACACTCGAATAATCGTCGACGTCAGAGCGCCGAGGCGGGATACACGGAGCAAAACGATTCTCTTAAGTAGTCGAGCGTACCTGTCGAGAGAACTTGTACGGCTCGTGGCACGCTGTGAGTTTCAAAAGTTTTAAAGACTTTCGAGATCGAGCGAGTGGCCTCTCGAAGTAGGTTGACGTCGTCGTCGGGGGGGGGGGGGGGGGGTGCAACGTCAAATCGAACAGGCCACGAAACTACGAGATTTCGAGTGGCGGTGGAACAAAACTGTTCAATTAAATGGACAAGATGCACGGGATCGAGGATCGTGACGTTGCCGGTGAATTTCCCGAGGAAACTGCTGTCTCCTGATCGGAACGGAAAGCCCGTAGATGTTCGGAGCACGTAGACCGGCTCGCGATTAATCACGGAAAAAGTTTATCGGTCGTAAGCGAACGGCGGGGTTTGAAACAAGGCTGGGAGGAGGGCTATTAATCTGAAGTTGATGAACCCAGCCGGTCGGGCCGATTCTCGCGACTTTCGAATCGGAGAACTGTTCTCCTTCTCTGTCGAGATTCGTCTTTCGTCGCCGACGTAATTAAAGGGACGAGTCCTCGGACGAGCGGAAACAAAATGTGACGGTTTCGAGGGGAAAAAGTTTCGCCTATATCGTTTCTCCCGGTCCCTTTTCTACCCCGTATTTTGCTTGACCGTTCCACCCAGATCATTCTTCTAACCGGATTCCGGATCGCGTATCTGTTTCCATTTTTATTCCCCGGTGAAGAACGGTCGAACGGTTTTCTCGTCTAATCGAAAAATTTCTCGATAACTCGCGGGAGGCCGACGCGAACGAGCCGAGGCACGTACGATTTAATTGAACGATCCCGATCAAACGAAGAATTAATTCCAAGCGACGACGAGCCGACATCGCGAGCGTACCTTGAACGTAAGCCGATCGAGCCCCGAGTCCGATGATAACGCCGGCACAATGGACACACCAGGCTATTCTACCGAGCGGAATTTATAGGACGGTATTGGACGGCGAAAATATTTGTCCCTGGCAGCGATTAAAATTATTCCGCCGAGAGCTCCGGGCGATCCAAGAAACGGCGAAATTCAAGCTAGGAGCACGAACAATCACACGGACTCGGGAACGATTTTTTTGTTTTATTTTATTGTCGATTTTGCAGACCGGATCTGTGTAAAATAGATGCGTGCTTCCAGCACGTAGATGGGAAAAATGTGCCGCATAAAAACTGTACTGTCGTGCTTGCCGTTTTTCTTCGATCGAGTGTTCGTGTTACGGAAGTATTGTTCAAATATTTGTATAATGCTTTCTACGTCAACACTCGCGAGGCGAATGATTTCGACGATTTTATGCGTTGCATCCATTTATCTCGTTATCATAACTGTGTCTATGTTAATCGATTTCGATGAAATTTTCAACATGTGTGTAACTACTATAGATCTACAAAACACATATTTTAAATTTTCTTTAAGGGCCCAAATAAAAATGTTTTAAGAAATGCCTTTTTTATTTTTACATGTAACCTTGTAAATTACAATTATTTGGAAAATCTTGTTTGTATATCATTTCGTAAACCAATGCTTCTAATTGATTATGAAAAATCAGGTAGTTTGGTACATTTATAAAAAAGTTATTCTATTTTAAAGGGCGTACGAATACTTTTTACACTCACTGTATATAAGTGATGACGTAAGCTAGTTACTAGAGAACTAACCCTGGATATGCGAGGGTTAATTGTGTAATTATTCTTTTCTTTTTTCGGCCGGTTGAAGATTAAATCTTCTCAAGCAATCCACCGTTTTAAATTACACCAATTCGTTTTTGTTAGAAGTGCATGAAATCGGTCTAGTCGCCGGAAAGTTAAGAATCGTCTCGCCGAGAATAAAATCTGCAAGGTGGTGAAACTGAAATGTTTACAGCCACTTGGCGGATAACGCGAGTAATACAGTTTCGCCAAGAAAACTTTTAAATCAGAGTGAAAAGGGTAGAAGATTCGCTTAAAATTCCTGGACTTATTCCGTCCTATTCCCCGTTCGGCTATTAAAGGTAGTAGAAAAAGCTGGTTAATGTTATTTATTCAGGGCTCGGCGAGGCGGCGTAACCGGGGAAGCCAGATTAGAAGATAAATAATCGCGCCATTACGGCGGACGGTATTCGCGAATTAACCCAGAAAGTCAGCGAGCGGATCACCGGCGAGATTGAAACGATCGTAACTCGGTCGGCGGAAGAAGCAATTCGTTCGCAATCGTCTATTTCATTCATCGGTGGCAGACTGTATTGCGGGCACGAGTGCAGCACACGTTACATTTCCTCCTCTGAACATCTGGCCAGCCACCACCGCCGCCGCAAACCCACGCCGAAAGAATTCGTCGTTCGTCTTCGTATATGAGAACGATCAATCGTGCCTCCAGGTTTCCCCCCTTTCTTCCCTTAAGTGGCTTCGTACGCCGAGGAATTTGTTCCCGGTTGCACAGAGAACTACCAAACTCTTCCACAGTCAAAGAATACCGCTCGTGCTCGAACCAGAGAAGAAAGGACGCGAAAGCTCCGTGATTTTTCTCGTCGAGACCGTCACTCACGACGACCCCACCAAGCAAAGAACATGTTGTCAACTAAAGACACTTCATACGATTCACTACATTGAATACTACGCGGAAATACTTTCTGAGATCAAGTTAACAAAGAAATTTCACAGCAATTTCACAACAAGAAAATTCAGTGGTACAAATCAACGACAAGTTAGGCGATACTTAGGTTATTCAAAAATCCCATAAATTGCTCGACTATTTTGTTCGTAAATATTAGGTTGTTGCATATGAAATGTCCAATATACAGCGATCTAAGTTAATTCACCAACTGCGTAAGAATTAGACTTCAGTTACCCTTATGCTTGGAAATGTTAGTTGTCCGACCCAATATTAAAGCTTGTTTTCTTATTTTTAATTTCCTTGAAAAATTGTGAACTACGAATTTAATTTGATTTAAAGTAGACTAGGTATATATGAATATGTATTTACTGTAATTTACCTTAGTGCAGCAGAAATAGATCTCAGTAGAGATCTGAAATGCTTAATAAAAAAAAAGAAAATGTCCAATATTAGAATGCAACACTTATAAAACGTTTCGATCAAAAAATACTATTACAGTCTATAAGTTTATTGTATTAGGTTGTCCCAAAAGTTTCTTTCGGAATGTGTTCCTTTAATGTTGCTAAATAAATACAAACAATGCGATAATTGGAACAGCTCTGCATATGCTAAACGAGGTGTTCCCGTTTCCTTTTTTCTCTCTAGTTCAGTCTGTCAGGAGCGCATAGCATTTCTCAGAAGTGGTTCAAGAAAAGTGTCAACGCGTCGAGTCGGTTTTCTGTGTCGCCTCGGCGTTCGTGTCGATATTCTGTAGAGCGTATTTCTTAAAAATCAATGACCCGAAAAAGAAAGATATATTTATTGGCACCACGCGAGGACAACCGGCGTGTGCCCTTTCAGATAAACTCGCTTTCGGATACAGGGTTTACACGGGCACCATAACGGCGAACACCTTCCGGAGATTGTGCCGGTAGGCTCGGTCTCGGATAAATTTCGTACGGCCCTACGGACGATTTTCCTTCGGAAATTTCGTCGGGAGCGACATTACTACCTCTCCTATGTTCGCCGTTTTATTGAGCTACTGCTCCGCGAACGCATTACCCTACTTCCGGAGTTTAAGTAAAATTTAATGTCAGAGCTCGACGATCGGAACGGGGAAACGGTAGAGATTGTTGTTTCGTATGCAAACGTTTTCGTTTCGTATTACAATGTAGCGCGGATCTCGCCGTCGCGCGGCGCGGCGCGGAGGATTCGCTGGTCTTATTTAAATTAATCGACTTAGCGGATTATTCAATTAAATTAAAACGAGCTTGCTTTAAATACCCCGCGAGGGTATCTAAATCTATGTTACGACGGCCGACCTGTCGTAAAGTGTCCGCGCTAGCGAGGTAATTAAATGAGGTGTTATCCGACGAAACGCGCCTACCCGATACGCTGACAGCTTACAATACCGCGAATTTAGGGTGATTTATTTGAGTACAGATTCCGAAATGTTAGAATTAGATTCATTTAATTTAGAATTTTGTTTACTATCTTCAACGGAAGGAGAATACATAAGATTCAGTTATTTTATTTTAACTCAAACATTACCTTGTGTACACATGTTTAAATGCATTAGAAACGTTTTGCCAAAATATTTTTTGTTCATACAGATAAGGAAACACAATTCTTCAAATCTTATGTTGAGAAAAATGTTACTAAGTATTCCCGGAATCGGCAAAGTATTCTGTTATTAATGTTTCTTTAATTACAAAACAACTTTTTATTCACTCCTCCGAGTAATAATAATATTCTAGAAGATAATAAAGTTTGGTAAAAAAGATCTGCAATACTCTACAAGAACGTTTGCCTGAGAAACCTGTACACAGACAGGAAGGTAAATAGTCGGAGTTTGGTTGCAAGAAATGGGAACGGAGAATGGTAGAATAAATATTGGAAAGGTGCTGCGAATTATGTGAGGCTGAGAGCAGAATGTAAGAATGGATGCTGTTGAAATGTAGACCACAGGGGCAAGGTGTGAAGGTTGAAATCGTAGTCAGTTACAGGAGAAGGAAGAAAGACGTAACAAGATGTCTGAGGGAAGTAAAGGATAAAAAAGGTAAATAATAGCGTGCGCGAGAGTATGTGTAGATGGGGAGATTAGATATAAAATATTACATTTTGTAAATGCAATTCTCTTTCGGGCTTGCAAAAATATACGGATGTAAAGGAGTGTGAGTCCTGAGGTCATTTGGAGTAATTTTTTTCTTTACGAAAATTTTCTTCGCGGCTTTGTTAAGGAGTTATTAACGAAAAATACRGAYCAATCAGRGCGCGGCTAC
>CM052265.1:4159029-4169064 GCA_028455795.1 Lasioglossum marginatum
GTAGCCGCGCYCTGATTGRTCYGTATTTTTCGTTAATAACTCCTTAACAAAGCCGCGAAGAAAATTTTCGTAAAGAAAAAAATTACTCCAAATGACCTCAGGACTCACACTCCTTTACATCCGTATATTTTTGCAAGCCCGAAAGAGAATTGCATTTACAAAATGTAATATTTTATATCTAATCTCCCCATCTACACACTCTCGCGCACGCTATTATTTACCTTTTTTATCCTTTACTTCCCTCAGACATCTTGTTACGTCTTTCTTCCTTTTCCTGCAACTGAGAACATTTTCGTAAAGGAAAAAGTTTCTTTAACACTAGGTTTACGGAGCTCTAGAAATAACATAACAAGAATGTGTCAAACAAATAAATTTGGTAAATAATTCCTCAGGGCAGCATCTTTACAATCTTAATAATCGCGAGTTAAGAATATTACGGGTCCCGTAAACCTAGTATTAAATGGCCTGAGGAATTTATCCTTTCAAGGAAATACAACATTTTTGGGACATCCTTCGGTATTTTTCGGAAAAATATTTGACAGGTATTCTTTTTTGTTCGATCATGATCCATATTGGAAGGGTGAAAACAGCCCTGAAAGTTGTTACGCGATTTTCGTGAAATGGGGTCAACTAAAAGGAATCTAACAATGTTCGCTAAAGAAAGCAGAACGGAACGCGCGGCTAATGATCTGGAAACCGTAATTGAACAGTGAATAAATATAAAAATAGCGCGGCAGCGTGTACTAAATATCGGAGAGTATACTCGATCGTCATTTTCTCATAAACCTTTCGAGGCTCTGCCGTGTGATGCACCCGACGAAAATATTTCAGCGATACATGCATGCATATATGCGCTTTATGCCGCAACGGCAAGCCTCGGTAGCTTTATCTGCTTTCCGGATCGTTTGGTGAACAGGCCATTTTCGTTCGCTTCGGAGCCGAGGGGGTTTAAAGAGCCGCGACACGTGAACAAACTTGCGGGGCGCGAGACACGAGTGGAATTCGTGTAAGCGATAATCCGCGGGCGAAACTTCTTCGGTGCTGGTGTGCACACCGTGATTCCGCAAACGTCTTGCGAGCTATGCAACGCGAGAACGAGACCGCCCCCGACCGACTTTCGTTCGGCGACGAAAATTCGCCGACACAGTTTTTCATCTGAACTCTAACCGGGACACAGTGTCAAGCGGCCTGGAGAGAAAAAGAAGGAAGAGAAGGTGAGAAGGCAGGAAAAAGAAAACGAGGAAAATTCTTTGCGAACAAACTCGGCGAGAGTGGCGTACGGCTTCGAATTTCGTTCGATAAGCAAACGCTTTTGGGGCTGTGACGCTCTTTGCGGGAAGCGGCTACTTACCGAGCAGGCTGCCTGAATTCATCATTTTAATCATACATGTTTACTTATGCAGACTGTATAATAATGTGAACTTTTTTTTATGAAGACGACAATCTCTATTATTTCCTATACGCTTAATCCATCATTTTTCGTTTCACTCCAGTTTCAATTATATCATTTATAAAAGCGTTATTAATAACAATTACCTGCATCGTAATGAATTCATTTACCTTACACGATAATCCAGTTAATTTTAGTATTAATAAATCGATATTCAGTGGCATCAATTTTATTTCAATAAATAAATGCGTCTTACGGGTACGTGTCAGCCAATATTTCACAATTGAATAAACATGCATCTTCCTGGATATATTTAAACATTTTAATAACCCTTGACAACGTTATGGACATTTAAATTTTGTTATTAATAATATAAAGTAGAGCTTGGTTCGAACGGCGTCGAGGTAACGTATCGTATGAGGTTACCGTAAAGCACGTCTCGTTAATTTAAAAAGACCGTCGGAAGGCGTCGATTGGCACGAGCTCTCCCGTTTCAAAATCCGGAGCTAACTAGCTTGGTTACGTTGCACACTTCATCGTTGTTATCTCGCCAAGCTTCTTCCAGCCAGTCCAAAACAGAAAATAGAAGAAACGCGGCCAATATATCTCAGGAACACGATCTCAAAGCTTTCTTCGTTAAATCAGCTAACAACCGCTAAAGAAAAGATCCGATCCGACCCAACTAATCTTTCGAAACAGTGCGTTGCTATAATTAGTTAATCAGTTTGGTTGACGATTTATCGTGCAGTAACATTGTGAAGCTTTATTTACACGAACAAACAAGAGGGAGAGCAACGTTGTTAGCAGTGTATGCATATTTTAAATGTTAGCTGAACGTATAAAACGAGTGAAACAGGATAATGCGATAAAACTGTAAAACTAACGAGCCAGAAAAAAGTTTCTACCAAATATCAGATTAATAAACAAGTTACTTCCTACGTTCAGTTTCTAAAAATTCGGTTCACGAAACTAGTTTATACGGATTTTTAAAGTTCGAGCAAATATTTAATAAAAATTACTTGTTTGAATATTCGCCAAAATCTGCTTTGCTATTTTTATTCGGCGTTTTATTATACAGGGTGTCCGAAAAATGTTGTGTTTTATTATACGTTCAGTTTCTAAAAATTCGGTTCGCGAAACTAGTTTATATGGATTTTTGAAGTTCGAGCAAATATTTAATAAAAATTACTTGTTTGAATATTCGCCAAAATCTGCTTTGCTATTTTTATTTGGTGTTTTATTATACAGGGTGTCCGAAAAATGTTGTGTTTTATTATACAGAGTGTCCTTCGTTGAAGGGGGTGATTCCTGGGGTGATTTGAAGTAACTTGTCGATTTGAAGTTAATTAGTTTGATTTAGATTTAGTTCGATTTGAAGTAACTTTTGAGTCAGTCGCGAAAAACAGGAACCAAGTTTGTTTAAAATGACCTCAGGATTCACCCTCTTCACAGGAGGACAATATTTAACAAATCATAAAAAATTAATGTCTAGATTCATTGATAATACATCACAATACCATCTGATACACAGTTCAGAAGTAATAAATGCAAAATTTCAAAATTTTCTTATACTTATGTAAACCTCTGGTCAATTATAAAAACCTCCCAATATTCGGTAACTTTCTTCCATTACCTCTTAAATCCACCTAAATTGTTCTATAATTACTGTAGTTTCTGAAAATGTACAGTACCGTCGCGATATGCAAGAAACATAAATGGCGTACGGAGTTAATAAAGCTTAATTTGCAATGCGTTTCGGAAAGTGCGTCGAGATACAGTTATGTGTACTCGCGAGTCAAACGAACGATTCAAGGTACGAGTAAAAGGTTCTTCTGCAAATAAGAGTTGCAAACAAATAACTTCTAACTCTGAAATCAACGGCACGCTCCGAACGATCGGGCGCAGCGAGCGCGCGCTTCTTTCGCTTTCCGTTTCCGCGTCTGATTCGAGACGGCCGGAAGAGAAACGTTCTCCGGAAGGCCTGAAGGAACAGGTCCCCCTAAAGGAAGTAATTGAATTTTCATCGTATCCGGAGCGAACTCTGTGGAAGCCGAAATCCAAACGCAGCGCGCGAGGAACCGCGCTTTAACCAGTTTCGCCAAGTTAAATCCCGGCCTCGCCTGAACGCGGCGCGGCGTCCGCTTTGAGGCGATCGTGATTCGCGAAATAAGTAAATTTCTCGAATAACATTAACCGTTATATCCTGGCCGAACAGCCGCGGTCCACCGGTTCGCCAATAAATGAGATTTAAGGAAGCACGTTGCGATTTAATCGGATTCGATTTATAAAGAACGAGTTTGTGCGGTGCGGTGGTGTAACTCACGGGTGGGAACACGAGTAACGCGCAGGTGCTGGACTAATGAAATTCATCGCGCGACGGATTTCTGCTTTATGAGACTGTAAAATTCTTACTGCTGCGCCGGCCACCAGCTTCCGTGTATCCCGAAGAAACCGCGGATGCTCGAGGCTGCACTCGCGCGCAATTTAATGCACCGCCCGCGCCGTACACTCGACCATTACACGACCACTGGAATCGTGCAACGAATGCTGCGAACCGACCCTCATAGCTAATATTATTTCTTAAATAGTCTTGCGACAGCTGATTAGAGGACAGCGGATTTTATGCATTTATGACAGAAATGAACAGGTGTAATTTAAAAAAGTAAAACCAAGAAAGAAAAGAATCTTTTATTTTTATTTTGCATAAAGATCCGCTGTCTGCTGGTTGGAATCGGTGATCGGCATTTGGAAAAGTATTCGAATGACAAATACATTGTTCAAGTGTAATTTATATTGTTTCATTAAATTTTTTATTGTTCAATCCTCCAGTTAACAAAGCAATGAAACCAACATTTTCAAATGTACACAATAAACTATCACAATCAGGGTAGTCACTTTTCAAGTAGAACTACAATATGTTCCACTGTACATACATATACTTGCACATGATATATTTTCCATTTATTGCAGTTTCGTTTAAAACAGTTCATCTATTGTACATATTATCTGCAGGATCACTCATTCGTAATTAATTCATATTTTTAGCAAACGGACAGAGAAAATGCATTACTCGGTAGCAAAATTAACTTCTGCACTGTACTTTAAAATATGAATCCACAAAGGACGTATATTATTTATCATATTCGTGAAAGCTTTTATTATACAATGGCCTTTCAGGTGTGCAACTGTGGTAGCCGCATAAAAGTCTTTTTGACTTCTGTTATAATTTAAAGCAGAGAACAATGAGCAGCAAATAAACTTGTTCATTTGTTAATTATGTAGAAAAGGGGCTTCTTCAGTGATTTCAATCATATTGAAATATGTTGTCAATGTTATCATTCTGAACAACTATTTCGTATTGGATATTCACAAAAAGCTGTTGGAATTACTAGCGAAAACTCAACATGACTAACTAGTCCAAATTTATTATCGCACTATTTTGTTTAACTGAAAAAGTGTTCAAATATTTTCCGTATCGAAATTCTTCTTTGTCGATCGTAATTAATATTGAATAAACTTTTCAATGATTTCGGCGCATAGGTTCGATCTAATTTTGACTAACAAGCAAATTTTGCAAATTTTTAAATTATTCTCAACGTTTCAATCCGGATATGGATCCTGTTCAAGAGAA
The DNA here is from genome assembly GCA_028455795.1 of Lasioglossum marginatum. Lineage (NCBI taxonomy): Eukaryota > Metazoa > Arthropoda > Insecta > Hymenoptera > Halictidae > Lasioglossum > Lasioglossum marginatum. The sequence goes on from CM052265.1 coordinate 4,164,051, forward strand.
ATTGCGTCTGTAAAAAATCGTATATTTTAATGTGTGTTAACTGTATAGGGTATTGGCTATTATATCACGAGAAATTTCGTACTTGCTGTGTGAAAACGATTTTCCGGATCCACCGTATCTGACTTTCTGGAAGCTGTGAAGGTGAACGTTCGTGCGACCACATTGGAAACGGCTAATAAAATCTAAAATATATTTGAGACCACTTCGCAGCGCGTGACCGTGGTCTCACGCTGGAAAATCTGGTAACTCGAGCATCGATTCACGATCATCCGGCATCGCATGATCTCAAACGCGTTCGCCCGCATCGGTATACGATCGCGATCTCGGAACTCACGCGATCGAAAACCCGGGGCCCTCCATCGAGCTGCGGAGATAGCTATCGCATCGCGAGTGTGAGTATGTCACGGACTTACTCGGACGGACAGTGGAGGTTCGAAACGTGGTCGATGCATGACCTGGTTTTCCTGCATTCGAAATTTAAGTCGGTAATTCTATGCAGGAATGAAATTCGGCGGATAGTATATAACGACGACAGCGTGTTCGCGATGCATAAAGTTTGATTGAATTTTAAGCGGCCGCTGGAATTACCGGGACGTCCTGCGTTCGGTTCTGCGCGCGGGTTTAATAGTCGATCGGGAGAGGCTCCGTGATCGTTTCGATTAGCAAACGAAGAAGAAATATCGAACTTGTTAACCGATACACAGAAATTCATTTAATGGGCTCTGCTGGACCAATTTCTCTTGATTTTTCTTTCTGCGTCCTGGAATATACTCGATTATACAAACATTCTTAAAAAGACGATTAGTTTTTCGTATTTGTCCATGCGACTTGGATTTTCTTTGAGATGTTAGAACAATTTACTACATGAAGTAGGAAAATAATTTTATCTTCTATTGACCTCGAGGGACCTTGAATGACCTTCATAATAGGTCATTATATTCGTCTCGAAACACACTATCAGAATGTGAATAGAAAATCATACTGTTCCATTTAAAGAAACAAGTTGACTTTCCAATAAAAAATATTATCAGATCCTCGATACCAAGTAAGTTTGGTGTAATGTATTTTCTTCTATCTTGGAAAGCAAGCGAGCTATTCGGCTGACCTGTTTCAAATGCCCCACCCTGTATAATGGCCGCCACTGTAGTTGCGAAACAACAGGCTGCACGGAAAATTACGTCTGCCTCCGCTAATTCCTTCTCGGCGTAAAAAAAAAACCCCGACTGGGAGAGTTCGCGGGGGGGGGGGGGGGGGTGGAACGGTAACGAATCGCGAGCGTTTTTCTGACCGCGTAGGCTAGTGCGCGCGGTGGTTCCGTAGCGGGCGGCAGCGGCCTAATTCCTCGCCGGCTCGTTATGAGCCGCAGAGCCGCGCGCACTTGTTACCCACGGCAAATTTACATTTCAAAACCGCGCGCGCGTCTCGAGCGCCCTGCAAATGCACGTCGAAATTGACGTTGTGCACCGGCCGTCGATTGAACTTCTCCGGCGAGAATTATTACCGACGCGGCCCGCGAGCTTATTTTTAGGAGCGTTGCGCTCATTTAACCCGCAATTTGCCGCATTCCCTCCTATCCGGCAACGTTCCGCACACACACCGATGCGCCCGCGACCGCCAAAAGCCGCAGCCCGACCGACTCTCGCTAGCCAGATAAACGGAAAACTCTTATGAGCACTCGTCGGATCGGGAGAATAGTTTATTATAGAGTGTTCTTCGATCCTCGGCGCGTCGCTACACGAGCTGCGCTCAATCGACGCGAGCTTTTGTCTATTTTGTTGTTGAACCGCTCAACGACAGGACACTCGACTAAAAAGCACTAGAAGCGAAACAGAAGTATATCGAGCTTTGTGTATAAACGAACATTTCTTCATTTTCTTCATTTAGCCCCTCGGATCCGACATCAATACTCATGAAGAAACTGGTGACGTTTATTTTAGTTTACGAAAATATAAAGTAAATAAAAATCGTACTAAATCGTGGTCAGAAGACATAAGTCAAGAAAGCGAAGTCTAAGATTCATAAGTTGTGGTATTGTTAAATACTAGTAAATAAACGTAGATTTTAATAGCGCTCATAATTTTTACCGAATTTCCAATTTGTTGTCAAAAAATGGTGTTTGAAATTTTTTCCCAACTATAACAAGTTATATATTTCCTTATATCGATCGTAGAGTTGTTAATAATAAATATATTAATGCTATCGGCGCAGTGGTTCGATCAATAGTTATTTAAAAGTGTCTTCTAAATAAGTCTTTTAAATAACTATTGATCGAACCAGTGCGCCAATATAGCATTAATATATTTATTATTATTATAAGTTATGTTCAGCATTATAATTTGTTTATAAGTTCCAAAAAGTACCTCCCTGATTTTTGATATATCTAGTAATAGGGGCCATATTGAACTTCACATTCACGTAAATTTGAGTTGCTCAAGTTTCCTCAGACTCGAAAAGAAAAATAGTTGAAATTAGAAAATATATTTCGAATATACGTGTTCATTTTTGAGCCTATATGCTTTGAATGCGAAATATACGGAATGTGTCGAAGGTCGAAGCCAGTCTATCGAAGTTGATCCAACTTCCCGTGCCGCATGATCAAGGAAGACAGTCCCCATTCCGCTTTCCAATAATTCCTGGTAATTCAATGATCCTGGACGAGTTCAATACCTCCGGCTGCCTCTGTTCTCCATCAAGGAATAAATCATGCTACCGGGCTGACTTTATCGCCTTGGCAAAGCCTGTGTGCCTAGCTAATCGACCGGTCAGCCTCGAATCAGAATGGAGGAGCTGCGACGGTGCGCATCCGGCCGACTGGACAGGAGGACACCGTGAGCGTAGTACAAGCGACAATGAAAGGGCCGACGTGTTTTATTGCACCGCTGATACGCGAAAACGGGGGACCGTGCTGTCGGCGATCGCGAGTTAGTACAATGCCCATCTCCACATACCGTAATTAATCATCGCTTCCTCGACGAATTCACGCACTACGTTCCTTAACGTACCTGAGCCTGTCTGCGTCTGTTCCGGCTAGCTACAAGTTCCTCTAGCTAACAATGGGACCAGATTTAATGCGTCTGCTCTCCTGAATATCAATCAAACTGACGCTTCATTCTTGCGGACACTGGCTGATCCGAGACTTAATTGAGAAATTAGTCTCCTCTCCAGACACGCCCCTCACCTGTGTGTACGAAACGTCTCTTGTGGAACAGCTCGTTCTATCAATTAAAATGTGCAACTATAGTAGACGTAATTCTTCAATAAATTTCAGAAGATTATTTGGCTGAATTTTCACTCAGGGGACCAAAAATTTTCAACTTTTCTGAATGTAATACTATACAATTCGACGAAAAAAATGATAAAACTTTAAATTTTAGTGCGAAGAATCCAAGTTTCAGAGTGCAGACTCCATTCGTTTAAAAATGCTATGCCATATTGGTTTCCAGAGATAGGAACGGATATGGTGTCTTGGATTCCTCACACTAAAATTTAAAGTTTCATCATTTTTTCGTCGAATATTACATTCAGGGAAGTTGAACATTTTTGGTCCCCTGAGTGAAGGTTTAACCGATTATTTATTCAAGTCTGCGGGCTACTGAAAGCCCCATGACTGGCTGGCGACACGAGTATGCAGAGCGGATAGAGAGAAAATTGGATAAGACTGAGCGAAGATTCTTATCGTAATCGAGGCTCGTGAAGCACGTGAGATTCCTTTTTCACCGTCTGCTCCAATCGCGTTCTTTATTTTCAATTAGCGAGCAGGAAGAAGCTTGGAAACTGGATCTAATATAGAGCGGAAGGATTTCGACTGCAACGTCGATTCCCATCAGGCTCGAACCGGAACAATCCCGAAATTCCAAGGTAAACGTAATACCGGCGTGATTAATAGTTCCCGCGTATCCCGTCGAAAATTGCTCTTTGATTAATCGAGTTCTGAAATTGCTTTACAGGACGCCCGGTCCCGACCCTCCTCCCGCGGACCGTTCGATAAAAATCACTGAATAAAATCGACAACGTTATTGCGACCTTCCGAGAGGGAGAGCTCTCGGCACGAGATTTTTAACGGGTACGAATATTCCCGCGACACGCTCCTCTCCTAAGTTCTAAGCGTCCCGTGTTCAATGACATTTTCTTTTTCTTCTCTATTATAGAGCCCCCGGTCCGGACCTTCGAGATTCCGGTCAAATCCTCTAGCTTTATCCGTTCCCTTCACCACTCGCTTTCCTCCCTTCGCTTCCTCCTCCTCGTACTCACCCGGCTCCCTTTTTGTCAGACCATTTCACCGAGCTATCGAAAAAACGATCTGCCAGCATCCACAATTTCAAGACGGATCTCTTCTCGTCCGACTCGAAATGAAACGGGTGGGAATCGGAATTCTTATTACCGTTCGTTTCCTCAACCCCCGCACCAGTTATATCTTCTCCGCTCGAACACGATAAGAGGGAATCCCGTCGAATTTCTTGCTTCCCCGATAGCTGTAAATTTGAATGCGGTCGAGAACTAACTTGTCGACCAATTAAACTTACTCGGACTCGGATTTTTAATTTCCCCACTGGCGTGGCTTCTATTTTCGACCTTTGAATTTTCTTCGCGTTACCCCCCGGAATAGTTCCGATTAATACAAAAATACTATAAACATTAAAATAATTAATTAATACTCATAAAATCGATTTTTTTCAACAAAATATTGTTTTTTCAATTCTGATAAGTAAAGCGTGTGTTTCAATTATTTTTTAATTAACAAATACTAAAAAAATGTCAGGATTTTATTTTCGGCTCTAATGGAACATTTTTTGTTAAACCATCGGAAGTGTCTCAGAAATAGAACAACGAAAAATAGAACAAAATAATATATTTTATACTTTATACTATAACTAGCTTCCCCCCGCCACGCGTTGCTGTGGCACAGTATTTTTTAAAAGCATGTACGTATTGAACGTGTTTGTGATAATCTATTTCGTTCAATTCCATTTCGCATTGCTCTCTCTCTCTCTCTCTCTCCGACTCTCTCTCTCTC
>CM052265.1:4169164-4209846 GCA_028455795.1 Lasioglossum marginatum
ATATATATATATACAAACATCCATTTTTATATATATAGATAAACGAATAAAAAGAAATTATAATTTACACCATCTTTCAGTTAGAAATGAAACTAATTAAATAGTCGGTATACGAAATAATACTGACATAACAAAAATTTGTAGGAAATATAAATTATGAATTTTTCTTGCATTTCATACATATGTATGTGTATGTACTGCCACATAGAAAAGCATAATAGAATAGCATTAATGGTTTCAATTAAATCCTTCATTATAGTTTTTAGATAGTAATTTTAGCATGCAAATCAGATTTTTCAAACTTTAATACCAACAATGACATGTTACGTATTTACCCAAACGAAGCGGTTTGTAAAATTCGGAATTAAAAGTGGTGGAACTTAGTTACAATATTTTCTTGTCGACACCGCGATTTTGCACTCTTGTTACCGTTCCATTTTTAACCCCGTCATCAACGCGTTCAATAGTACATATTCCTTTTCAGCCCCTAGAGAAAAATTTCTGTTAGAACCTTTGATGTTCGTCTTTCCAAATTGGGTGACCTCGACGTTTTCACAGGGAAAGTCTTTTGGTTGAAAATTGCTTAAAAAGCAGTTTGTAAGCTCCACAATTTCTATACAAGTTTTTCAGCGTACAGAATTAAATCAGGCCATGGATAGTTAACTCCACATTCATGTTTTCAACACACTTCTAAATATTAAAAGTGACTTAGTTAAAAAGAAGGTACTAATCCTCACAGTTCCAGACCTAATTATTTTTTAAGAAATGCAGATTCTTTATTCCGAGAGAAAAGTTTTTATATTTCATGGCATCTAAAAGTAAGTATGTTTGTTCCAGACTGTTCAAAAATACATTACGGCTAAAGTAACTTTCTCCTTTATGCAATCAGTAAAAATTCGTCACTTCGTTAACAAAACTAAGAAAAGTAATTAAGGGTGACAGAATTAGGTAAGGCACGACGTATATTCTCTTACTTGCTCGAAACCACTGTTCTTTCTTCGTCTACGAGGCAGCGCCGTTGCCACATCGAGTTATCTAATTAGGTCGAAGAGGATTGTTCCGGTTCCTTTTCGGCATCTCGCTATAGGTATTCCTCGAGCTGCGCGACGTTACAGAGGGAACACTTCTCTTTCAATGTTGAACATGTGGAGGGCTCAGAAGCCAATCAGTGTGAGCCCAATTTTATCTGAAAATAACATACAGTCAATGTAGAAAGTATTTGGGCATTTAAAAAGACTATTAATGTACCAAACGACCTTATTTTTTGTGGGCAATTAGAAGCATTAACCTACTAAATGACGTGCAAAAAATTTGAAAAAATTGCAATTGGTAGAAATTACACAAAGAAATAAAAAAGGCATTTTTTAAAGCTTTTTTATTCGGGCCCGTACCACATGCTGATAATTTCATCAGGAAGTAGCATGTATAGGGAAAAGTTATTGCGAGAAATCGCTAATCTGCATAATTGCCACTTACGTTCTAACTTCTCAAAAAATCTAAGTCGTACGGAATCTAAAAAGTTAGCGTTTAAGAGAGTGGTCCGTATATTGTGACCGTATAAAAATTGGAAAAGCATTTAACGCTGGCCGTCATCGCCGACTGCGATTTTCTTGGCCGCGCAATCGGAGGATTATGAAAATTCTAGTAAGCGAGTACGGTGAGAAGAAAAGGACCACGTTATAAATTTCCAAGAGCGCAAAGCGGTCAGCGGTATCGCTGCGTGGATCAGTTAATTACACGGCGAACTCGCGGCCCGCAATACCTCGAACGATAATAAGCCGTGAGAATGATAACGTCGGCTCTCATTTTCGTTGAACCCCTCATACATTACCGCTCGTCGAACTGCACGGGAAATCAACTGGCATTAATTACTGGAGATTTGCTCGCATATTTTCCAATACATACACCGGTAACTCCCTTATCGTCCGAAGTATTCACTGGCGAGCGCGTGCGCGGGGATACGCAATTAATGATACCGAGATTCGTTCCTGCTGAACGTTTCCCGGCGATCTGGCCGCGTAAAATCGCCCCGGGAAGAATATCGAATTCATTGGCACGTCGCAGAGGAAAAACCAAATGAAAATTCCCCACCCCACTGTCGTACACTGGCTCCAAAAAATATTGGCATACTATGTGCCAGATCCGCGGAAAATTCCTGATACTTAAATTGTCATGATTAGACTGCGAATCTTTATGCAAAATTAAAATTGTCTTCTTCAATTAAAAGACACAGGAATGCTATAAAAGTTACTTTCTAATTTAAACGATTTTAATAAATTGAAAATAACACAAGAAAAAATTACATCCACCCATTTTTGTCATAAATGCATGAAATCCGCAGTCTAGAAATAATTTAGTGAAAAAGGATGGTGTAACAGTAAATCTGGACTCATTTTTCAATTTGCAATTATTGAGATTGTAAAGATGCATGGGGATTCAATAACTTTAACATTTATATGCTCTCGAATAATTCAGCTCCACTGTTGACGGTGGCATGTAAAAACAGTATCTCTTTGAAAACATTATCCAAACGTTTCGTTAATTCCACAAACAGACCGCGTAATGGCGACAATTTTTTTACGGCTTATGTTCTCTGTCGCGTTTCAAGAACATTCAAACATTAGCTGTAATACCTAGTTTTATATTCTGTTAAGCGTTTTACATTTATCCTGCTCGTTGTCTTTAGCTACTTTGTTTGCCGGCTCTTCCATCATCGTCCTTTGACTTGATGAAATCCGTACTCTATTTATTTCCCCTGGAATATTCTCTTGATACGGTTCCCTGACAGCAACCATTAATAATTAACGTGTCTCCTTTTTTCAATGGTCTGAAAATGAAAAATTTTGTATAAAATAATATACATATAGTTGGACTTATTTTAAAGCTTGAAGCTTTTGCCATCCAACGTTTGTTTTTATCTGTACGATATTTTTACAAGACGAAACACATTGAACAAATAATATAAACAGTGAACAATTTTTCTTGTGACTGCAATTACCGTAGATTTAGAATGCTTAAAACTTGATCTACGTTTTTTACGCGACCAAACTTGTTCCACATTTTTATTTTACAAAACAGCTAAAGAGATCGTTGTGAAGAGGAAGATTCAATCTTCAAATCTCTAATAAATTACTTCAGAGAAAAAATATTTGAATGTAGTGTTCAAACACTTTTTGGATCCACTGTAGATTCTCAAAAACGAGAACCGTCCACATATACAAGATGCGGCCGAATAACATGTACTAGCGGGCACGAGGTGGTTCCTTATGAAAACATAAGAACAAAATATGAAATAAAATTTTTTCATTTAAATCATCGTATAACGCGTATCGTGTTTATAAACACGTCTACCCAGCATTTAAAAGTTACGGAGTTCAAGAAAAAATACACAGAAGACTTTTAACGAACAACATTTTATTTTTAACAGCATACGTACGAATAGGATTTTCAAACTCGATTTTCTCGAAAACTAAGCTTCGAATGAAAAAATTTTATTCCATATTTTGTTCTTATTTTTTCATAAGGAACCACCTCGTGCCCGCTAGTACATGTTATTCGGCCGCACCCTGTATGTTTGAGCGGGTACGTCAGAAATTTCATAAGAGTGATTCGCACGCACGATTTAACCAATTTCTTTTCGCCTGCCGGCTCGAAGAAGAAGATGAGTCCCGAGTCAGGAGAAAGAAACTCGTCACGAATGGAAGCGAGGAATCGTAGGCTAGCAAGTCAGAAATAAATCTCCCAGGGCTGGGAATATGACCGGCCAGATATTGAGATCTAACGGAGGAGGGGACGAGGTTTTACGAGACAGCGGGACCCATCAGTCAGGAAAGAGGATCGCGTCGCGATAATATCGTAATACTTTGGCGTATGCGATGGCCGCGGGGGGAACTCCACACAAAGTTGAAGTGATATCTACATGTATGTAGCTTCAGCGAAATTCCGGGAGGTGGTAGGTGTTGCTCGGATCACGGCAAGACACAGAAACTTCACCCGCGGGAGTCAAGGATCCTCTGAATTATGCTGTGCAAGCCGCTTTAGTTACGGCAAGTTACGGTCTAATAATTGGAGGTTCGAAGAGTTTCAGCTGTTCGATGGGCTTCTTATAGGTGTAACGGCACCTCTGTTTTAACAAACGCGAATCATCGCCTCTCCCCACAGTATATCGGTTCGTTACGTGAAATTAATTGGCGGATTAACCGTGGCAAATTAATCGTAAATTAGCGCTGCCGGCCAAGAACGGATTTTGATGCTGCGTTAACACTTTGATCGTTGAATACAAACGACAAAACCCGTTATTCAATCACTCAAGTCGTGTTTCGATTACTCAACACCTAGCGATTCAATTAAACAAATGTCACAGAAAGACAAATGAAGCCACAAGAAATATTTTCAAAATAATGTTTAAAAATATTTATATGTAACTCAAGCAAGATCAAAAGAAATGTTTTCAACATCATGTTTAAAAATATTTATAGACAACTCGAGCAACGTCACAAGAAATATTTATGTGATTATGTGATTAATGAAGCCATAAGAAATATTTTCAAAATCATGTTTAAAAACATTTATAGGTAACTGATGCAACATTAGAAGAAATATTGTTTAAAAATATTTATAGGTAACTCAAGCAAGATCAAAAGAAATGTTTTTAAAATCATGTTTAAAAATATTTATATGTAACTCAAATAACATCAGAAGAAATGTTTTCAAAATCATGTTTAAAAATATTTATAGGTAACTCGAACAACATCAGAAGAAATATTTTCAAAATCATGTTTAAGAATATTTATAGGTAACTGATGCAACATTAGAAGAAATATTTTCAAAATCATGTTTAAAAATGTTTATAGATTACTCGAGCAACGTCAGAAGACATATTTTCAAAATCATGTTCAAAAATATTTATAGTTAACTCGAGCAAGGTCAACTTCATATTTTAATCTACACGACCGAAACCATTAAAATATTTAACAAAGACTACCGTGCAATTTGATTTTCGTACACAGTTCCAAAGAGACAGAGTTAATTAGTTCCAGGGAAGAGTAAACGAATGTTTAAGTCGATATATTGGATTCTTCGATATTCGGGAGTAAATGCAGGACAATTCGTATTCCGATTGCGTCGGGCAACGTCGCGGCGCGGCTCACGTACCGAGGATTCGAATTGAAATCGATCGATCGACCGAGAGATACGGATCGAGGACCTTGGGCGGCGTTATCGCAGAACCCTGCCATTTGTCACGACGTAAGCCATGGGATGGGAGCTGGATTCTGAACCACGTGCGATGTTTCGCGAGATCTTGATACTCGCAGATGAAATCAAATCATGGATTACTCGAGACAGCCGGGGGTCGTCCTTTTGATCCGTATTCCTTCAGTGACTCTCTGTATTTAACTAATTGGTGCGCGGTACCGTCCGACGCAGTCGATTAAACCTTGTACTTAGGCAAATTGCCATATGGTATGATCATTGCTCATTACGCCAGCCCTTTGCGCATGACTACATGTCCGATTCGGGAATATTATAGTCCAAATAGATCTAAACTTGATTTCCGGAGTTAATTGCTCTTAACCACCTTAGACACAATAATGCAACAAAAATGCATAAGAAATATTTGTTTCATAATACTTCGCCAGTGGATCTTCACCTCTACAGCAAATTGCTCTTAAATACATTAGACACATACCATAGGTTTGTAAAATGTAAACAATAATGCAACATTTCACCTACTCGATTCTTTCATAAATGCATAAGAAAATAGATCTTCGGCTCTACAGTAAATTGCTCTTAGATACCTAAGACACATACCTTAGGTTTGTGAAATGCAAAATTTATCCTATTTCGTTATTTCATAAAAGCATAAGAAATTTTTGTTCCACAACACCTCATCAGTGGATCTTCACCTCTCCTGTTACACATATACAGGGGGTCCAAGAAATATTTCAACACTATAATACCCGATCCTCGAAAACTTTTTTGAGAATGTTTTCGGGAGGAATATTTGCACCGTAATCCGCGCTTCGATAAAAACGTTCAGTGAACACGGAGTTCGAAGCCTTCGAGCGAGAACAGATAAAGATGTACAGTGTACAGGCTATAGACTCTGTCCCAGTTCCAAGACTCCTCGTATCGGTTGCCTTCTAGTGGTTACGCTGTGATTATTCTCTAAGGTTTCATCGATGAATCTATGGGATGTCTTCACGACCGTATTTACATCCCAAGAAAGGCTCTACTTCACTGTGTTGAATCGATCCAGTATATCTAGTTGCAACGATTTCTTTTCGTAACAATACGGGCTGAAATTTTGCCCGTTCAACCCACCGTTGAATATAGATACATATTCGAAATGAACACTCGAAAATAAGGATTGCAGTAGAACCTCGCTGTCTTAGCTAATCTACCTAATGTTATTTATTCAGAAAAAAATCCAGAAAATAATTTATCTATCCTTAACCCTTATACGATTCTCAGGATGAAAATTCGCCCATTTTCTATTTTCACAGTCTGTAATATGATTTATCCCTTTATGTCTATGTTGTGGTAATTTATTGATTTAACGTGTAGAACGAAAGTGGGTGTTTTTACTATCCTAGTATTTTATTCCTTTATTAAATTATTATCCTAGTCTTTTTTAAAGATGAAACAAACATAAAAATGAAACATATAATTTCAAATTTTTTTAAAACCGAGGGTGAATTTTAAGATCACTGGATAATGAACAAGTGGAAATGCTGCAGATCATTTTATAATTTCGGAGAAAGACGAATTAATTGGTGCAGCTAATAATTTCCCGAAATTCGAGGGCTCTCGAATCGAGAGTCTTGATATACTTGGCGAGCGAACCATTTGAGAGAATTACGTAGGGACAACTATTTCGGATCGCTCCATCATCAATCCCGAAATTTCGTACACTCCGAATTTGTTAGCGTAGTTCCCATTGCATCATTTTCAGATGAATTCTCTCGGCCAGTAATTGGACTACTTCTCCTGTTGGATCCGACAGTGGATTCCGCAACGGGTAGCCGATTGGCCGCGGTACCCGAGTTTCCTGACCGCAGTTTCCAACTGTACGGCCCGATAACGACGTCCGTGTCTTTTGACATAAATACAAATTATCCGACCGCGTTGTTACGTTACTGGTAACACGACGTCGCTTTTGCAGGTTGAACCGAGCCCGTTCCGCAATTTTCAGAAACAAATACAACCAGCCGCGCCGGCTAGCCTGCTCGCGGAAACCTGCCTCACGGCTCCCAGGGAAACAGCGAATGGTTACAAAAACAAAACTGCGTGCTATTTCCTTTGCGAGACTCCGAAAAATAAAATAAAACCCAAGGGGGAAGTAAGACTCCAGCAAGTAATTATAATTTAAGAACCGTGCCTTGGCGTGCACGGCACAACGACGTCATTATTCTTTTATCAAAGTCCCATTTCAAACGCGACGCTTTGAACGCGCCACTTCTTTCGTCGCTGTCGTCGACAAAAGAACTTTGGTAATTTTATTTGGGCATGCCTCAAAGTAACAACAAATGCTTCGCACAGCAAACTCGTCGACGAGTCCTTTGGAGGTTCTCGGAATCGTGTGGAATGCTCCGAAGTATTTAAGGCTAGCTCTAAAGCGGCGGTATCAAAGTATTGTTTCTCCATTGGTCGGCTTAAGAGTAGGCTATTTCTTTTCTATTCATGAAGAATAGCTTTTGCATTTTGTTTTTAAATGTTATTCTTATTGTACCTTTGTTAAATTGTATAAATTTTTTCAGTTCGATTTGCTACCTACAATAGGCAGTGTCAAAGCTTTGTTTATTTATCGATTGGTTTAAAAAGGCAATTTTTATTTTATGGTGAAAGGCATCAATTTTTCTGTAATTTCTAGCAATTATTTTCGAATATTTTTCCGATATTCCTTATACAGTAAACGCCCGTTTACGTGGACCCGATCACTGTTCAGTGCCTACCCACTCCACTGCTCTTTTGTCCTTCTCTATGTTCGGCTCTCTATTGAAGTCTCGCTCGCCGCGGTCGGCGCGGTAGACGCAGTCATAAATAAAAAATAGTGTCCAGGTACGATCATTGTCCGTGCAAAACACGGCTGTTGGACCGTAAAGAGGCGTTTAGTGTAATTCCAAACGTTATACCTACCAAACGCCACCAAATTTTTCGATCGGGACCACTATGGGTCGCATCCGGCGAGAGGACGAACCGGAAGTTCGCGGCGGACGCGACTTTTAGGACACTTCTGCACGTACACTATGTCTCCCGCTCGAGTGCTCGGAAAATTGCGCGAACCTCAGGTGCAAAAATTTTAGTCGTCAGTACTGTCCACTCCGTTCGATCGACGTGCGACGATCGTTCGTTAACGTAATTCAATAAACCGGATAACAGTCGGAATGAACGGATGAACGTGGATGCGAAAGCACGCCTCGTCCTATTTCTCCGACGAAGCAATTCACCGGGCGCGCGCACGCGAAAGAAATAGCAGCGGTATAACCGCCATTTTTTCTTTCTCTCTTATTTTCTGGATTCTTTTTTCTTCTTCTTTGTTCCCGTCGCTTCTGTTTCGTCCGTTCCGCCGTTAACGTTATAGCAAATGGAGCGGTATTAACTTTTCAACAGTCTCCGGCACTCGAAATAGTATGACTTTCGGGATTTAAGGTGGTTCCGGGAGGGGGAACCGGAAACGCTGAATACGGGTTTCATGCGAGAAGTGTTCAACGTGTTCCCGGAAACTCGCGAAAAATCTGGACGAGCTTCTATATCCAGCGCGAGATTTTGCAATTCACCGTGATTCTGGAATTCGTTCTGCTATTGTAGACTATTTCTCGATGGCATGGTTCGAATATGTAGTTACTTTCAATCGTTTATTACTAGACAGCGGATTTTATGCATTCATGGCATAAATCGGTAGGTGTAATTTAAAATAGTAAAAATTTTAGAAGAATTTATAAATACTAATCTATCGAACATATGAAGAAAGAAAATAATTTTCCATTTCGTTTCGGTTTGTTGCAATTCAAGTAGACAATTTTTATATTACATTTTACAATGAAACGAACATGGATCATATATTGTGTTGAAAATTCATGAAAAATTTTTGAGGTGAGTTATCATGTTAATGGATAAGCCTATGAATAAATATCTTAAGCCTGGCAATAATTTATAATTTTCTTAAACAATGTTCCTTAAGAATTCAGAAACTACGTAATACCTAAACTACATGTTACAATATTGCCTTTGCTAAGTTGTCTATCCGGTTTAAACCATTAATTAACAAATAATTGTACGTCATCGCCTGAGAAGCAGTTAACAATGAAAAATGAAATGTTCAGTGATTAAAAGAATACTAGAAAGAGTAATTGAAGCATCATTGACGAACCGTTAAATGGAACGTCAGGGCTCAGTTTGTTGCTGAAATCGACGAGCCTAACCGAGTTCAGGCAGAAATTCTGTTAGCAGACGATCCTGAAATAGGCAAAGAAGCGTTAAAATTTGACGACAGGATGCGGCTCGATGTTTTACCGAATTTTCCTCGATTCACAAACAGAATATGTGAGGTCACGAGGAAGGTGGGACGAAACGAGAAGTGCGCTTCATATCCTATTCCTTTTTCCCCTCGCTTTGATCCCTTGCACAGGGTAACGCAATACTATCGCAGTTATGTATACGAAGAAAATGACTCGTCGCCTAAAACGTGCTCCGACGGGACGGGCATTCGAGTGCCAAGCGCAAAACGAAAATTTCCTTCTCACCCCTCAATCGTGTTTCAACTGCATAGCTCACTGGTTTGCAAAGAAGTTAGAACTCGGGAATATCAAACTGTGCGATCACTGTACAAAGAAAAATCGTGGAAAACGGTCAAAGCAGTTCTCTCTAACGGATATAAAATAACCACAATCTTTTATGATAAGCTACAATTCTTTTAACCCAGAACGACGAACTTCTTTACAGTTACAGTGATTAAAACGTCTTTATCCCCAAAAATGACGTAGAAGGGAAAACAAAATTTATATTCTTTGAATGGCTACATTTATTTTAATGCTTTAATATTGATTACAAACGAATCAAATTTTATTTCATCTACAAAAGAAACACATAACATTCATATTTGTTAGACTTTGTTAAAATCTTCATGACGAGTCTGACTCGTTAAAATACGACAAGGGGTTAATAGACTGTGGACCTTTATGTTAAATAAAAGTCTACCTTAATGTGGTTACAGTTCCTTACAATTCATGTTTCAACAAGTTTTATTCTGCAAAAAGATCCGCAGTCTAATAATCAGACGTTATACTTATAAACTATAAAACAGCAAAAAGATTAAAAGAATTTAATCAACCAATTCAAATTATTAAAGGAAGAACTACATGTTTATATGGCCATGTAATAGTTCGCGATTGAAGCAGAGAAATGTTTGCATGAAAATCCGCTGTCTAGTTACAATGATCGATGCTGTATTTGTATGATCGAATACTTCTTCGCAGGTGTGTACTACGTCCTTCTATTCGACAAGAAACTATTTCCCACAAAATGAAGAACTGGAGCATTTCCGAGTCGTTCGATAACCATCACGAAAACGATTGTTATTATTGCAAGAGCGGCATCGGCAGTGGCAAAGTAATAATTAGTTAATCCATCTTTCGCCGCGCTGACACTCGGCGCTGATAAAATCGCTTTCCAGTGAGTTATGGTAACAATTTCTCGCGGTTTGATTTGCATGTGTTCAATATCCGGCCGTGCGGCGACCGCAATTTACGACGTCAACGGCAGGATGTTAACGAAACTTAGGTGTCTTTGCTTTGCAACCGTTCGCTATCCATCTCGGACCATGGCGGAAACTCGTCGATTCTTTTGATTTACCGTTCGCCGATAGCTTAGCTGGCGAAACTTTCGCGGAGCTTGTACGCCGCGCACATTGATTAATAGGAAGACGCGGCCGGAAAACGCGCGGCAAAAACGCGGCAGGAGCTTTCGATCCGATCGGCCCGCCGATCCGTGGAACTTATCCGCGACAACAAAAACGCTTAATGGCTGAGCTTCGAATGTATCGGGATTCGGAATTAAGAGACGACGGGACCACAATTAACGATCCTAAACGAAAGAACGACGACGAACGGCGCCTCCGATCGGTATCGCCCAACAGTCGACCATTAGAATCGAATTCGGTGGCATTTCGTGAAAAAGTAGTAGAACTACACGATCTATGAAACAGAAGTGCTGTTTCATATAAAATTTCATATTTATCGCAACTTTAACGTCACTGTGCCACGTCTTCCTCTTATCCAATTAACTTCATCTTTTGCAAGAATTATTTTCTTACCAATGACACAATTTTAGGGGGCGGCGTGAAAAGAATGTCATCAGGTATAGCTAAGGTGAAGTTAAGAGGTAAGAGCATTAGTTAATTGTTAATTAACTAGTCTTCCGAATTTTTTTAGATATAGTGATGAAATATTATGAATAGACTACGGATCTTTATGCAAAATAAAAAATGTTCGCATTGATTGCAGCACACTGGAGCCTAATAAAAATTCTGTTCTTCTTCTAATTACCCTATCAACCTGAAACTAATACGTCGATGGCCTTAAATATTTTCAACATGTCCACTGCTTTAAATTGTACGTGATCATTTTTGTCATAAATGCATAAAATCCGCAGTGTAATTATGAATTTGGTGCGGTTACACAATTAATATTCTTTATTAAAACGTCAAGTTAAGAGGTAAGCGTATTAGTTAATTGTTATATTTAAAAAATTACATTGTGGTACTATTATCATAAATATTTTTGCACAGGAAGAACGTTTAGTCATAATCAAAAGTCATTCACTCATTCACTCAACCACTGTGCCACGTCTTCCTATTATCCGATTAACTTCATCTTCTGCTCGAATTATTTTCTTACTCAATGATACAATTTTATGTGTCGGCGTGAGAAAAATCTCACAAGGAAATATCAAAAGGTATAGCTAAGATCCACTCTAGTGCGCATTGATCGTGGCGAGATCGTTCGCGTAACTATTAAACGTTCGACGAACCACGTGCTCGAGTGGGGCAGATTACTAAACGGAAACGGCGGAATTATAATTGCGTGGCGGGTTTCGGGCCGAGTACATCCAGAGACAGAATACCATGTTTCGGTGGAGAAATTCAGTTTCAATGGTGTCCGGTGCAGCTTTGATAGAGTACGTACTTAGCGAGCTTTGTTCCTCCGCGAGCGAGTCGGAACCGCAGATGCACCTAGCCTACCGGGGAATCGCTCGACAAACCGGGTTAGGAGAGAATGATAAAGTTTATTCTGAACGCTAGCGATGCGGGCCGCATTGTTCCCGTCGGAGATTTCGGAAACGCCGCATTATTTGCTCGTTTCGGAATGTACGAAAGAAATGCGGGAAGGCGTGAGATATCTGGCCAGCCTTCACGGCTCTCTGTTTCCCTTCAACGCGTTGATCGGCGACCACAAGAATTGGCTAAAGTCAAACAATAAACCTGCAAACTATGTACAATAAAACCTTGACCTAAGGAAAACCCTGGGTGATTATACAGAAAAGGGTACACCTTACCGATTTTTATGAAATTCAAATGTTGTAGAATTCATAATTCTAAGCATCTATTTCCTGTATGTGTTACTGCCGCTCGGTCTTTGTTCTCGAGATATTTATAAAAATAGTTTTCGGGCTCTTTCGTATGGTTTTAGTTACCATATATCTGAGTTAGGTTTGAGTTTATTTTCGTTGTAAACACGGAGAGACAAAAAAAGCTCAAAATACAGTGACTCCCACTAATATTCGCACACTCTTAAAAATACGATAACTTTTTTAATATTATACTATACGATTTGAACTTTTGTTTGGGAAGCTAGAGTAATTAGTTTGCAACAGGGTGTGAAAAAAATTTTTTCCAAAATTGCAATTGATCGGAATTGTAGAAAAAATACTAAAAGTTATATTTTACAACTTTTTTATGCAAGCCTATATTGAAAATTTAAAAAATACGTTTTGTAGATCTGTGTCAATTAAACATATTCTGAAAATTTCGTCAAAATCGGTCGACGTTCCAATGAGCTACAAACGTATAAAGATGTTAAAAATTGCAGATTTTCACAATTATCGTCCTATAATGGTCTTCTTCCACATTAACCGATTTCGATGAAACTGTCACAGTGCATGTAATAGACTATAAAATGTAAAATGCAACTTTTAGAATTTTCTCTGCAATTCCGACAACTTGTAATTTTTTTCAAAAATTTTAGTCATGTTGTGCAGCAAACCAATTGTTCTAACTTCCCAAACAATTTTAAATCTTATAGTACAATATTAAAAAAGTTATTGTCTTTTTAAGAGTGCCCGAATATTAGTGGGAGTAACTCTATATACGTTACATTTTATTTTTCGAGATATGAAATTGAAACTTGAATTTTCGGTGTACTCTTCACACATTTAGCGTGAAGTTATTTCCATTTCAAAACTTCGCATTCGATGTGCCATGTCTTCCCGACGTCCGATCGATCTAAAATTTTAGATATATCAGTTTAACATGAAATGGAACAATCTTAGGGGGCGGTGTGCTCAAAATTTCATAGTTGAGAAATATGGTCCACCCTAATGCGCACAACATGCTTAAGGGGCTGCGTAACCATGGTAACAAGAATAATCGATTCTTTAAAAATGACACATTGTCTCGGTAGGTTGGCGCGATCCTTCTGGAACACTCTCCCAAAGATTTATTTGGGAGCTCGTAAAACTGATGGATTTATAACTTGGAAAATGCAGTAGTATTGCATAGTGGTAAAAGATAATTATTTAAACGTAGATTACTAATTTAGAGTTTTCAAAATTGGTAAATATTTCCAAGTGAACACAACTAATTATTTAATGGAGAAAATAAAAAGCAGTTGGTTGCAATTAACTCTGACTCACCTTTCGAATTCACTTTTTACTGCACTCCATTAGCCATTTCAAGTTTAAATAACACGAGTCTATTTGGCGCGAGTGTAAGGAGAAATTTTCATCAACTCGAGTTAATTCAGGCTTACTATGCTATTCTAGTCTATTCGAAAACGTGAGCGGTTACGTAGTTAGGCGACCTGTTCCAGTTCCTTCGACGACATTCATATGTAACACGGTTTTCGATTTCAACTTTCGAATAAGCTGACGTAGTTGCACTTAAAAATTAAATGAGTTCTTAAATACTAAAATTAGTATGCGAAAGATTGATCAATTATTGAATTAAAGACGTCAACGTTTCTACTTGAAATTACTTCGGGCACGAACATGCTGTAGTTAAACTGATCCCCACGAGTTAGAGTAATGTTTAACATGCAAGTCCACGAACATATTCTGTTAGGCTATTCTATGATAATGATTAAAAAATAAATGTATGCATTTATAGCAAAATCGAGTAGATGAAATTCAAAATTGCTGAAAAATTTTTAAAATTGAAGATGTCAATGTATGATTTCTGCTCTATTCAAATCATTAAGGGAAGAAATAACATTGAATTTAGTTTCTATTCCTTGCAATCGATGCAGACAATTTTTATTTTGCATAAAGATCCTAGTAATCAGGAATTACACAGTTACTCGAATATAATACACTGTACTGTATCAATAAATAAAAATAGATTCCGAAGATAGTCGAACGTACCCTACGACCTAATAATAATCCACATCGAAAGATAACTAAATCGATAATGCAAAGTTCCGAGATATGAACAAAGAACGAGTCGCAGCTTTATTGGTTAAATGTGTTCCTCATCCACGTCGTAAAACGAGCAATAAAAAAGGAATGGAAGAGGATGGAAATTAGTCTGTGCATCTGTCGCCAGCACAGCGGGAATTTGGGGTGGCACCCTCGCCGTGACGACGTATCGGCCAACAGGCGTATAATCTGTTTAAGTTTGCTCATTTGACACGGCTGACTAACCGCGATTCAGGCTGACTCGTCTTTCACCGGCCCCTCGGGATCTAGGCGGGAGCATCATCCCTTATGAGACAGATGTGTCTACGGATCATCCCCTAAATACACGGAATCTCGTCTTGCACATTTTATCTGGCGCGTGGAGAGGGGGGGCACGGTGTAACATTCGCGAGCGTAACATCGCCTAATTTGATCGGGGACGATTTCGGTACTGTATTCCATTCGAGATCACCGCTCACGGATACAATTTTCATGCTACCCCCTGTTCCCGATGCCAAGCCGCAGAATTTATTTGTTGGCGAGCAGAGCGTGCGCGGGAGTGCTACGGGTTACATCACCGGCGGTTAACGACTTCAAGTCGAAAACAGGGACGGGGCCGGCTTACCCTGGATTTACGCGGGCGTATCTCCGTTCACGCGTGGCTACCGGTTGTTTTAAATCCGCGGACGCACCCGGTGACTCAGCGGAAATTTTCCGAAACCCTCGCCGTACAGTCGGAACGACCCACAACTCGATCGTGTAACTCTCTTGTTCGTAATCGAACGGAGGAAAGACTTTCGACTTGCAAAAACTACCCCTTTTTCATGTAATCTTTTGGTGGAGATATGTAAACTGACCAACTCGTTTCTGAATAACTGTGAGCTCAAGATTTAAGAAAAGGGTACATCTTTAAACTGCTTGTGTAGTGGCATACGACTGTTTATAATTTATATTGTATTATATAAAGTATTATAATGTACTGAAACGTCTGTGTAGTATTGCAAAATAATCTCTTCCTTGAGATTCAAATTGCGTTCATAATAAAAAAGAAAACTATCGACTTTCTCCGCCCACCCCAAGCTTTTGGCTCCTGTTAGACTTGTACTTGTACTTGTTTCCTTTGTACTTGTTTTGACATGCTGAATACGAATATGATTTTTGCCAGAAATGAAAGTCATAAGTAGACAGCGGATCTTTATGCAAGATAAAAATGTTCTACTCGAATTGCAACAAACTGGAATGAATTAGACATTTGTTTTCTTTCGTGATATGTGTATTAGGGTGTGGCTGTTCATGTGGACATGAGACACAGGATATAGATCATGTCCTTTGGCAATGTCCTATGCATGACACTCACAGATTGAAATTTATACATAACCTAAGATTACGAGGGTTTTTTACCTACAAACACTGTATGTAAGATCCTATGTTCCGTCCTGAAAGATTGTGAATTATGTATATGACGCCACTATCACGCCCACCACAAATTAAGTGCCTTCAATTGATATATACTTGTTACATTAACCATACATTAGCATAAGGCTTTCATTGTAATATTATGAATATAATATAGACTGCAGAATAACCTCCTGTTAGGAGCTGTAACCCACCTTGGAGGTTACAACTGTACAATAAAAAAAAAATATGTCTATTAGGGTGATTATGTAACAGTATTTTTAAATTGGTCTTATGTTTTTATTGTTTCAAATGACACCTCATAAGTCATAAATGCATAAAATCCGCTGTATAGTCATAAATAGACTGTGGATCTTTATGCATTTATGAAGAAATTAACTGGATGAAATATAAAATAGTGTGAAGAATATGAAAAATCCAAGAATATTGTTACGTTGTTCTCACCGTAAAAAGACTATTAAGGGGTGAAATTAATTTTTACTTAGCTACTGGTTCCCACAATCGATGCACAATATTTTTATTTTGCATAAAAGTCCACAGTCTAGTCATAAGTTACCGAGAAATTTGCAAACAACTTACTAGAAAGGTGAAGATGACTTTCAATTTTTTCAATGGAATACTATACATTTTTTTTTGATATCGTATGAAAGCGCGTATTGAGACAAACTCGTTCGTCAAGGTCATGCAAGATCACCATCATTACTGATAAAATAGTGCCAGAACCAGACCTCGATTAAGTTTCGCGCTCCGTAGCGGCGAATTGTAAAGACTCCTTAGATTCGCCTGCTTTTAATTATCCGGCGCAAACTCCAACGGACATCCATACATATATCGTCGGCCGGCGATAAACAATCGCTGCGGTTGCGCGCTATGAAACATCCTACTGTATTTATCTGGAACGTGGTGTCGTAAACTGGGAAACGCGCTCGTTACGCTTCTCCCGGCTATTAGAATCGGTATCCAGATTTCGTTAAGCGTTATATTCCCGTTGAAAATTACGGAGGTCGATCCCGTGCCGCCACGGGTTACAATGACCCGGTAAATTAAAAAACTGTTCGCACCGGGCCCGCGTATCGAGCCGGCGCGACGATGCGGGATGCAGCGCATCGTTTTAAATTTATTCGCTGATATTTTTTCGTGCCGTCCGAGTTCGCGCGGCTCGCGAAAAATTCCGTCGTTCCCTCTAATTTCGCGTCGGGGAAAATTTGGCCGGCGCGGCGCGGCCGTTTCGGTACGTTAAACCGCGCCGGGGATCCTAATTCCGGTTTCCTGGGCGGTGTAAAATTGCCGCGCGAACTTTCCGCACTTTTAATCTCGCAATTCCCGCTGGAAACAAGCCGCATCCGCATCGCCGCGACGCGGCAATGCTCGGATCGTTTGCAAATGAACAGAGAGAGTGAGAGAGTATCTGTGTGTGTATGTGAGACTAGCGTCCGCGACCTGGGTCGCCCGGTTACTGGAAAATCTCGTCGGTGAACAGTGGTCCGGGAGGCCGATCTAGCAGTTGATTAAGATTTTAGCATCATTTGTTAATTTAAGCGTGTAACAATGTAGGTCGCCGGATTCGTTTTAACATCAGCTACAATATTATGAAGTCAAAAATAGGGGGTGAACCACGAATGGTGACCAGTAGAGATTAATACGTTATTAGCAGTCCGATCGAAAATGCTTTTATCAGGTATAGCATGGTTTCAAGAATCAACTTCTTTTTTCATGATTTTTCAATGGCACCTTCAATTTTTTGCAAATACACCTATAACCTTTTTACGCCTATTTGTTAGCTGCTGGAGGATTTCAAGGCGAATTCGGTAAGTATCATAACATAAAAAAATTGCAAAAGATTGCTTTTTTAATTTTTTTCACAAAAAATTGGATATAAAAACATTTTCGATCGGACTGCTAATAATAGAGTAATCTCTGCTGGTCCCGATTCACGGTTCATCCTGCATATTGATTTTTAAAAATTATAGGTGACCTTGAGTTTTTATAGGATAAACATTTCTTTTCATTTTTTCTATTGAAATTTGTAGACCGCTAAATGTTGATTAATTTTTGTTTCAAACAATCTTTTGTCTTATTAGGGGAGCTGCATGAAAAACCATGTTCAGTTTTGAAATGAACAAAATGTTCATTTTTCAATGCTTTTTTATTTTCAGCATTGCTAAACATTTAGAAAGTAATGTACAGGCATTATTTACCGATATGAGACGGCATTTTTTACCAAATGAACTGCAAGATCGGCCGTCCTGACCACTGTGCGGCACGGCGGCAGCGTTGTCTCCGTTGCTCGGTTATTTTGCATCGCGAATACCTTATCGCTCGGCCGGTTGTGTTTTTAATTAGCACCGGTGCGGTGTGGCGGGCTGCACGCGAATCGCGGCGATAATGCGAGTCGCGTACGCGATAAACGGCCTCGCTCCTGGAATTTCTAAGCGCTCGGTGATCCAGTGAGTTAGCGCGGCTTTTCACGGTGCCCGCAGATAACCGGCAAACGAATGCGGCCGATTTTCATCGCGTGATTAGTCGTATAATCATAATTATTATTAGAGCGTTGTAAACGCCGCGCGTCGTAAACGGCAGCGTTTAATTAATCAGTTTTTGCCGGCTGGTAGGAGTTCGATATTAGGAATTGAATTAAACTACGGAATAAACTGTCGGTGACCGGTCGCATAGCGATAATGGGGATTGCGCATTCCGGCCATTCGGCCATGCGTGAAATACTGACAAATAGAAACTTCAGATCCGTCCCCGCCACGCGAAGCCCCGACTTCGAAGATCAAAGAATTGTGATTGTCGGAAATTATAGGTGAAATATGTTGTCCACTTGATTAAACGATTTCTCTCGTTTTATTACCAGGCTTCGTAATTGCAATATTCAAACTTCAAAAAATAGAATGAAATCATCAATTTGCTGAATTACTTTCTGACCGAGAACAGACCATTGCTTTCAATTACAACTTTTTGCACGTTCAAATTGATTTTTTTTTGAGTACTCGATTTTCCACCGTGTACCAATTTTATTCTCAAAATATAAATGTCCAAATTTCCTGAACAGTGCACAAGAGTTCAATAACAATGGACGTATAATTCAATTGACTTCGTTTACAGAAAATACGACACGTGATTTGTTGCACTCCGTTCTTTTTAATTGTCTTCCGAATTTTTTATTTATTTTAGATATAGTGATGAAATATTATGAATTTGGTGCGGTTACACAATTAATATTCTTTATTAGAAGGTAACGCTTGTTTATTGGATATGGTATTGACTCTCTCAATTTGTATTTTATTAAAGTTATATCAAACATTGTGACATGTGATGAATGAGTTTTCGATAATTTTTTGCAAGTTTTGAACAGTTTAACATTGAAAGCAGAGTACAGATTTATTAGTGAACAAGCAATTATTCGACTAATTTTTCAGAAAAATATATACTGTGTAAAATCGAATATTCTATTGGAATAACGTTATCAGAATAACCCTGACATTGCAACTGTTATAATTACAACGTGCGGCTCCCCGATCATTAGCAGATCCCAGATTAATTAAACTCGATAGCCTTCAATCTGTAATCGATAATTTTGAGGTCGGACTACGATATTGTGTTACTCCTTGGAGTAATCACTTTGGAAACCTTATTAATTGAGAACCCCTTTCAATTATATTAAACTTCTGTTTGACGGATGAAAATTCTGGAACTCCTTGAACTGCAAAGCTCTTAGTAAAAATTTGTGCGTTTAGTATACATTCTAGTGCTTATTTCATTACAGGCACAGATAAAAAATATCAAAATCGTGGCCCTTACATTTTTAAACAGAAATTATTTACACATTAACTAGTAAACCAATCCTTCTAGTATCTCAAAAGATATTCAAGCTGTTTGGTCGACATTTAAAAAAATGATTCGTTTTTCACGCTGATCATCGGTGCTTCTTTCTGAATTTCGAATTTGCGATGTGCGCGAGAGACTCGTTCGATCCCGGGCAGTGTTCCCGTAATCATCGGATCGTATTTGAAAATACTTAATCGCCATTGTCGGAACGGCTTCGTGTTCGAAGAGTACAGTCATCTGGATTATGAATCGGAGCACGCAGAGTCTCTTGATTGGCATTCTGGAAATCTCTATAGCGCGGAGCGAGCGAACGCGAATCTCTCCGGAGCGGTTCGAAAGGGATTTACTCCAAATTCCTTTATCGGCGCAACTATTGTACGCTTTTGACGTTTTATTTGGGTCTATACAGCCTCGATGCGGCGCGGCGCAGCGATTCTGTGACGCGAATACCGTCACAGGAACGAAATATTCTTACGGATTCGACTTCTGTATCGATCTACTGGCGCGGTTACCAGTAATGGTCGCTTTAAAACCAGAAACCCGACGCATTCATAACCGCCGGCGAAGCGTACGGCACAAGAGATCCATCGAACAACCTGCCACGAGTAGGATCGATCCCCGTACAAAAAAAGAAATAACGACAGCGAACCGAGAATGTGTTGTGTGTTTCTGCCCGTTATTTTTCCGTGGAATCGAAAGGACAACGCAAAACGAGAGGTTCCAACAACCTTTTCCGATGCGTAGCCGTTATATTTTCTGCGTGGACATAAAAGTGAACGTGTCGAGCAGAAAGCTTACCTACCAATCCCGCAGACTAAATTATAGTCGGGGACGAGAGGACATTGCTGCTGCTGGTTCGATCCGGACTTAAAGTACGATCGACCTTACACCGAGAAACCACTTATCCGTTGACAATGCACCTTATTCAGCCTCACACTGGCCTCTTGATAGACCTATGCTAGAATAGTTTTCCGAACACTGAACAAGAGCTTTCACACGATTCACGGTTGTCCTCGCTTTCTTCTTGTGTATTGATTCGCTATATTTTTGTGATAATATTTAAATTAAAATAACTCCAGTCACCATTATAAATTGCTGTACTATTATTCAGAATATTCTTTACATTATTAAATAGGTTGATATCTAATCAACTACTAAAAATTTTAGTGTTGTATGAGGTCTTGTATCAATTTCATATACAATGGAATTATTTTAGGTCGGAAGAAATGTTTAATTTTCGAGTTAACCCCTTGCTCTACAATATCGTGTCAGACTCGTGATGAAGATTTTGAACAGAGTCTAATGAATATGTATGTTATTAATCTCCTTTAAACCGAGATACAATTCTATTTTGGTTTCGTTAAAAAAAAATTTTCTCCTTTTTTAGGAAATTACGAACTACAAAGAAAGTTCTAATCACCGAAACCGTAGGATAGCTCCGACTGCAAACGGTTAATACTTTTTCATAGAGAATGAAAAGCTGCTCCGATCGGTGCTTAAAAAGATATACGGTTCCATTTAAAAAATCGTTGACCTTCATAAATCCTGGACGCGTCCACTTATAAAAACCAATAACACCAGTATGTGCGTCTTTTGAAATAAATATATACGTACGAATAGGATTTTCAAACTCGATTTTCTCGGAAACTAAGCTTTAAATAAAAAAATTTTATTCCATATTTTGTTCTTATTTTTTCATAAGGAACCACATCGTGCCCGCTAGTACATGTTATTCGGCCGCACCCTGTATAAGAACCTGACAGCCGACAAAAATTAAATTGCTCTCATTGGAAATTTCCTGATAATTTCCTCAAATACGTGACGGTGAGGGTGAACTTGTCCCGTTCGATTTTCTCATATCAAGATGAACTTCGCTGCACCCTGTAACAGGTCGTGTCGGCATTTTTTCCCCTCGGAGGCAAGACGACCTCCTGAGATAGGACAGATGGCGTGACGAATATCGCGTTCGACTGGTAATTACCAGCTCGAGGGTATAACGTGGGTAATCAAACGGTCAGACGCTGCCGTTCCCAGAGGGAAAGGCAACCCTTCGTGCCACCCTGCGCCTACGTTCCACCCCTTGTCTCGAAACCGTGCGAGAAGACTTATCGGATCCCGCTAAATATATCAGGCTTATGTCTCTTTCAGTATCCGGGAAACCTCATCGAAAGTGACTTCATTCGACATCGATTCCCTGTCCATTCGTTTCTCTTTCATTTAATTGGCTAAGGATCAACTGAACCACGTACGAATAATGCAATAACCGCACTGCTCGCGCTTGCGCATGCATGAATTACGGTAGATCCAACGAGCACGTAAACACTAAATTTCTGCTTCTCGAGAAATTGTCAATATTTGGACCATGATAATTTCATATATCAATCCTATCAATAGCAGATACAATGGTGTACAAAATGTTCGTACACAAATGTTCGTACTTTTGCCTCTATGCCTTAATGCCTTCTATTGCCTTCTGCCTTAATGCCTCTAATTGATTATAAAAAATCAGGTCGTTTGGTACAATCATAAAAAAGTTATTCTATTTTAAAAAGTGTACGAACACTTTATACAACACTTTATATGTAGGAACAATATCTGATTGTCAGGAAGAACGCCGCATGTCACATAATTTTACTTTCGAGATATTGCCGTTCAAAGTTTTAATCACTAATGCTTTGATATACATAGAACATCGATTAAATTGCAGTATTTCTTTCAGCTTTTCGAATTCATTTTCATGACTTTTCTCTGGTAGATATATAAATTCTATTACTATAGGGCTCGATTAATGTATAAGCTCAAGTTTTTTGAAGCCATTGAAGTTTTGAACAGCCACAGATATAGAATATAGTACAAATTGAATCATATCATATCATCAATTGATTATTACAACTTTGAAGATTGAATCTTCCCGTTTATAGCGACTGCTTAACGCGTAATTACATTTCATCCAAACTGTCCTCCATTGCTAATTACAACTTCTTTCCAGTTGTCCGGCAACAAGTGATTTCTCCGATTGAAGCAAATAAATTTCGCAGTTGTTACCTTACTTACTTACCATACAAATATTGAATGATTCTTTTTAACACGTAGAGAGTTCTTTCTAAGATGGCAGACATCGTGTGCAATTTCTAGAGAGATCACTCGCGTCAAGAGGGGCTCGCGTCGTCAGAAGCGAAACGGGAAACGCGTTCGCCAAGAACGAGGCATCTGTAGCCGGGATAAGGGCTTGTCGATGGGAAAGCGAACGGTATTCTGCAAAGACACGTTCATTTCCGTTCTACGTTCCGTTCTACGTTCCGTTCTACGCGCCGCGATCAGCGAGACGTAAACGGCTGTTTACTTTAAAAGGCAGCAAAATGCACTGTGCGAAGGGTTGCAAAGCGAGGGCGAGCCATGATGGGACGGGACGCGGGCCGAAAGGGTCTCGCGAGCAATTTTCAGACAATTTCAGGTAATAAGTTTTGCATGTGAAATTGCAGTAATACGTTTTCCCGGTGGGTAAGTCGGTGTACGTTATGCAAAGGCCAGTCTCTTCCTGCTTCTCTCTTTCGGTCGGACGGTAATGGCCGGCGTGTACCGTCAGGTCAACCTTCCGGATGCTACTTACCAGTGCTCATCCTCCATCCCCTCTTCCCTTTCCGTTCCTTCTTCCGCTCTTTCACTCTCTCCCTCTCGTTTTGCATTCGTTTATCAGCACCGTCGCCCCTCTTTAGGCTACTTCCTACTTTCGTGTCCTGTTCCGCTGGCTGACCCTTTTTGGACGATGCCTGGATGGTTACTGTTTTACGCAAAAGGGACTGCACAGCATTTTCCCCGCTAATCGGAAACTCGCGGAGCACCTGCCCTCAGCAAAGGACCAGAGTTATCAAACAATCGTTTTCGGGTTATTGTACCGATTACTGCGGTATCATACTTCCATCGTATATTATTTTAATGTTGTCCCTAATTTATCATGAAATAATATGTGCAAGCATTTTTTGTAAGAATGGTATGGTCTGAATACAAAAAGATTGGTGACCCTTAAAACCTAATACAACATAAGAAAAAATAAAATAAATAACTAGATTGCATGAGACAGATTAAATTAGATTAAATTAGACACATTCCTAGTGATTTTTGTGCCGCAGTAATGACTTCCTCCTCCACTTCGATGTACTTAATGATGGAGGCTTCATATTTTTATTGAAAAGGCAAGAGACGTTTCTTTCTATATTGTTATTGTATCGAAGTAGGTATCTAAATAATAATAAAACTTTCCTCTAGGCAATTTAAAGCAATATAAAGAATGTATAATTATGTGAATAACAATTCTTTGGGGATCGAGATAGAAGAGTGTTTTTTCAAATCCTGAGATTATAAAAATAAAGCTGAAGGGGGCCACCTAAATATCTCCTTTATTTTTAATGGCACAAAAAACATTTATGGCATAATTTAAATGGTATCGAAGGAGGAATATCATAGAATTATCCTACAATTTTTACACATTTTTTGGTACCCAAGGTCACCTGAAGGTAATGACTTAAGCATATCCAAATGTATTGTTTCAGCCGCTACAAGATGGAATAAAAACAAAATTTTTCCCGATAAAATATAACGATGACCTTGAAAAACCTTTAAAATAATTGGACAAAAAAGATTGTTCTTCTATGATATTCCTCCTTCGATATCATTTAAATTATGCCATAAATATCTTTGTGCCATTAAAAATAAAGGAGATATTTAGGTGGCCTCCTTCAGCTGAGACACCCTGTATAAGAATGATCGGCTATTTTATTTGCCGACGAGAATACATTCTGATTGAGGAAAAAATGTGTGGTAAGAATCAGAATGAAACATAATGAGCGCGAGGCAAAACATGTGAATTTGGTAGTGTGAAATAAAGAAATGAATATGCATGAAGGAGCACTTGTTTGAACATTTATCAGTCGTTGTTTGATCATCGTTTGCGTTGCAGGTTCGTGTATGAAAATTTTATAATTCCCTCCACCATTTGAACAAAAATATCGCAGTAAAACGTATACTCGCAGTAATAGGTACATTTACCCTATATTTCATGCATATTGCGGGAAGTTCGAAGTGTCTATTTAATTTTTGAGTTGCGAAACTTCTCCGGTCAGTTTTACAGTATTCGTATCTCGGGATTATGAGGAAAATGATGAACGGTACAGCGAGCGGAGATCGATTTAAAAAAGCGCAACGTCGCGCGTCGAGTGGAAATACGAGACACTCCGCCGCTTCGAGTGTCTTCAACGTTAGATTCCGGGGGCTGAAGTGTCGATGGTGAAGCACTTTTCGAGCGGCGTCTTAAGTTTCCGTGACTGTAGAATGGAAAGGGGCTGGATGAATGCCGAGGAAATCTGAGATTCACGCAGATACCGACCGGGCGAAAGTAACGAGGCCTCTCTCCCTGCGAATCGGGTGAAGGCTGTCTTTTCGTTGAAACGCGTCTCGAAAGTGGGTCGCATAAACGTATTGGTAAAATGTTACCGTTTCTGTGGCAGCGGACTTTCGGCCCTCGACGACTTCACGCCGGAATCATATAAACGCTCTTGAAAATAATCACCGGACCGTGAATGTATCCGCGTGCGTCGTGTTCTCCTCTTTCAGAGATTGTCCCATATAATACGGGGCTCCAAAGAATTTATTTCGCCAAGCGACGCGGCCAGATGTTTATAAATGAAGTGGGGTCTTGATTAAACTCTGTTATATTCTTCGCCGCGTTTTGTTTAGCACGTATTCGCGCAATTTGCGTAAAATCTGCATGAGAGATTAATAATAAGCGTGCGCATTTTTCTGGCGTGTGCAGACACGTTTCTGGAGCGGATGAATAATTTATTACGGTTCTCTTCGAATTAATTGATCTTTCTCATTCAATTTAGTTACTTACTTAGTAATGATATTTGGTCCCCTCAGGGTTTCAAATCCATTTACCACTCTCCCCCTCTTCCACTTTCATTATCGCCTAATTTCAGCGGGACCTACTTTTTATCACGGTGGGTTCCGAACCATCTACTCATTCAATTTAGTTATTGAGAGAACAATTTTTATTTTTTAGTATAGGTCTTGCGTCGAAGTTCTTATGGTTGTATTTGTCATGGTTATGGTTGCTATTTCGTCAGAAGATCATTGATTACACACTGATTCAAAATTAGATACAAAACACTAACGAATCGAAATTACCTAGGTCTGACGTAAACGAAAAGTAGGCGGACATACGGTTAGACTAGAACCCAAGTTGCAGCTAATTTATAACTAATAGCCAATTAATATTATTAATAATACTGTAAATCATTTTTTTTCTTATAGATATAGCAGCTAAAGCTGACTCGAAGCAGAACCAAAGCATAATAGTAATATGACTGTAGATAGTATGTTTGCATGATTCCGTATACTACTCTCATTAATCAACAGCGGATCTTTGCCAGCCTACAGAACAATTCACAGTACATAAACTATTCATAACCAATAGCTTCAGTCTCATCATGTATGTATATTCCGAAAACGTAAATTCGCATGAACATCTGGGATCTGGAGTGTGATTAATATCTCTGTGCATTGTATTCTCATCGTCAATATTAATAAATTCCCTTGTAAACAAATCGAACGTGTGCGCATCTGTTCGGCGTACTCGTTACACCACGGGACACTCGAAAAGAAAAAATAAAAAGCGAATGAGAGGATATACGAGACCGGAGAATCGAACTTAAAAATAACTTTCGCGCGATGTCGCGTCGGCCGAGGGACGCTGTCCTTTGTTCCCCGCCCAGGCAAATAAAACGGGAAACAAAAGCTCCTCGTTAGGAACGCTGTCTTTTTTATTCAGCGGCGCGTAGGAGTTGGACAATCAAGGCGTGAAAGAAGAACCAGATTCGAAATCAGCGTCGGGGCGCGAGAAGCTTGCCGCGAGTTTATGTACGGCCGCTTTCACTCGGAGTTGGCCGCGTTCAGTCGTGAAATATTCTCCTGGGCAAACTGACATCTTTAATTTCTAGAAGATTTCTAGAAGACCACGTTGCATTTCTGCAAAAAAAGAAAGAAACAGTACCATAATTGTTACGACTTCAAACGACCTCGGGAATAGCCCTGTTCAAGGAAGTATAACATTTTTGGGGCACGCTGTATAGGGTGGGCCGGAAATCGTAGTACAGTAAATCCTCTATAAACGCAACATCATCGAGGGGATTTTCGGTTGCATTTATCGTAGACGGGACACTATTTTCTTTAGCTTCAAAGGCCGAGCCGAACGTAGAGGACAGCGTGTGTAAACAGAGGCCGAAAGCGACTGCGACTCCGCGTCGCATTAGTAGTGATTTACACCGATATACTCGAGCCGAGATCAGATTACACAGTGGAGGGGATATTTTTGTTGTGTTTATCGTGTACGGCCTTGTTGCGTTTATAGAGGATTTACTGTACAATTGGGCCGGGGGTGATTCTATTTGTAAAAATATAAATCGAGTGAAAAGCACAACATTTTTTCTTTTGACTATCTCATTATTTTTTTAGAAATGAAGGTCAATGCTAGCTATGCATTTTTTGTATCATATGAAAGTGTGTGATACAAGGTTAGTAATGGATAACACATTTTGAATATAGCTAACTAACTACATATGTACGTAGCTGATTAATTATTTAACAGCGACAATTTATCACACTCTATTCGCCTTGCCTCTGTAATAAAGACTGCCCTATACAGTTTTATTGTTTATTATTTATTTTAACGTGGTCGCATATTAACTGCGAGCTAAGTCATTAGCGATTTATTCAAGGAAGCTAGAACTGTGCAGCTACAACTGTATACAGCGGCACAATACTGTAATTGTAATTGTAAAAATAATTGTAAACAATAACAATGGGAATGAGGAAAAAGAAAATTCTTACTACAATACACTTATTCACATTAATTTTCTTAAACGTCTTATAGCTTTATCGCGGGGTGTATCGTTTCGTCGAGGAGTGTAAAATAATTGTCGGCAATGTCCAACGCGCGAAATCATATTCAATATTTTATTGTGGACGCGTAAACAACCTCTCTTGTGCCCGCGCGCCGTGGTTTTTCGTAATTAAAACACGACGTCACACGCCGCAACTTGTCCGGGCGTGATTTCATTGTCCGCCGGCCGGACATGCCACGCAGTCCCATTTTTTCACCTCTCTTCATTTCCCCGCGGATTTCGGACTTCTGAGCATAAATTCCGCTGCTCTCTTTTGCCCATTCGTTCCAACCATGCTTATGTTTCACTCGTGCGCGCACGCGATGCCGCGAACTAATTAAAAACAAACATCGTAGAAAAATTATTCTACACGTTCGAGGAAGTGTCGCGGAAACCGTGGACGCGTAATAACTCGAGGGAACACTCGCCCGCCGGGATGACAACCGCGAATTAGCGCTGAAAGTTTTGGATATTAATAAAACGCAAAAATTGAAGTCTCTGCAATTTA
The DNA here is from genome assembly GCA_028455795.1 of Lasioglossum marginatum. Classification (NCBI taxonomy): domain Eukaryota; kingdom Metazoa; phylum Arthropoda; class Insecta; order Hymenoptera; family Halictidae; genus Lasioglossum; species Lasioglossum marginatum. The sequence goes on from CM052265.1 coordinate 4,197,527, forward strand.
TGAAACGTTATTTGTCCCCATCGCCTAATATTGAAATACTCATTCGGCTTTCGTTGCGCTTATCCCCAGTCGTTGATTTTTTCGGTTTACCCTTCACTGAAGTATTTTTTTTATTTATCTGTCAGTTTATACGCTTTCGAACAAAGTGTACAAAGTGATAATAAATGTACAAAATGTGATGTTCCAACGTATCGCCCGATCGAGGCTGTCGACGGGTTTTACATGTTTATCTCGGAGATTCTCACGATCCATTATCGTCCGTGAATCTTTATGATCCGACCATACAAATGATAGTCAGCCCAGTTTATTTCATCATTTTTCCATGGCCCAGTTTTATTACCGCGTTACACGGTATCCGAACAGCAAAGTCGCACGAAAGTAGCGGTGCTCGTAAAATTACTTGGGCAGAGTTCTTATTAACCGTAATAAAATTTGCGTCCTTTTACAGCCTCGTCCCCAGCCTGCTCTCGAAACTGACCCGTGTCCGAACTTATCCGCTTCTTAATCTTTACCGTCCACTTCGACTTTTCCCGATTTCTTAGAACGAACAATTACGTCCGGCTCCCAATTTCAGAAGAAATATAATTCATTCCAGAAAGCAGTTCTATAAAAGTGTCACTTGAATAATTATCGTTAATTATTCGTTTATGACAAAAATGAGTGTTTGAAGCGCTAAAAAGGGATTTAAGAATATCAATGTATTATTCTACCTCTTAAATTGAAATGAAAACCTCTAGGCGCACCGCGTAAACAATTGCTGAGCAGCGAATGAGTCTGATCCGTCACGCTCCGAAGTGAAACATTATTCGGGTAAACTTGGGGAAACAGACAGTTGTACAATCGCCATAATTAATGGCAATTTTATTCGGCTCCTGTTTCTTGTAACTGCTGCAGATCATTTTAATTTTAGCATAAAGGAAAGAAATAAATGTGCAACTTTAATTTCATGAATTCCGTCCACAACTCGCACCTCGAATGACATTTGTTTGTCATTTTCGAGGTGGTATCGAGATCCAAGTTTACAGCGATCGACAACAATGTATCCCTTGCAATTTAGAAGCCAGATCGCAATTTGCATGACAGACAAGATTGACCAACGTCTGCGTAGGATTCCCCCGAACTACCTGTTCGGAAGATGAACAATTATTCGTAGTATCAGAGCAATCGCTGCACGCATCAGACAATGATAAACGTCAGGCTGGTAGCGTAGCTGCCATAATTTAACAAGATTGAAGGCTGCGCGTTGCGGTAGGCTCGCGTAGATCTGTCACAATTTCTCCTAGTTAATTATTGCTGATCCGTGTCCACTTGATCTACAACAATCGTCTGTTCCCCGCGGAAACATTTGTCCTCAATAGACGTACAAATACAGAGAAGATCTTTCAGAGTTGTATAGAAACATTTAAATATACATACAAGGTATCCCAAAAATATTGTTTTTCCTTGAAAAGGGAGATTCCTATAAAGTCATTTGAAATAACTTTTTCTTTCACGAAAATTTTCTCCGCGGCTTCGTTAATGCGTTATTAGCGAACAACACGGACCAATCAGAGCGCGGCTGACGGATTTCGGCTCGGTGACAGGTCCCGCTGAGCGTGACGTTGGCATTGGCATTGGCAGAACATCCTCGAGAGACTGAGTTTGGTCGCTGACGCGCGCACAAGGTTTCCTTCTTTGTTAGCGGAAGCGTCGGCGTTTCTCCACGGTTGTAATAACTAATCAAGGATCAAGATCAACAAGATCTCTCGCTCGACTCACAACTCGCGAAAACTCTAAAAATACAAGACAGTCTTCCTCTGAACGCAAACAAGCACAACTTTTCTTGTACGACCAGCTCGGCAAAGTTCAGGTTCAAACGTGTTGTAATTACTAGACTGCGGATCTTCATGCAAAATGAAAATTGTCTGCGTCAATTGCAAGAGACTTGAGCCGAATAGGCATTTCGTTGTTACTTTAATAATTCTAACAAGCTCAGAATAATAAATTGGCATTCTTATAATTGTTTCAAAAGCATAAAATCCGCTGTCTAATAATTACATTTTCTAATCCTTTATACACGGAGCTATTTCGATTCCAAAACCCAGATATTCCATCTAATTTGGAACATTTTATAGAAGAAGAATACATTCACTTAATATTAGACCACACTTACGTTTTCAATCATTTGTACGCGCACTTTTAATAGCGTCTCGTTTGAGAGCAACAGGTTAATCCATTCAAGTGTTCATTTCTCCAAGCATAGCTTCACATCCGGGAATACTGCAACGAAATTATTGGCAATAAACTGAAACTGATTTCTTCGTCTTCGAGGTCAGTCGAACTCATCTTGACTACCATAACGTATTATAAAAAATACATGTTAATTAAATTGAAAATCAAAACGCATAGTCCTGTCATTAATACAATCTTCGCGATGGTTCCGAACCAAAAGGAATACTAATTCCGCATTGAATAAGCCGCAACGAATCGAACATTTCTCGAAGCTCCATTGGCGGAAACGTAATTTCATTCGTTCGACACGGGGGCCGCAATTCGCGAGTCTAGAATCTCGGCCATCCGATTGAACCGGAGGCGCAGGTGTCAGTGATGTCAGTGTTAATGCGCCGAATCCTGTGCAAAGCTCCATTTAGCCAGGAAGATTACAGCTAATACACACGATAAGGATTATAGGACCAGGACCCATTCATAAAACGAAATGACTGGTGCAAGGAAAATGGCAACGGGTGTCTCCTATGACGGCTGCAGGCAGGTTCTCATCGTCTGAATAATTAACTCTCTTTCTGCCAGGAATTTGCGGTCGAGTCGAACGTACGGCTTTATCAAAGATGCATTGTTTATTCGCAAACCGTCGAATTAAACGGCGCAAACTGCGATCACCTCGTTGCCCGACAATTTAACCCCTTTTGCGGCAACACTCTCATTCAACCCGCGCCGTTTACCCTCGTCCCGTTTCTCCGTGAATCGCAATTTTCTCTCCAGTGTATTTCGCGGACCGTTGCTCTACCTTTGGACGGCTCCGGTTGCTTTATTTAGACTTTTCCATTTACTTCCTCTGTTCCTCAGTGTCCATTCATTCCTTTATCTTATTTCTTTCTCCCTTTTTATTCCTCCCCTTTACCGTTTGTACTCACTCTATTAGGATTGCCGCGCATTGGACATATCATCCCTCTCTCTTTCTCTTGGGCTCTTTTGTGCAAGACTCTCGGAGATCCATTCGTCAATCGGGCACAACTTTCTCCCGATTATCAAAGAGCACTCGGAAAGAGACAGAAAGCCGTCGCCACTCCGATGTAATTAAGAAGACGACATACTACAGCAGTGCTCGATTGAAGGGCCCAGTCCGATTTTGGTCTGAAATGGCTCGTTTGATAGCTCACCAAGAAAGAAACATTTTTGACAAGTCTCAGCTCTTTATCTCGTCTATTATGCTAGTTACAGGGAGCAAACGAAAAATCACTTCTTTTTGCCCCATTTTTAATCGCATCTAAAAATTCTGGAAGAAATCCGACACATTTGACACATCGAATCAATAATACGAGAATTTTTTCCGATTTTTCAGTTGCAAACTCTTGTTGCAAAAGATGAAAAACAGAGTGAATATTCTAGATATTATTGGGCATGTCAAAAACTAATAATAACATGGAAAGTGTATTTCACGTGATTTACATCGTGTTTAGACTTATTTCAATCGAAAAAATCTCGGCACTCTATTGGTACTACAATTGCAAAGGTAAGATGACAATTATATTATATATACCGATTCTCTCTCACTTTATTGAGCCGTGCTCGAGTCGGTTCTTGGGAAAAAAATGTCCCGCTGCGAGAATTTAATCGCTGGCTCCCGAACTGGTGTAAATTTAACCGTGCACCACTGTAATGTAATTTCGGTTGCCGACCGTCAAGCCTATCGGAACGAGAACAAACCGGCCGATCTGTTTGGAGAAACGAGTCGAACGTGACCAGAAATCAGCGGACGATTATTCGCCGGATCCGATAGAACGATGTTTATGGCCGCTATTTTCTCGTCCTTTTTACAACCCTGGCTCACGAGCCACCGGACCGATAAAATTTCACCCGTTGGTCCGCAAAGCAGATCGTACGTTATTAACACGATCGCCGCCGGCCGATGGGTCGAACAAGATTTCATTCAAGAATTTGCGAAGCGAACTGGCTCGCGAGAGAATATGGTGTAGAGATTATTTAAATGCCGGCCAGGTACACGTAGAGTAGAGAAAACATGGAGAGCTCTTCTGAAAGTACGAAAAATACAGTGAATCGAAAAAGTATTTAAACATCATTACTAGAATACATTTTATCGAACACGGCTTCATTAAATTTTAGACATTATCGATGCTCGTATATTTAACACTTCGTTTAATTTTATTTTGCCGATTTGATCAACATGGAGAGCTCATCTGAAGTTTGCGAGAAAAGGTATTTAAGCAGTTATACTTTGACACCATAACCAGAATAAATTTTCTCGAACACGGCTTCATTAAATTTTAGGCATTATCGATGCTCGTATATCTTAACACTTTGTTTAATTTTATTTTGCCTATTTGGTCAACATGGCGAGCTCATCTGAAATTTGCGAGAAAAATACAGAGGATCGAGAAAGGAAAAAATAAACTGTTATACTTCCACACCATTACTAGAATAAATTTTCTCGAACACGGCTCCATTAAATTTTAGACATTATCGATGCTCGTATAATTTAACACTTCGTTTAATTTTATTTTGCCTGTACCACGCGAAGCATATCAACCTAACAACTCCATCTTTCGCGAATGAGTTAATGCATCGTGTAATATGCAAATCAGTTTCGTCGCCATAAGAAAGAAGGAAATAAGACCGATCCGGGAGTTGAAGCTTTCTCCCCCGAATTCTGCTTATCGCAGAAATACAAAGTTGTTTGAAAATTATAAATGACGCGAGCGATCGATGTCGCAGCGACAGAGATCAAGCGAAATTTATCTAAACCGGCATCGAGTAATTTATTCGACGTATTATGCCGGCGAGGGCGACATATTGCTACAGCATTGAATTAATTGCCTTTGGACATGGCTGGGACCGTGACACGTTTAACGATGCATTTATAATAAAGCGTTAATGCGAAAATAGCGTATAACGGCCGTTCCGCGGGCAGGAATCAACGCGATCTGGGCACTCCAATAACTTATACGATTCATCAGAGAATTAAATCCGACCGTGTGGACCTTTGAACGTGTCTCGTCGATAAACATCTGGTTACTTCTCCGGGGAGACGCTCGCTGAAGCTGTTAAGATGTTCATTTCAGAGTAAAATTATCGCGAGTTACGATTCATTCATCGCCTGTTCTCAAATGGAAACAAAGTAATCATCATAATTTGCTCCGAAAAGTTGGCCAAAACTGTTTTAGCATTCTTTTACGACTTGCATGCACAGTGAGGTGTCATTGGATATATTATAACTTTTTGTATTGGGATTTATAGGTGACTGAATACGGATTAACTTTTGTCCGAAACATTTTTTTGCCAGATTATCGGCTGTGGTTGAAAAATCGTGGTACAGTAACGTCGCGATCTAGCTCCCTGAGGATCTCCACGATCACTCTCCATTCGCCTACCCCTTCCACTGGGGGGCATCTCCGCGAGGGGCCAAGAAGCAAACGGTCCGTGTTTACATGCTGTCCTTTTCTACGTTCGCAGCCATAAAAAAAATAGTTTCCCTACACGATCTCTGTCTCTGCTCGGAACAGGCGATGGGAGCTAGATCGCGGCTTTACTGTAACTACAGAGCATTTTCTTTGCTCCATACATCGATGTACAAAAAGTAATGTAAAAAGCGTATTGGCATATCTCGGCAGCCAATTCTTTCCGCATTGTCAGAAACTTTTACAGTTTCCAATGGCGCAAAAAAGAACATCGGGACTTGGAAGCCTAAAAATTGATAATGTTTTAACAGCTTCGCCATGAAATATGTTGTCAAGGTCATCGCTCTGAACAACTTTTTCCTGCACATATCTACGCCCCTCGGTGTTTCAGATATTTGCACAAACCTGTTAGGACCGCGAAGATTCACGGTATCTGGAGGGACGTCACCATTCACTAGTTCCCGTTGCATCGGTGTGTACGCTACAAAACATGTTCCGCCGGTATTACTTGCGCAATTCGGATATATTACTCGACCAGGTTAATTGATTCAAATTTGCATGTATAACCCGAATGCATTCGGCGACACCGGAGACCAGTTCTTCCATCCACGACCCAATTTGGAATTAGTTGACCCGATAGCCGTCGGGGCCGGTCGCGTCCTGATATTATTAGGGGGCTTAGCATGATCGCATCTCCGTACTTTTCCATTACCGGGGATTTCCCTGTCACGTGTATGTCCGAACGTTATTACCATTAACGGGGAACAACTTTTATCCGAGGCACCACGGCCGCCGTGGTGCGAGCGTTACATCGCGTAAAATAAAACGTCCGGTCCCGTTCAGTTATTCCGGGTGGCGCGCGAGCGCGGATTACAGTCGCTCGCAAAAATATCCTCCGCAGTGGTTAAACGAATGTTCCTTTTAATTTCTCGTTAATAGAATCGGGAATATATCGGCGGTGATACCGTGATCCTCCCGCCCGGTCTAGTTTCTTGCGGAGTAGTTCTACAGGGTGTCTAAAAAATGTACTTCCTTGAAAGGGGTGAAATAACTTTTTCCGTCGTTATTTTACGAGGTTTCATGACAATCGACATTTTTTAGACAATAAGTATATAGAGCGCGAATAAACAAATTTCCTCCATTTTATCTCGGAATATCGCGTAAATAAAATGTCCTGGATATTACATTGCCCCATTAGGTTTTTGTCTGTGAGGTAAACTAAAGGATACAGTTTACTGCAACAAACCCGCAACGTCGGAAAATATCATAATATTTGGTATGACAAAACTGTCGAAAAACCACAGAAAATAGAGCAATGAAATTCACTCGAATACGCGCTTTGATTAACCGCGTATCGATAAATTCGATAACCGCGATACAAATAAGAATATCGAGCAATAATTCCGCTAGTAGTACAAATAAGAATATCGAGCAATAATTCCGTTATAGTACTCGAATATCAACGCGAATAACGGTTTTAGCAGACCAGTATGGTTTACTGGGATTAGTTTCCGTGTCAGATTGCACATTTTTGTGGCACAATATACATGCGCGTAAATGCGCGATGCGGATATCCATGGGTCCAGAAAGCCAGCAGAGTGGCATCTGTGTCCAATTACAGGACCATCCGAATATCCACGAAACCGGATAAAACACTGGCTGACCTATCAGGAATACCGTAATTCCGTACACGTCCGGCAAATTCCCGCGAAAAACGGGACAGTATCCTTATCTCGCGGCGGCACCCGCGATGCCCTCTTACACAGCATAGCAATATCGGGAAGAAAGAAATTCAGAGAAAAGTGAACGATTCGATCGCGAGGAAAATCGTCATTAGGCTGACAGTCGAACCTGTGCACGGAAACGTTCGTAGCGCTGCACAGTTATTTGGCCCGAAAAGTTGGAAAAACTGAAAAAAGTAGGTATTTTTCAGGTATTTGTAGGTATTATTTCACCACGTTTTTATTAGCTCGCTTTCTTGTCTGTCTGTCTCTCTGTCTGTCTGTTTTGCGGAGTACTTTCGCACAGATTCCATTTTACTAATATTTGAATATAATCAATCATTTCCGGTGCTCTTTCTGGTATCATTGCATTCGATAAAGGTTTGTGGTCATAATGCAAAAGGAATTAGTCCCAGATCTGCACGGATTGAAGATTTATAACTAATTTAAGTAAAAATGAGCATCAACAGTCGCAGCGTGTGTTTCCCCATGAAAATTAATAGTAAGAATTTCGTGCTCTACGTGTCTAGTATTAAAATAATAAATTACATCATATCAACATAATTTTTCCCAGCGTTTTGGTAGAGCACTGCATTATCACGATTTTATCCGAGGAAAAATGTTTCCAACAAAAGAGTTGAATAGTGTTGAAACACCTACAAACTTCTATATGTATGTTTATAAAATTTCGAAAAAAAGAACTTTTTCGATACAAAATAAAAATCATTTTGAGTTTTTAAATAGTAAAATGCATTTTTAACCTCCCTATGTGTTGCACAAAATAATAAGACATTTCACATACAGGGTCGTCGAGGTAAATCCATAACAGTCATTGTATAATGTAAAGAAAAACAGTTCAAATTCCAGGAAAATGTCCTTATCTATTATCTATACTAATTATCTGAATCATCGTACGATCGAGTCGGGCCGGGTCGGGCCGAAATGGAATCTTTATGAGCGACCGACACCCGCGGGTCACTTTTCCCGCGACAAAAAAAAAAGCGGACGGAACACCCCCGCGCCACGAGAAAATGAAAAGCATCTTTTCTCTATTGCGCCACTTTTGCAAACGACCTACTGCTGAGTGATTTAAAACGCTGGAACAGAGGGCACCTCCACGAACGAGTTATTGGCGTGAAAAGTTCCCTGCCACCGGGTGAACTTTCCTACCATTCTTTTTGTCCGACGTTCTACCCGTGCACTGGCGATCGATGCTCGCCACGTTTATCGTTCTCCACGATTATTTACACGGCTTCGACGATCTCGCCGACAACGAGTTTACGATCGCGATGACATCCAAGCCAGTCCACGGATCTTTATGCAACGGAAAATTCCCCTCATGCAGTTTGCGGCCTGGAATTCGACAGAAGTTTACGTCCTCTATAAATGATTCTAATGGGTTTCGCTGTCGGGCACGATAGGCTATGTAGAATGGTCCACCTGGCGCGACCGCATCAATCATTTCTGTTATTAATGGAATTATAGGTAACAATTCCCTTTTTTCGTGGATGGTACCGTGTGGGAAGACTTTTAACCCTTGTGTCAGTAACTGAAATTTTCTACAACTGTAAATTAAACTGTGATTATCGAAGAACATAAAAATCTAAAATAATATTGCTATTTATCAATATTATCAACATTAAAGAAATTTTACAAAATAAAAATAAAGCCGGGGTTAGGTATTTCCTTTTTCAACAATTGCAATAAACCGAAAATGGTGTAACAATATATCCATAAATTCTTCTACTATTTTTTCAGTTTTGCATTTGACCAATCCCCGTTTGTCATAAATGCATAAAACACACAGTTCAATGGGGATGATAGTTTTATTCGCTGCACGTGCGATTTTTAAAAAATAAAAAGCCGCTTTTCGTGTATTTGTATACGGTATCAATGTTGAAGATAAAAGTGCTTTGGATTTTATTCGAAACACTTGAAGTAAATATTATTTCCAAACACAAAAACGGCTCACAGAAAAGGCATTAGATGAAATCTGTGGTTGCAAGGAAAAACGCCGCATGTCACAATTTCAAAAAATTTGAGTTTATACATTAATTGAGCTCTATAGTATAGAATTTATATATTTACAGTGGCCGGAATTAATATTCGGACACTCTAAAACACACGATAACTTTTTAAATATTGTACTATATGATTTGAACTTTTTTTTGGAAACTAGAGCAGTTAGTTTACTACTCGATGTGAAAAGTAATTTTTTAGAAAATTGCAATAGATCGGAATCGTAGAAAAAATACTAAAACAATTTTTTATGTGGGCCTATATTGAAAATTTAAAAAATACGTTTTGTAGATCTGTGTGAATTAAACATATTCTGAAAATTTCGTCAAAATGAGTCGACGTTGCAACGAGCTACAAACGTTTAAAGATGGTACAAATTGCAGATTTTCACGATTTTCGGCCTCTAACTGCAATAAATCTAAGGATTCTTACATCTTTCAATGTCTGTCGTTTTTTCCCGCACCAACCGATTTCGATGAAACTTTCACAGTGCATATAATTAACACAGATCTACAAAACGTATATTTTAAATTTTCGATATAGGCCCACGTAACAAAGTTGTAAAATGCAACTTTTAGTATTTTTTCTATAATTCCGATCTATTGTAATTTCTGAAAAAATTTCTTTTCACATCCAGTAGTAAACTAATTGCTCTAGCTTCCAAAAAAAGTTCAAATCGTATAGTACAATATTAAAAAAGTTATCGTGTTTTTCAGAGTGTCCGAATATTAAATCCGGCCACTGTACCAGAAAAAAGTCATGAAAATGAATTCGAAAGGTTCAAAAAATAATGCAATTTAACCGATGTACTATATCAAAGCATTAGTGATCAAAACTTTAAACGGCGGCGTTCTTGCTGACAACCACAGAAATATCTAGAAAAATTCCTATTTATGAAGCATTTACATGAATATTTGAACGATAATCTTCAAAGCAGTTTGATCGAATAACTCCGAATCAACATCGTTCATTTTCACGCAGAAATGCGTTGGAAATAATTCATCGTACCAGGGATCTCGTCGGCAGAATAAAATGTTTGACTCGCGTACAAAAAGACGAGAATAGCGTGTGAATGGAATTACAATTAACAAAGTGACCGATCCGTAAGCTTGCGAATCCGCTCGCTCAGGGATAGAAATATAACCATAATCGAAGTAATTAATTACCTATCATTCAGCGGCCCGTTCACAAACGCATCGATACCAGTATCTTTAGAAGCATCGAGATATCATCGAACCAACCCGCCCCTTTGCCAGCCATCGCAGCAAGGTTGCCCCATTATATTAATTCGATTATAGTTCCGCTTTCCGCTATCCGAAACGATTATCATCGGCGATCAGTAATAATGCTGGATTAGCGGTTATTAGAGGTTTGGCCGATTCCCACATTTAATTAAGGCTGTAATTGCCACGCCGCGTACGAATGCTACGAGATGCGTCACTACATTGACAATTTCGTTCAGCTGCATCGTGACAATTTTCGACGTGCAAACATAGTCATCCAGCCGACTACACAATCGCGCAGTCTGTTACCGTCCCAGCACGTTTATCTGTAGAAAAGAAACTATAATTGTATTTCACGTAATTATCCCGTGCAATGTTAACATGTTTATTCTCGCGTTAAGTCGAAGAGAAATATTTTCCAGACGATTCTAGAGAATAAAGTCTTTATTAATCCTTTATGGATGATGCTCTATAGCAACTTGAAAGAATAATTGAAAGTGTAATTTATAATATTATAGTGCAAAAAGAAACTGGCAATTTTCGAAGAATTTTGAAATTGACGATCAAGAATTGAGAATGTCTGAACGAATTGTCTTAAAGCGACGGCAATTACGTTCGGGATCCAGAATATTATTTCGACGAGTATAATGTAATACCTTCTTCTGGAATTGTTATTTAGAAGAGAATCTTCGAGCTTCTTTTAAGCACGGTGATTACAAAGTCTTAATCGACTTCCGATAATTAATTCGTTAAATAAGGTGCTCTCGTTGAAGACAAAATTTCATTCAAACGTGTTTGCCGTAATGCATTATCAGACCTGAATGGTTAAATAATGATTTGAGACTATTAGGAATTTAGTTTGTGTTTAAAACGGTCATTGCTGTTGAATAATTCTTTGAGTAATATGATCATTCTGTGCTCGATACGATTTCCAGAAATTCTCAAAGCACGCACGGCTGTCATTAACTCTTGTTCTCGGCTGCCGAGAACAAAAGTACACTGTCAAAGTTAACAGTGGATCGAGCACGGAAATTGGCGTTATTAGTTTTATAGGCATTTTTATGCCGTGAACGGCGGCGGAATGCTCGCAAAGCGCGGAGAAGTGAGTCGCGAAAAGCTCGTCAACGGGTACAAAAACGCGGCGCCGATTAAATTCCTGCGTTATTTTCAATTACCGAACAATTTATTCACGGGCACCATTAAAAACAACGTCGCGTCGACCGACCGGCCCGGGACAAACGAAATTGTCTATTCGCCAATCGATTTCGTTTCTGAACTAGTCGCGGGACACGGTCGATCGCGTAATCTCTTTAGCTGTTGTGCGAGAAAACAGCGTCTCTGAGCCACGCGAGCAATTTGCCGACGTCCGTTGACGAAATGTCCACTATTTCGAAATAACCCAGCTCTCGGTCGATCGATGGAATGCAATTGCCGAAATTACGCCGCGGGAATGAAGATGAATTGTTGACTGGCGCCAAATCGGTCGGCCCGAGTGCTTATAATGCTCTCCAAATCCTTCATGCCGCGACTGTCCTTTTCCCAGCGAGAACGATCGCTGCGCGACTACGTCCATCCTCGACGCAACAGAATTGTACAGTTAGCTGGCGCGCGTTTGCAAACTTTGCGATCCAGAAGTTAAATTTCTTCCATTCACTATTTTCACATACCTTGTAAAATGATCCCTTTATGTTTATGTTGTGAGATGTATTTCATTAAAATGTGAC
>CM052265.1:4209946-4442917 GCA_028455795.1 Lasioglossum marginatum
TAATTGCGATAATAAAAACCAGCTAAAAAAGACAATAGGCCCTTCTTACATTGGAAAAAGACTGAGAACTGAAAAACTGTGTTACGGTTCGCTTTATTAAATGTTATAACAAAATAAGTTCCTAATTGCGCTCCTATAAAATTTAAAAAACCTGACATAGACTCTTCTTCTAGATACCGATTCATTTGTTCTTTGGTACTGTGTCTGTAAGGAATCGTTTGATTTTATAAGTCTTCACGATTACAACAATGAAGAAACGTGGTCCACGCACCCGCACATACGTCAGTCGTCGTTACACAATTTTTCGTGGAAAAAGAATAACTGTTATTAACGACCTACCATGTTCGCTAGGTTTGGCACCTGCCTTTCTCTTATTTCCAAATATTAAATTGTCAATCAAGGGAGCCGTGTTATGAAGAGGCGAGCGTGCGACTACGAAGACAGTAACCGAGCAATTAAAACAGCTAACTAAAGAGGAATTCCCCAACGGTTTCAAAGCACTACAGGAACGTTGTGCCGAGAGTAGACTACTCTCCTGTGTAGCTACAATATGTGTGTGTAATACAAATTCCTTAATCAACCGAATTCAATTTTTTATTAGCAGACAGCGGATTTTATGCAGTTACGGCAAAAATGAATAGCTGTAATTTGAAACAGAGTTGTTATATTATTTTCAACCTATTATATGTATTAAGGAAGAAAATCAATTTCTATTTCACACCAGTTTGTTGCAATTCAGATAGAAAATTTTTGGACAAGTAAACGGCATGAAATGCCTTCTAAACAATCTATTTTTAACACGAGATAATTCGTTCTGTGTCGTAAGCGAAATTTCGAATTAGCCCTCAAATGGCGGGCCTCGGGACCGTTTCGACCCACAGTTACAAGCGCGTGCCATATAAATTCTAATTTTCTAGTGGCAATTCGCAGGGTCGGTACACACTGTGCAAGATTCGTTAACCGGAGAACTCGTGCGTAATCCTCAGTTTAATTTACACATACCGGTGACGTATCGGTGTCCGTTCGGTGTGTTCCGTCGGTATCAGTGATCGTGAATATCGTTCTCGCGTTTTCTACTAAACGCTTTCATACACGTCCGGCACAGTTCCGTATTTATTTCACCGATGCATTACGGATGGCACTGATCCGGCACTGATATGTGTAATTCGACCGTGAGGGTTTCACAGCCGAGCTGCATCAAAGGGCCCCGTTTACGAGACCGTTTAGTGAATTAATTCGCGGGATGAACGGGCCTCTTACCTGGTTGGTCCCCACGATCCTGCCCGCCGCGTAAGAATCCAAAAAAGGCAGCGCGCGGGTTGCAGTGGTACGCGAGAGGCCGATCGAAGTTACGCGCACTTTTTCGCGTCGTTCACTGCAGTGGCGGTAGCACGTTGCAGTACTCTCGCGGTGTCTTCCGGTCCACTATTATCACAGCACTGTCGTGTCGCCTCGAGTCGAGGACCGGCGATTGTAACGCGGCTGCCAGGCAGCTCGATCCGCGATCGAAGCGATCTCGCGAGCGACCGCGAGTCACACTCCGCGCGAGCGATCGCCTCGATCTGCACCATGGAAGGACCTCTCTCCGGCGTGATCCTTGGGATCGACGAGAGGCAAGCGTGCTTCCTCAGGCTCTCACAGAGCAACCGCGACGAGTTCCTGTACTTTGAAGCCGAGTCCCTGGGCGGAAATCCTCGATGCTTCCGGTCCGGCTCTCATCCTACAAGTCTGGAGCTCCAGGGAACACACGGAGAGATGAAAAGTGCGCGTCAACCGAGCGACGGGATCTTGTTCGATGGCTCGATCGAAAGTTTTTCGACACCCTGCGTGTGTGTCCCGGTGCGGGAGGAAACTTTCGAAACGGCGGCGCGGAGAGGCGGTTGTTATGTCACGCGCGCGTTCGCCTCGTTTCGCTTTCGAACACCTCTCCACTGTGTAAGGAGTGCACTCGACGTGTCGATGGATGCGCGAAAGCGTCGCGTCGGAACGCAGGCCAGGGCACCGATACGCAGCAGGTAAGCCGAGACCGAGCGATCACGATGCGCGAGCGTCGCGTCGTGTTGTTGGCAAGCGACTAACCCCCGACGCCGTCCTGCACCCCCGGACGCCGCGCATGCCCCCTACCTTAAAGAACTCACCCAACCCCTCTTCTCTGTGCCGCCCCAAAACCACGGTGACTTCATCTTTTTTGACGAGGAGCCTGTGAGACCCCACCACCTTCGCCTACACCCATCTCCCCATACATCACCCTCGCATCCCTCTGCACCCCCACACTATCCTTTTATCTTTTGGCCTGTTCTTTCGTGTCCCTGCTACCCTTCTCTTCTTTCATCTCTCGCGATTTCGACGGTCTTTTTCCCTTTTATTCCTCGCACTCCAACCGACTCCTAAGCCACTCGCTCCCTTTCTTTCTTTCTGCGTTTTGTCGTCTTCCTTCTTGCACCAGGATCGGTCTCCACGGTCGTCTTATTGGTTGTGTTTCGTGCGCGGGACGATTAGCGGTTGCATCCATTTGGTTTCATGGCCTTTTGTCGAAGATTATGCTACATAGAAATTCTTCTTTGTCGATTGTAAATTGAATAAACTTTTTAATGATTTCGGCGCATAGGTTCGATCTAATTTCGACTAACAAGCAATCTTGCAAATTTTTAAATAATTCTCAACGTTTCGATCCGGATATGGATCATTTTCAAGAGAAATTGCGTCTGTAAAAAATCGTATATTTTAATACGATATTTTAATATGAGTTTTTACAGACGCAATTCCTCTTGAAAATGATCCATATCCGGATCGAAATGTTGAGAATAATTTAAAAATTTTCAAAATTGCTTGTTAGTCAAAATTAGATCGAACCTATGCGCCGAAATCATTAAAAAGATTATGCTACGTGTCTCGTACATACACTGTGTGACAAAAAGATAGCGCATCTTGTATTTTTTAACATTTTGTAACAAGAACTGGTGAAAATTAGAGGTGTGCGAGATCCCGAATCCCGAATCCCGATGCTTGGGACGGGATAGGAACGCTCGTATCAGGTCGGGACAGGATTTCGAAAATGTTCGGGTTTCCCGAGAATATTCGGGATTCCCGGGGGTGTTCGGGTTTCCCGCGAATTTTTTTTTGGATTTCTGATACTGTACGGAATACGGTTTCCGAAAGTTTCAAGATCCCGTCCCGATTCCGAACATCGTTCCCGTTCCCGTCCCGTTCCGGTCTCCCACACCTCTACTGAAGATACATTTTCTATATTACTAGTAGTTTTTGGCATGCAAATGTAAATTTTGTGGTACGGGACAAAATTATACCATAAGCACAAAATTTGCGCTTCTCAGTTGTACAGGAAAGGAATGTTTGGTCCTGATCATTATATATAATTTAACATGAAACTAGGCACAATCTAATTTTTATAAAATATTGAAATAGAAAATTTTCTTCTGGCATTCAACCCGTTACAGTTTTAAAATGAATCACCTGCCTACAATCAAAGCATTTTGTTCGATACAGGAAAATGAG
Organism: Lasioglossum marginatum; assembly: GCA_028455795.1. Lineage (NCBI taxonomy): Eukaryota > Metazoa > Arthropoda > Insecta > Hymenoptera > Halictidae > Lasioglossum > Lasioglossum marginatum. The sequence continues at coordinate 4,213,460 of CM052265.1, forward strand.
AAAATTGCTTCAGATGCATTCACGCCGAAATGTCAAAAAAAATTGTTCCTCACTTATTCCAATTCGAGTAAATTGTTTTTAAAATGAACTTGTTGCACTTGGCGCTATGTGTGATACGTCTCGCTATAGTTTTATGAACTAATGGAATATTGGTGTGATGCGAATGACTCTAGGGAATTTCGTTATTTTATAGGCTATCGCGCATCGGGTGGCGAGTCTCACTGGGTGGTTTAGCTGATTGTACTCTCGTGAATGAAAACTACGAACAAGTATAGCAAATCACGCGTGAATTTATACTGCATGTTATACCCGTCGATTGGGTGATAAAAGTATTACCGTGATGCTGATAATTAATTGAGATGAAGAGTAATTATCATGTGTATAATCACTGAATTATGATCATCAACGCGAGAAATATGATCATTTCCTGTTCCTGATTAATCTGAAAATCACAACTTCATTTATCCAATAAAATTCCGCAGGGTATTAATTACGATGTCAAATCGCAGAACTAGTTTCATCGTGATAGGAGTCACTTCTCGTTCGCTGTCATGATTCGAAAAGTGTGTTACATAGTGTTTGGGGGTTGTGTAGAATTAATAGTGTTGTAAATAGTGGTCTACTTTATGTCCTGTGGATGTCACTGTACAACGGAGGAACATAAGATTTTGAAAAAGTAAGTACTTATACTTTACCATTAGCATTTTATAATGTAGGATTACTATTCTTATGTGAAAACCTTTAACAAAAATTGTCTTTGATATAGACAATGTTGCTCGTATCAATTCGCGCCAAGTGCAACAAGTTCATTTTGAAAACAATTCACCCGAATAGGAATAAGCGACAAACAATTTTTTTTTGACATTTCGGCGTGAACGCATCTGAAGTAATTTCCTGATTTTCCTGTATCGAACAAAACGCTTCGATTCTAGACAGTTGACTTAAATTTTAAAACTGTACTACTAGAATACCAGAAGAGGAAATTTCCTATTTCAATATTTCATAAAAATTGTCTTTGATATAGACAATTTTGCAGCAAGTTTCTTGTACAAATGTCCACCGATCCAGAAGTGTAGATTCACCCCTAGGCAGAGTTGGGCAAAAATTTTATGCAAATAAAAATTCCGAATAAACTGGGTTTTTTCCAAGTGGGTTTTAAACCCACTTCATTCGAAATTTTTATTTACATAAAATTTTTGCCCATTTATGCCTCTAGGCCGGATGAGCACGACCTTTTTGTTTGTACACCCTGTACAATTTCAAAAGTATTCGCCATCGTCCATCACTGATTACCAGCATATATTTGATTATTTGATCGTATCGCTGCGAAAATAATCGTATCGTAATCAATTGCCGTTGGACATAGGTTGCTTAATAACTAAACCTAATATTACTATATTATGTGCGTATATATGATAGGCTTTCTAAATATCTGTAATCTACGTGCCTAAGGGTTTCCTTTTTTCAATGTTACTAACATTCTCGTTATATATTCTACTTAGTATTACTCTGTGATGTACATTATGTGGTAATAAATCTCATAAGAGATTTAAATAATAAAAAAAAAATCGTATTGTAATCGAAGAATCGAGTGTCGGAGTTCTGTCCGATCGTCGCGCGGTAATGTCCTGGAAAGTGAGCGACGTTGCGCCGTTTAGATTGCGCGTCGGATCGCGTCGCGCGTCATACGCGAAGATGCCTTAGCAGGATGCATAAAGTCGAAATCGAAGTTCGAAGTCGACAGAAATGGTCGGCGATCGTTCACTGCGGCGCGTCGCGCCGGTCTGAAAACGTCGACTTTGTATAGTGTACACTCTATACGATCGCTTCAACAGGTACAAACGACCGGGGACGTATCGCGCTTTTTCATACGAAACGCCTTTGTGACGTGGCACCGACGACGCGAAGCTGCAAATTATTCCTCGTCCATTTTCAAAACGCGTTCCGATGTATTCTCCGGCCGCTCTGCTTGTTTATCACTTCGCGCGTAAATATTCCTCTGTAAACGAACAACGAAGAGATTTTCCTCTCGCGATGCGCGAGCCACTACGTCCCACTTCGCGTCAACCGTCACCGTTTCTTTGCTAGACGAACGTACTCGGTCGTGTAATACGAAATGCCGCGTTTTTTTTTATTTTTGTTTGCGACGAAGAATGAGAAACCTTTTTTATCTATTCTTTTGTTCGTTCGGGCTTTTTTTTTAATTTCAAACGGACGTTTCGCTCGTCGAAATTGTACACGTTGCCTGATTGTATTGTTCCGTTGCCAAAAGGATCCGTAACCATCCGGCTTCCTGGGCGCGGTCATCATCAACCGGGGTGGATTTTCGCGAGGCTTATTGTTTAAATTCTCCTCGTCAGAATGGAACTTTTCATTACAGGTAGCATTGTCAATAGCATTATTGATATTGCGAGTGGTATAGGTCGCGCGCTGACCCATTTTCAGATCATATAGAAAAATAACCTCCCTCGGACGACACGTTCCTGTAACGATATCCAACCGTGAAAATACTAATGATTATATTTAGTCGGATGCTTCTATTCTATGCGTAAACTACAAAACAGTTAAAACATTTATAGAATTTTGTCGTAATTGAAGAATCAAATCCAACTCATCTGACGTTGAATCGAACATTATTCCTTTATTGCTCCCGTTTCAATACGAATCTGAAAATTGCTTGACAGCACAGACTGTTTGAAAAGTTACATCAGCAGCAATTTGTATTATACAATTTCATCCGATATTATTCTCATACATATTTACTGCCGTATGAGCGAAACTTTTCAGCACCATTACGATTCATAAAATCATAAAACCTTTACAATGTTATTGCATCCTTCAATTACAAACAAGTATTATTAACAATAATATTTCCTGGGTTCTGTTAGTTGTGAATACGTTTCAGCATTTTTGCCGTTTACGTCATCTCTGCCGAGGAAAGCTGCAGAAAAGCCATGTACTTCCGCTTCGATAATTTTTGAATATATTATAAAACTGAATATTCTGGATAACATTTTCCTGTACGTCTGGACTTTGCAGTCGGAGCTATTTTAATTTGAAAATTAAACATTCCTTTCGACCTAGAATAATTCCATTGTATATGATTTTGTTCATTTTATGGACATGAAATTGATATAATACCTTATACAATTGATTGGATACCAACATATTTAATAACGTAAGGAATATTGTGAATAATGGTACAGCAATTTAGCGGTGACTCTCACTATGTTAAGGGATAATAATTAAAAACATTTCAGAGTGGTAGGAAATTATTAAAGCAACCTGAAATACTGTCGGCAACCTGTTTTCAACTCGGCTGGTTACTGTTTCTCGTAATTCCATTTCCGCATTTTGCATAAGAAGAATATCGGCCGAGTTTGTTATCCTTCGGGGAAGAAAACATCAGGACAAATGAAAAACAAACATTCGCGTGTACGCGACGCACGCGAATAATGTCGGGATTGGTTCACACTATCTGTGCCTCTTTGGTCGGACGAATTAGACAAGATTCTGTGGCAAGGGATTAAAAAGAAACACTCGATCCACTGAGAATTACGATTCAATGATCTCAGGGATGAGTTTATTAAAGCTGCGACCCATTGAACCGGGCCTAGAGGAATAGAGTAATACGAACAGAGCCATCGCGGGTACTTATTCAGACATCTTTTGCTCCGTCCCTCCAGATCCTAGAGGGAGGAAGGAAGAGCTATCGATTCGGATATCGGTCCAGGTGCACCACTCATCTCCTGCCTTCGTTTCTGTCTCACTGCACCCTCAACCCCGCACCCCGTTTCTTCCACAATTTTTCATCTCGAAATGATAACAATGCCATTCGTTAAACCACACTTTACATAAAATTGTCGCCTCTCTATTGTATTTTTACTCTGACGAACACACCGTTCCCCGCCTCGCCGCCGCTATACTTAATGATTGTTCCCGCCACACAGCTTTGTCCCCACGCAAATCTCCGGCCCCGTGTCGTTATTATCGCAACAATAGGTGACGCCAGCGGCAGATCGAATAAATCTCGCTTGAGTGTGCCGAACGATTTTTCAATGCGTTACCGGACTCTTTGTTTGTACCTGCTACAAACTGGTCGTGTAATTGTAATCCTGTATCGTGTAATGTCTAATTTCCACTCGAGTGATGTATCTGCGTGAAACATATGGAAGTACAGTAGGACCTCGCTCGTTGCGACCTCGCTGGTTGCATACTAGCGGTCCCCACCACGAGCTGTTAGAAGTTCTGGAATTCGTGGTGGGGATTACGCTGACTACGTAGGAAAAATACGAGGCGGCAAAAAAGAGATCGCGGATTGGTTGACTCTTCTGTTGCACACGCTTGATCCCTGCACGCATTTCCGGTCCCATTTCGTGCAACGAACGAGGTTCTACTGCATTTCAAATGTATTTCTACTGTATTTCACTTACATTATCTCCAGTGTAGAGAAAATGGATGATTATAAATATTTTTATTTTTGTGCAGAAGCTGCGTAGACATTTATTTATTCTCTTAATAACTTTGTAGAGTCTAAAACAATAAAATATTTAACCCTCGCAAGGTAAAGTCTAATAACACATAAATAGTAAAGTGAGGTCTCTTAGACCCCGACAAATGAATTTCATAAATAGCCTCGTATTTAATAAATTTGGGATAAAGAATAACAGAGGATAAAAAGTAAACAAACAAATCTAAGTTTATTCATATAAAAATTCTTTCCAAAAATCTGAAGCTGGGTTCTCTGAGACCCTCACCTTGCGAAGGTTAAAAGATTCTAAAATGATTTTACTGTTTCACATCCTATCTAGTAATGTTTGTCGCAAACGCATAAAAATCCGCGGTTTAATTTTAATACTTGATATATCCAGCTTCTATCTATTTTCACTTAACAAATTCATCGCCATCCATAAAATACAGAGCGTTTCTCGTTTTCAAAACCTTGGCCAGCAGACTTTCGCGTACGCAGAGGATGCGACTTATTGCATCGTGGACGTAGCAACAGAAGGACGAAGCACACTCGGGAGAGCATGTTTAACCATATTTCACCGTGCACGAGCCCGGCCGAGCGATTATTACATTTCAAAGTGGCGAGGTGTCCCAGCAGACAGTGGAATATTAATTTCCATCCAGTTTCCCTTGACATTTTTTCGAGCGATAATCAATTCGATTGGCCCGTGGAATTTGCACGGGAACGGTAAGGTCGCGTGGGTGGGGGTAGCGGAGGGTGCTAGAAGAACTTTTCAATCTCTCCCTCGTGCTCCGGCTAAGGATAAGAGGATCTTGTAAGCCGGCCGATTCGTTTTACTCCTTTTTTCCCGGGAGCCCTTCGTCGCCCTCCCACGGGAGCCCACGGTCTCGGTGTCGTGGCAGAGTAAAGAGGGTAAATCACCCCACGGCACTCACCTTAACGAGAGTAAACGGGCTCGTTCGGCAAATCCAGAACCTCCCGGGGAGCAGGTACTATCGGCTATTTTCGGCTGAATAAGGGAAGAAAAGATTGGGCCGCGCTTGTCCGTGATCGTGCCGGAAGCTATATCACACTACGCTAAAGTTCGCCCTGCCTGAAGGAAAAACGCCGTGGAACTTCGCCGGTTCGAGTTGTTCCTTCTCCGAGAGTTTCCCCTGGCTTGGTAGGTGGGAAACACGGCGGGCCACGCGAGCGGAGGGAAGAGGGCCACTTCTAACAGATGAAGGAAGAAGAAGAAGAGAGGCGAAGGCGCACTGTAGGGCGAGGAAAAAAACAACTTTTACTAAAACCGTGCGTCCCGAATGTAAACCAAACGTTTTAGACCGGTTCCAGTTATTGCCCCAGCAACCTCCGGCATTTTCGGCAATCTCGCCCACCTTTGCCGATGACTCCGCGAAACTATAAATGCTCGGGACGCTACTTGCTATTCGGCACGCCTTTCCGAAATAAATGCTAGATTTGACTCATAACGCTCTCGCTTTAGAGCTTCCGTGCACCGTAGAACCTTCCGCCGACGTTTCCACACTCCGCTGTAACCCCGATCGTTCTTCGCACAATGTTTCGAATGGCGAACGGCGAACGGCGAAACCCGTATCTACAAAACGTATTTTTTAAATTTTCAATATAGGCCCACATAAAAAAATTGTAAAATGCAACTTTTAGTATTATTTCTACAATTCTGATCTATTGTAATTTTTGAAAAAATTTCTTTTTATATCCAGTAGTAAACTAATTGCTTTAGCTTCCGAAAAAAGTTCAAATCGTATAGTACAATATTAAAAAAGTTATCGTGTTTTTTAGGGCGTCCGAATATTAAATCCGACCAGTGTATATCCTGTATAAATGTCATTACAATCGGCATGTTACGATTAAATAACCTTCCTTGTTAGTGTCACTTACAAGAATACGTAACCAAAAATATAGGTTTCCACTGAAAATGTAAGTCGTTCTCTTTCCGAGGTTATGAATTTTATGAATTGCATCAAACTGAAACGAGGTAGAAATTAATTTTCTTCGTTACTTTAATAAGTTGAAAATAATATGACAGTATTTTGAAATTCTTCTAATGTTTTCACTGTTTTAAATTACATCTTCTCATTTTTGTCAGAGATGCATAAAATCCGCTGTCTAAATAGTCATCATGTACCCCGTTCTGTATTTCACAACATTCGTCCGAGACATTTTTTCGTGATCACGAATTTTATTCGGTAAACGGGCTCTTCAAACGCACTATGCGTGTCGCGTCGTTTCGACGTTGCAGTTGCAAGCCCCCGCACGTTCAAACTCACTCATTAATCGGTTAATTTGAATCCGTCTACCATCAGGGTGCTCTCAGTCGTGAGCACCGTCTTGATCCCGTAACGGAACGGCGCGACGCTGAGTGACTAGTTAATTTCACATAGCGCGTCGTATCGCGGCTCGAAAAATATACTCGTTGGAAACTTTTCCCGGAGAGCACTCCCCTGTTGACTTTTAATTAACCCTCCCTTGTACGCGATCGTTTCCGGGTGTTTCCAGAGCCGCGGTCAAATAAAATTACCCAGTCGACGTTGCGAGCCACTTATATCTCGATTTCGACCGTAATTAGCGTCACTGCGCTTTTACCGAGTTAATATTAAATAACATTTACAAGCCATGTGCTTTGGCCACCGTGCCATGTCACAGAGACGTCTACTCTCGAATCGTCCTTTTTCATTTTTCATCGGCGAAGAGGATCGTTTCCAGTATTCCCCGATGTATTAGACTCGAATGCCATGGTATTGATACCTAACTGTTCGTGACAACTTATGATGAAAACTCACCTGAAAGTCCCTTTGAGCGAAATGCGCCGAACGGCCCTTAATAATCTTCGGATTAACGCTGCTACCTTTCCCAATACAATATAATGCATTCTCTTTCTCCGGACCCGTCACACTGACGGGGCTTAATATTTTTAATTTACGATTATCGAGATTGTACACACATCCATGAAAAATTATTCAACAAATTTCATTCGAATGTCATTTCTAGATTATAGTGTACTACATCAAATTAAAAATATATAGTGGCATTTTTCTTCTATTTATTGTAAAAAGAACTTGGATAGGTACATTCTTGTCATCTTTATAAAATAATGTAAAATGATCACTCTCAATGCTCCGCACATCTAGCGTTTATACATTAAATCGTATCTGTGAACGTGAAAGAGGCATGACAACATTAAAGATTCAAACGTTATCATTTCATTCGATTTTCTTTATGACACGCCAATTTGTGCTTCGGAAAAAAGACGTTCCTTTATTTTTCTATTGTCTTTCTTCTGTACTCACGAGCTTCGAATTAATATGTCGACCAATATGTCGGCTTCGTGAAAATTTGATTACAATCCACTGCTGGGATATGTAATTTTAAAGCGTGGTGCATAATTAATAGACCGCACCGGTACACCACGCACTGCGCGCATGCAGCGATCGAGCCCTGACAAAAAGTGGAAAGTCGTAAATCTTGCGGTAGGTTGTCGCTTTTCATACATCTGCATGCGAGTTGAGGCGAAGAGGAAAAGTTTGGAACTGTTCTGTACTGAACCGAAGAGCTATTATATCTTTATTTATTATTATTTTATCTAGAACTGAAATAAATCTAAGGATTTTTGCATCTTTCAATACCTGTAGATTTTTTCCGCGTCTAAATTCTTATGTTAAATTCTATAGGGTCTTATCGTCCCTTAAAAAAATTAAGCATTTTTATTTAAATTTTAATTTAACTCTTTAATATTGAAACAGTTTTATTTCATTCCCCCTTTCATTCTAGCCCTTAATTAAAAGACAAATGATTATGCTACCTTTGTACAGTCAGTATACTGCAGCTATTTAATATTTCATGGAGCAGGGGAGACTTTAAATAATAATTCAAAAAGACATGTTTTTAGATAAACAGGTGAATATAATTTTTGCCGAATTTGATGAAATTTTCAGAATATGTATAATTGACACATAAAAAACATGTAAACAACAATGTATTATTTTCTTTGTAATTTCGACCAATCGCAATTTTCTCAAAATTTCTTTTTCACGTCATGTAGTAAATTACTTGTTCTAACTTCTGAAAGAAAGTCCAAGTCGTATGATTTGATATAAAAGAAGTTCTCGTCCTTTTAATTGTCGGAATATTACTGTGGTTCATTGTAGCTCGGCACGTTTAGGGTTAAACGTGGATATAATTCATTTCCTTGAAGTCGTAATAATATTCTACGAATCTGCACACTTCGGAAGGATCATCTCCTCAATATCGTGCACTAGTCTCGCTAATCGCGAAGTTCGTGTCTACGTGGAGAATCAAGCGAATAACTCAAATTCCGCGAAAACTTAGCGGCCATTGTGCCGTTACTGTCTCGCAGCAGTAGCGGCCACAAATTTCGGCAGTACGAAATTACTGCAACTACTCAGCTCTCAGGCTTGGCAGTTAATGTGAAACACGGTGTTCCAACTGAAGGATTCCGAATTACAATAACTGGTAGCATCGTCCCTGAATGGCGAGCAACACCCGATTAGGTATTAACCCATAACCTGAACCCTGGCTTAGACTACAATTCCTTTTGCATACATCTGTCACCTCTAATTAAGCTATAAATGAGTCTCGTATATTGCAGATTCCCTTGCAAGAATTAGTCGAACATAATATCAAGTTATTTTCATTTGTCATTACTGGACTCCAGTAATTTTTTTTATACAAAATAGAAAGTGTGCCCAACAATTGCAAGCTTCAGGAGCTAAATATAAATTTATATTTTTCACTAATAATTTTATCGTAGTGAAAATAATACTTTAATGTTCTTAAAATCTTTTAAATTGCACCAACTCGTTTCTGTCATAAATGCATAAAATCCAGGGTCTCGTCATTACAAGCCTGCAAATGTTTATATGCAATTTGCAATTTTTATGGACGAATTTGAAAAACGTGGATTTAAATATAATCTTGTTTTCAGTGGTAGTAGCCTTTGCAGATCTGAAATATATAAAAATGGTACTAAACTCTTCGACTTTTATATTCTACGATTTTTTGAAAATTTTCAGGAGCCATAAATGCACAACGATCCGCAGTCTAGTCATTACAATTACAATTAAGTGACTTGCTGAGAATCATCTTAACTAACTGAAAGTTCAACAGAAATATTTCCAGAATTACGCGTGTCGTTTTCAGAGGAAGTTGGTCTTGCTGATTAACTTCTGAGCCCTTCCTGTAATCGTAACCATTAATCACGAACATAGCAAGACCACGTTCGATATAATTGTCGATCAATACTCGGATTACTCTTTGCCGAACACTGGCATATGTACACACATATATTTCTCGTATAAGAAAGACATTGAATAAGCAGTCGCGAATAAAGTCGAGGTACCCCAAGATTCGAGGGCAATACGAGCCGCAAAAGCTTAATGGCACTTAATAGCAGCCGGTGACATTAGAACGAAACAAACTACCACTTCTGCGAGCATCGTCGATCATGCGGTAGGGAAACGCGACAGCAGACGGCGGAAAATCTCGAGGAAGGGACGAAGGGACGAAGGGAGAGCTCGAGTTATCCGGGGACCAAGCACCCACGAATTTCGACACTGGCGAATTACGCTAACCATTCGCATCCCTCGCATTGTTGGAGGGTTAATGCGAGACGTCTAGCCGCCCCTGCACCCGTGTCGCCACCCCTCACCACGACTTCAGATTACAATGGTACCGCGGCGACGCGACGCCGTGGCAGACGCGCGGTACTGTTGCACGATTGGTCCCCGTGTTAGGTCGAGAAGTGCACCCGAAGCACGTGCATGCACAACCGAACAACGTATACACAAGCCGCCCTTAATCGTATTTGTACGCACGCCTGTATTTATCCTTCTCTTTAACAGACCGTCGCGGAATCCCGTGAACGCGCCCGTTCCACGTTATTGAAGGGAACTGGCGCGAGACGAATTCGCGGATCGAACCGCCAACTGTGTGGGAAACCCGCGCCATATCTGTCCTCCGAAGGATAATGCGACACGTTAACAGTTTACCGCTGGAAACCTGTTAATGGGATTCACCACTATTCCGTCACGTCAGACGCGAACTTCGAAATATCGTACTAAATGGTGATCACTAGAATCTGGATTTTTATGCAAAATAAAAATTTTTCTGTGTCAATCAACGTGGACAGCAGATCCTTAGGTAAAATAAAACTGTTCTATCTGAACTTGCAACAAACTGGAGTGAAATGGAAATTCATTTTCTCTCTTAAGGGTAGCGTCTACTCCAGCAGACGACAGTCGCGCGTGAATGTGTGTGCGTGCACACAGCGCTAGGACACGTATACGTGCGCGAGAATTGCAAGGGTCCGGGATTTCTCCTCTGATATCTCAATAATGCAAAAACAGGATTTCTTAATAGTCAAAATCGCTAGATGAAAGATCAATCTAGGGTGCTATTTGCCTCAAAAGTTCTATTTTTATGTTTACGCGGCGTAATTTTCATTATTCGGCTGCATGTCGCGGAGCCGCGAGAAGCAATGTGACAGGCGACAGTGCTGCCGCCTATCGTGGCTGTCGATATGCAGCCGAATAATGACAATTACGCCGCATAAACGTAAAAATAGCACCCTAGATTGATCTTTCATCTAGCGATTTTGACTACTAAGAAATCTCGTCTTTGCAGTATTGAGATATGAGAAGAGAAATCCCGACCCTTGCAATCCTCGCATACGTATACGTGGTCTAGCGGTATGTGCACTCACACACAGTCACGCGCGACTGTCATTTCGTCAAGGTCAGCCAAAGAGACGCTACCCTTAATATGTTTAATAAGTTGAACTTCGGATTTCCTGTTTGTACGAAGTTTCAAAATTCTACCTTCGTAATTCTTATTTGAAATTACAATTTCAAAAAAAGATAACTAAAGAGTAAATGAAGAAAGAACAGCGTCATCAGTCAACAGCTACAATTTCGAATAATGAAAACTTCGGAATTCCTATTTCACAATTTTCGGTATTACAAAGGCGAATTGAAATGGGTTACTAATGTAATATGCATATATTAAAGCATGTACGAAGTTTCAAAATTACACTCGTAATTCTTATTTGAAATTACAATTGTTAGTGATTGCACACCTCTGAACACGATGCATTTTGGTTGGCTTAGGGAATTAACCCAGTTATTCGTGCTATCATATTATTGTTTATTCTGTGCGAGATCGTTCCACAGTCCATGAAGTATCTTTGGAACCCGAGTGCTGTGTTACCCGAGGTTCACCCGGGGAACAAGATACTGGAAAACGATAACTAGTTTGTAATGTTCTTGTGCAACACCTGTAAACATATATTCGTCACATTTAAACGTGCTTTATGGTCTCAACAGCAGCTGGCGATTAACCTAAACACCGTAGAATTTATAGTTTTTAGTAGATCGATGAAAAACCGGGGCCCCTGGGGCAAGTTCGATAGTATACTAAAGTAAGTGAACAATTGGATGCCTGAACTGTCACGGTTATATTTATTTATTGAAGTGAAAACTTTTTTAGGCGCACTGCGTACACAATTGCTGGGCAGTTAATGAATCGGTGTGCGTCGCTGACTGTTTGCTGGGCAGTGAATGAGCCTGATCCGTCACGCTCCAAAGTGAAACGCTCTTCGATCGAGAAACAGACAGATGTCTCATGATTACTTTAATGTATTTAGTCATGATTTTAAAACCATAATAACATCAATTCCAATAAGTACAGGATTTGGCAAAGGATTGACCAAAGCAAACTATCCGAATGCTGAGGTGAAAGAAGAGCTATCAAAGAACGACGCCATAGCAGTTTTACAGTGCTATATAATTATACTATTAAATTTCAGTCTATATGGATTTCTTATTTTTTCGTTCACATTCACCCTTTTTGACCTTAGATGACCTTGATTGACCTTACATCATTATATCGTTAAAATTGTCGCGCGGAGGGCTACAATCGCATGAGTTCAGAAATATGTGATTCCATTGAGAAAATCTAGATTGACCTTCAAATCTCCTAAGCACCTCCACCAGAAAGAAAGTTATGTACACCACGTAATGGACCCCTCGGAGCCAAACAACTTTTGTGTGAAACATTTCTTCCTATCTCAAAAAATGTAGAAGTTATTCAGGTGGCTTTTTTTAGGCTACTCACTCTGTGCTTATTATTATATTGTTTAAAATATATTTTTCCTACTTTATCCCTACCAATGATGATTAGCATTAAATTACTATAAGATCAAACCGTTGCCTTGGGTGGGCAATCAAAACATACAGTGGCTTCTATTTTCACTGCGGAATGTACCGCTTTAAATGACGCTATAGATATTGCTGTTAAAAATATGGATCGTAAATTTGTTATTTTTTCTGATTCACTAAGTGCTTCGCAAAGCCTCATTAGTTGTCAAGTGAGAATCAAAACAAACAACATCATACTCGAGATAAAAAGAAAATATAATATTTTGTTGAAAAATAATCGGAACAATAATGGCATTAAATTTTATTGGATCCCCTCCCATAAGGATATTCATGGCAACGAACTTGCGGATAGTTTAGCTAAATCAGCGACGGAAGCCTGTGGTGCCTTAACATTGCCAATTCTATTTACCGACTTGTATGAGGAGTTCAAAAACACTGCGTATACACAAACAAAAAAGATTATAAAAGAGCAAGGTTTGATGAAAGGGAAAATTTTTTTCACCCATTATTATACTGGAAGGTCTAAGCCATGGTTTAAACACGAACGTCTTTCACGGGAATTTATTGTATCTACTAATCGGGGTGCAGAGCCGATCATTATAGCTTTAAAGCCTCTCTATTTCGTGTAAGAATTTTATTAGTGACCCGATATGTGAGTACGGATACAGCAGTCAGGATATCAATCATATTGTTTGGCAATGTAGCCTCTTCGATTTGCAGCAATCTAAGTTAATTCACCAACTGCGTGAAATTAAACTTCAGTTACCCTTATGCTTGGAAATGTTAGTTGCCCGACCCAACATTAAAGCTTGTTTTCTAATTTTTAATTTCCTGAAAAATTGTAAACTACGAATTTAATTTGATTTAAAGTAGACTAGGTATATATGAATATGTATTTACTGTAATTTACCTTAGTGCAGCAGAAATAGATCTCAGTTGAGATCTGAAATGTTTAATAAAAAAAAAAAAAGAGAAACAGACAGGTGTGAAATCGCAATCGAAGTTTCCACTTCGGTCTTACGCGCACAGTATTAGTCTGATCTTTTTTATCAATTGGAAGCAACGAAATTTTTTTATCGAGTGTGGGGCCGATGATAGAAGGTTCTCTCTAGAAAGAAAGAGAAACGATCGTTAAGATAGGATCGTTAGGTCAACAAACGACGGGGAACGCGAGAAAGACGTAACAAAGCTTCGTCAACCACTTCCTCGGTAACGTGACTTCGGTCTGATTTTTGTATTCAGAAGCCATCGATGAAAAATTTCATCTGCTTAGCTTTGATCGATCCTCCACGTCACGTCGTCGTATGGAAGCCATTCTTTATCATATCCTTGTCTTTGTATCGAAGCGGCACGCCGGTGATCGTTTCCCGATCGAATACCACTGGTCGTAGGTATGCGTTTCATATTTCTCGTCCACGAAAATCCATCCGTACAGTATTTTTGCTTTTATTTTGCTAAATCGGATACAGTGTCCTACCGCTTAAAATGCTGCGACACACTATCGAGGTTCTCGGGGACGAAACTTTCTGTCGCGTAACACCTGTTTCGTAAATATTGTTCGCTTTGCTCACGCTGTCGTCCAAAAGTTTAGAAACATTTGCAAATGTTCAATGACGTTATACAGGGTGGGGCGTCATAAACAGGTCACCTGAAGAACTCGCTCGCTTTTGAAGATAGAAGAAAATGCATCAGACCAAAGTTACTTGGTATCGAGGTGTTCATGATCTGATGTTAGTAATTTTTTTATAGGTGGAGACGTCAAGAAAGAGTTAATTCGGAGAGTGCTTTGAGACAATTTCATTTCTATTGCAGTTGACCGTGATCTCGAATAATATATAACAGGTAATTGTATTCGTCTCGAAACACAATCAGAATGTAAATAAAAAACCATGCCGTTCCATTTAAATCTCCTTGATATCTCCACCTATAAAAAAATTAGTAACATCAGATTATGAGCGCCTCGATACCAAGTAACTTTGGTCTGATGCATTTTCTTCTATCTTCAAAAGCTAGCGAATTATTCAGGTGATCTGTTTATAACGCGGCGTACGCGATGTACATCGCGGCGAATGTTCTCTTAACACATTACCGACCGGTGATTATTGCATAATTTTGAAAAATCTGTGGTTCATGGCTAAACGCTTTTTAATGGAACCAGTGACAATAACGTAATCTAATACTTTCATTTAAAATTGTAATGTAAAAGAAAATTTCTATGTTTTCTTTTGGTACAGCACAATTATTGAAAATCCTATTAATAGGCTTTCGGTAGGTAAAGTGTGAACTCGAAGCTGGCGATTGTAGAAACAACTACTCGAATCATTCGAGGATACGATTAGATGGTGTCACACCGTCAAGCACATGTGTCGAGATTGCGTGGGGTGGCCGGATTGGTTAATACTGCGGACAGAACCCCTGGAACCGAATATTTATGCGTTCCAGAGCGGTGGTGCACGGGTAGCCACGAGAGACTGCCAGAGACAAAAATAGTAGAGCGCCGGCGACGAGCCAGACATCGTAAACACAAATTTATTAACGGGACTCCAACGACCGGAGAAAAACGAGCAAGCTCGAGACACGGGTGTCGACGGGGCGGGTTTGGAGAATGATTTTTCAGTTCATCAGGATTAAGGACCGGCCTCGCGAATGACTAGCTCTCGCGGAAAATTAGCGAAATGACTCTGTCACCGGTTCCACCTGCCGCCGCGCAGGCCGTGTTGCCTGGTATTAAAAGGCGGCGAGCACGTAATTCATTTAGAGGGAAACGCTGCTCGTCCCATAAACTGCCGCGATTAATCTTCGCCGAGTAACATTTGGAATCGTAAACTCCCATTCGAGTTGCAGATATGTCTATCTTTTTCTTTTATCGTTGATTAATTTTCTTCGCCACGCGAAGAACTTAGCTCTTCACTTTTACTCGAGCCTTTAACTTCCGTTCAATTTTGTGCTTCGAGGAAGTTCCTTTTGTATGTACAAATTCTTTTGTACAGGGTGTCAAGAAATTATTTCAACTCACTATAAAATGAAAGAATATGATGAACGAAGGGGTCGCAAAAATTATAAGAAATTCAACATCAATGTTTAAGAGAACAGTGTTGAGTTTCGACCCATGGTTCCTTTCACAAAGTTGGTCCTCATTACCTGGAGGACACGATTGAATAAAAAAAAATATTTTGTATTCACCTTCACCCTGAGCAGACCTCAACAACAACGTTTATATAATCTAAACTTGGATTTTTATAGAAATGACTAGACTGCGGATGTTCATGCAATTTTCAATTTTTTGTAGACGAATTTTAAGAAAGTGAAATCAATAAGATCTCATTTTATTGGTAGTAGCCTTCGTAGATCTGAAATAAATTAAAATCGTTCTAAGTTCTGTTATATTTTATATCCTAGCATTTTTTGAAAATGTTCGAAAGCTATAATTAAATAAAGATCCGCAGTCTAGAAATGATTTAAAACCCCATTAGCAAAAGGATATCCAAGCAGGAGCATATTTCAACTGAAGGAAATTCTAGTAAACGAAATGGTGTCATTATTGCAGCAACCGTAGGCTTCGTACAGACCTAAACAACGCGCCGAACCGCGCAAGAAAAACCGTGAAGAAAAACCTTGATTTTCAGTCACGATCAATTTTTCTGGGAGCTTTTTATGTCATTTTCCACTACATAATTTCTTGACAGCCTTCCAGAACACTTACACGCGGATACTTACGGCGGCTAACACCACGGCAAAACGGATCATTATTCGTGTTCTGAGTGCGCATCGAAGTCAAGGAAATAAAACAGAGGAGATATTTAATACCCTTACGTGGCAGTTCGGCGTTCAAACGTCCACAGGCTAGGGAATCGCTAAAAGTCGGTTGCGATGTACGCGTAGAAGTCTGGAGTTGCATTCTCAAAACGATTCGATATGCCGTAACGTGGTAACATTATCTGGTCCGTAACTTTATACTCAGCGCATTAACGTTGATACAGACTGGGCTCCCGCCGGGGGAACATCGCTAAAATATACATTGTTACAACCGAGACACTGGCGTCTGCGATCATTATACCGAGACAGATGTTTCGTTCCATCGTAAAACGATATTACGATGCGGATGACACCAATCGTGTGCTAATTGTGAATAAGGTACACTCGTTTCTTATACGAAATTTGTGGATTATGCGAAAAAAGGCTGGTTCAAATAAAAATTAGCTATTTAGTCTCTGTCGTAAACGTGTCATTATGTCATGTGATTAACCCTTAGAACTCAAAATTGCTGTACCATTATCCAAAATATTGTTTACATTATTAAATATGTCTAATCAATTACTAAACATTTAGGTATTGTATGAGATATTATATCAATTCTTCATATCCATAAAATTTTTAAAATCAAAGGGTTAATCCGATATTTACAGAGGAAGAGTAACTTTTTCATGTGGATGTGATATAACAATAAATGTAATTAATTTAGTAAATTCCCTTTTTAGAAACGAAGATCTAAGGCAGGGTATGATTATTCACGTCGTTTACAATTGATAAAGTAAAATGTAGAACTTTTTAATTGTTTCCTCCTGACTTCTGTGGCCTTTAACAAAGCTCGACGAGCCCGTCGACCCCCAAGCCGCGTTCCTGTTCCTCGTGATTTCCGCGAATCCGGCGGCGATTCGCAAGCAAAGTTGCACGCGCGGTTAACCCCAGCCGTATCTAGTCCATTACCGTTCGAATGAATTATTCTAGGGAACGATAAGAACTTGGAAAGAACATTTTCAAAAGAGACTTCAAAGGTTTAACCGCCGGCGACCTTGTTTCTATAGACGTCGATACTGGACGGCTTTAGCCCCGTCGCGTCGCGTCGTCGCGTCGGACTCTATAATCATGTGAACCGTGGTTTATTTTCTAACGTCGCGTCGTTCAACTATAGGCGACGCACGCAGACGGAAATATTACTTGTTTATTGGCCATGGTGGAATACGTCCACGAGTTTTACTGTATACATGTAATTTTCCCCATCATAATTGGAATTAACACAAAGATCGTAAAACAGCACCAATTATTTTTGCGGTTTGAAAATTGAGTACCAATTAATTGACTCAACCGTAAAATTTCTCGAAACGAGAAATTTCGTAATACGAACTGTTCTCCGAAAGTCCAAACAAACATGTGCATAAACGTAAGAACGTAATTATATCTCTTGACAATAATATGTAAATACATTTTTCTACACGCGAAGCTTGGATGAAAATTCATCAAAGAGATTCTTTTGTTACAAATTTATTCATTACACGTACACATCAGAGATAACATCAAAAGAATGTGTTTCATTCGTAATTTGCATATTTTGAGCAAAAACATCAAAGTTTGTGGAAATAAAATATTTTAATTACTGTATCGAAGAACGGAGGAGGGAGACATTTTTTTCGAGAGGAGCACGCATGAAAGTTAATGGAAGTCTCATTAAGATGACAAAGAGCGTCAAGTACATTTACACATCATATTTACATACGATATGAGCAGGTCTTTATTTCTTACCCACGACTGAGAACGTTATCATTAAAATTTTAATAGAAGCTTTCAAATTGAAAGACGTTGTAATAAATGTATAATACTGTTACAGTGATCACTTTTATAATTATTTTCTAGCATACCAATGTATCCATACTAATTACTAAATCGAACTACGAAGATCGAAATAAACACGAAGTATTGTTTGCTTCGTGGAGAACAAATCCAATATTTCAATATTAAAGTAAATGTAGATATGGAATAGAAATTAATTTTTTTTAAAATAAAAAGATTTTCATCATTATATATGTAATTATTAAAAGTGATTAATTTAGTTTACAAAAATGAGAAGATTGTGTCTTTCCAAAATCTTTTCAATTTTTTTATAATTCTATATATCCCCAAAGAAATAAATTTGTTGAATAATTTATCACGGATGCATCTTTATAATCTGACTAATCGTAAATTAAAACTATTAGAAAAAGGGTTGCGGGAAAGGATCATGATTTCCTGTGTTTCAAGGAACCCTTAAATATCGAGGACTCGGAGGACTCCGCCAAAATAATCGCGTCCATCATAATTTTCTGCAAGCGCGTCTGCAGTTGCGAGCGTATCCACCGCGAGGAGAACTTCCTATAAGGGAGCGTTTAACCTTTTTCACGCGAAGATAATCGTGTGCAGTCAAAAGCACGTGCTCCAATCGCAAAACACGTCGGATATTCGTCTCGCCTCGGAGCAGCTGAAATTTTTCTTGTTCTCTCGTGAAGGTCGGTCGTCCGCACGCCAAAAGCATTCTTCGTTCCATCGTCCCTGAACCACGAAGAAACAGATTCGCTCGCGTTTCTTGTTCAACCATGGCCGATATATTACGCCCTGTGTCTGGGACTCAGCACCATGGATGCCGAGAAATTCCGGTTGAATTCGAGACGGTTGGATTTCCGGAGACGCGTATTTGCGCGAATCGTCATGTTTCCGTCGCTGTCTGCATATAGGGCTCTCGAAATATATCCGACATTTTTTCGGGCCTTCTCACAAATACAATATAGGTAAGTCACCAATTGGCAAATGAAGAACGGCAGTATTCGAGACATTCTATTTTTACATTATTCACAAGGAAAGGTGTAGTGGTGGGGTTGTCGATTTTAATGAACCCTTTTTTTGGTGTCCGAGCATTTTTGAAAATACTCATTATTTATCAAGATAATTAACGCTGCTTATTTTTGCTCTAGATTCAGCAGAAACAGTTTCACTAAGGGGTTAGACTCGTTTCTAGGATTGCAAGAGTACGACATACACCTTCTCATTGTTCGACATACATCTTTTATCTAGCGATTTTGACTACTTTAGACAAAGACTACCATCTTTGCATTATCGAGAAATGAGTACGCGCATCCTGCACCCTTGCAATCCTAGAAACGAGTCTACCCTCTTAAATTCGACGGCCTCACCACGGTGATCTCCCCTTGTCAGTATTTCGGCAAACTGGCGAAAGGATATATTGCCATTTTCCCGGAATTTGATTTGTTTCTCTAGATACAATGACTTTTCCGGATTCACCTCGGCGACCCTATAGTTTATAGTAGACAGAATGCGACGCGGACTACAGCCACAAGGTCACATTGCCTCGCAGGAACTAAACCATGGTATTCCCCCTTGGAATTCGAGCAGACTCGAGCACCGCCTCTAATTTCATCCGGCCCCTGAATAATAGCTCGCGCTGATAGCGGCTGGGTGGTGCGTTCCGTCTGCGCGACCACTCGGTGGCCACGACGCGCGTGAACTGCCCGTAAAAAAGGGCTTGGCTTCTCCACTTTGACGATATCCTAGACTTTAAGGGCGGCTCTTATCCGTCCGCCTGGTCCACCGGTGCGAGATACTGCTTGACACCGCGACGAAAAACGGCCCTTATGCATAAATTTTACTGCTTTATTAACCCCCGCGCACCAGTCAAACATTTCTTATATTCATACGGTTCGGGTGAATTTGTCCCCACAGTTAAATTAAAATCAGCGGCGGACTGTGAAATTAGAGTCTTCTAGGTTTAAAATTAGCCCACATTTATTATTGCACGATTCTTTCTTTATAGATAATGTTCTGAAGATAAAAAATTTAGTGTTCAAATTAGAGGTGCGACTATCGATTGTCGATATCTTATTGATACTTAATGACTAGACAGCGGATTTTATGCATTTATGACAAAAATGAGTAGATGTAATTTAAAATAGTAAAAACATTAGAAGAATTTAACAATAGTGTTGCATTATATTCAACCCCCACTAAATATATTAAGAAAGGAAATTTTATGCATTTTTGACAAAAATGAGTACATGTAATTTAAAATAGTATACACATTTTTGACCTGATTTCTGAGTTATTACCATTAATGAATTCTGTAAATATTATTTTACATGTCATCAAAAGTCATATAGCTGTCAGGTGGCATTTGTGTCGTTCAACAACAAAAGAATAACTCGAAATATATCAGTTCTGTGTGGGTCAGATACAAATAAAAAACGTCACAAGTCAAAAACATTTTTTAAGATTTCTAAGGTTTCTAAGGTTTCTCCTGAAATAACAAAAATGACATTATTATTAGAAACAGTTTTTCGCCGTTTCTGAGAAACGTAGATTTTTCAAAGGGTTAATTTATGTATTACACGATGCAGAGCTCGAACACCCATATTGTCCATGTACCCCTTCATTCCTCAGACCTTATTCACGCGTTCCCATAAACGTCTGTCACCGGGAAGGATGAAAATCTTGCGGAACGAATAGCGACGGCATGATTCGATTGTACGACAGCTGCCAGTGAACGCGCGGCTTCTCCCTGACGATAATTGCGTTTACGTCATCGGCCGATTCGTTTTCGCGGCACGGATCCCCGTGGGGTTCGTCTATCGTTGCGTCGTCAATGTCGCCGCGTCGTTTCCATAATCGAAAACAGCTGGCCGATCGGGCCCGCTTCTTGTAAACAACCTGCGCCGTAGCCCGACACAGTGTTCCGTCATTTTCTGGTTCGTTTAACGCCGACCGCTCGTTATTCACGCGACCCGTGTTGATTTTCACGGGTCCACGTCATCCGTTTACGCCAATTAATTCCACGCCGAATGAATAATAATGACGGCCGTTCCATCGAGCTTTCTACGGCGACAGTGATCGGCCTGTTGCGGTCGGAACATTATTAAAAATGTTCGACCGAACGTGCGCGGTCAGTGGTCCTTTACTATGCTTGTCAACATTGTCATGCTTTGTTCGAATTCATTTTCATTCGAATCAGAGTAGCGAATTATTCGCTATTCGAGCATTTATTCGCTACTATTTTCACATTTGCCAAACACCACATCCTGTGATGTCAATGTGATCTCGAAACAATCACCTGAAACTTTTATGAATATAAAACAGCGGATCTCCATGCAAAACCAAAATTTTCTACCCGAATTAGAACAAACTGTCCTAAATATTTCGTAAATTGTCGATCACTGTATTATCAGTAGACTGCAGATCCTTATGCATTCATGGCAGGTGAAAATTTTCAGAAAATGCTGCAATGTAAAATTCGATAGAATTGGGTACGATTTTTATTTATTCCAGATCTACAAGGGCTACTACCACTGTAAATATGATTTTATTTAATTCCACTCCATATCCGCAGTATAATTATCATACAATATTCTATTAAGTGATTAATAATTTATAAAATTCGAATGGTATAATAATATTCGTAATGATTAGACTACGGATTTTAAGCATTTATGAGAAGAATGAGTTGGCGTGATTTGAAATAGCAAAAATATTCGAAAAATTTAGACATACTATTATATTATTCTGATCCTGCTAAACCTAATAAGAAAGAAAATAAATGTCTATTTCATTCCAGTTCGTTGCAATTCAGGTAAAAAGAAATGTTTATTTTGATTAACTTTGATTAAAGATCCGCAGTCTAGTAATAATTAGTAGACTGCGGATCTTTATGCATTTATAGCAAAATTGAATAGATAAAATTAAAAATTGTTGGAATATTTTTAAAATTGAAGATGTCTATATATATATATATGATTTCTCCTCTATTAAAATGATGGAGGGAAAAAATAACATGGAATTTGGTTTCTATTTTTTGCAATCGATGCAAACAATTTTTATTTTGCATAAAGATTCGCAGTCTAATAATTAGTAATAAGCTCACCGATCGCGAGGAACCTAGGATAGACGAGCGAACTCATTACTCGGCATAATATTTTTCCAATTGGAACAGTGGCGTAACCGCGATCGGAATTGTGTCGTCGACGGAAGCAAGCATCGTTCGTCAAATATGCAAAACTTCCCGGCACTTCGGCAATTTACAATGGAAATCGGCGAACGGGAATAGCGCGATACATCGCTGCCGGTTCTCGGCAAAAGCGACAGAATCTTTTCGAAAGATATCCCGGCCGGACGGATCCGATTGTCCTGAATATTCGTTTCCCACAAGGATCCCGATCCCGTCGACCAGCTCGCGATTAGGTATCCCACGAAGATACATCGACGCGAGATTCTCTCTCCCTCTGTGCGTACGCGCGCGCGCCCGCGTATGTGTATGGAAAAGCGAACCTCGGGCATGATATTGCACGGCCGAAATTCCGTATTGAACGAAAATTTCGTCAAATATTGGGGCACCGCGTCACGTCGATGCCATATTCATGCGGCGTGTCTCGGTTCCCGTGACTGTCGTCTTTTAAAATTTTAGCTGCTTGAATTATTTGAAATTCCAGCGAATCCAGCGCGGCACGGGACCAATCGCGTCGAACGAAACCGCGGTATTCGTTATTAGAGGACAGCCGAAATCAAATCACGATCAACATTAAAAAGCAGACCGGAGTTAATCCCATTACTCTGATTGAAATTTCCTGGAACAGTTAAACCGTGGAATCCGTCATAGTGGCAAGTATCGGACGTTGAACCGTCGGGGAACTATTTCCTGGGGGAAATTACTACGGGCTAGAGTCCGCTGGAAATTTTCATGGCACCGGATAGAATTTCTGGTGGTATTATATCACTTTACTTTACGGCCCCTCTGTACATCTTGTTACGAGCAGATCGTGGACGCTTTATGCGAATGTACGTTTTTATAGAACGATTCGACACGGAAACTGGCTTTTAATTTCTCGCGGAATGGAGCGGAATGGAAAGTGTATTTTGCGGAATTTGACGGGATTTTGTTAGGGCGCGAGTGCGAACAAAATTCAATTGGTCAGCCCCTTGCCGTGTAACAACTGGACCAATTTTTTTATGAGAAAAATGGTCGAGTCCGTCGAATTATTTCCCACCTGTTCAAATTATTAAACAAGAAAGTGTATTTTTATATGGAACATCTGTTTCTTACAATTTTTGTTTTCGTGTAATAATAACGAGTCGATAATCAAAACTTTTCGTTACCTTTTTTCTCGAATATAAATTGATTTCTGGTGATTGGACAGCGGATCTTTTATATACCTAATTTTAATCGATCGATAATAACGTCTCCATAATTCTACATTCATTAAATGTTTTTACTATTTTAAGATTCAATTACTCGTTTCTCAAAAATAAGTAGAAAAAGAAAACAAATAACATTTTCTCGATTGACGTTTTGTTTTCGAGAGAATCGAGTTTGGAAATTCAGCGGTTGCGCGTGCTGTTGAATATGAATTGGCCGATGCGTCTGATCATGACCAACCAATTCTACTTCTTGTGAATGCATACATAGGACACGCGAACCGGTCGGAAATTCAAACTCAATTTTCTGCAAAAAGAAGCGTCAACTAAAAACATGTTGTCTATTTTTGTAACTTATTTTTTCAAATAGAATCACTTCCATACCAAAAAGCAATTAGTTTTACGATCGGTACAAACTTCGAATAGATTTTAAATAATTCTTCTGAAGTACATTGTGCTTTATACGCGGAGTATAAAAATCTTAACAAAATCTTAAATCTTACATGCACCCTGTCGGGAAGAAAATTGCAAAAGAATTTGGAATACAAAGGGTTAACGTTCGATCCGAGAAGCAGAGGAATCCGATTATTCCAGCTCGATTCCGTTTCCCAGAAAATCGAGCTTCGCATTGTCTCGAAGGTAAGTCCGGCGAAGAATTCGCAGCTCTTCCTCCATGAATATTATAACAGACCGTGGCGCGTCAGAGTACCTAGAACTTCAACTTCGCGGGTATCAATAAAATAAGAGACACTAGTTTCGACGTTGACTGGTGGCCCGTCGCGTCGTTCGATCGTTGCATGGATCATGTGTACAGGTGCATCGGTGTTTGGCGCACGTAAGCCTTGGAAAGGAGTCGTCGATAGGAGGCAGCGTTCTCGTTCAGCCAGTTCATAAGGCAGCTAGATACGAGGGGGGTGGATTCGCTTGCTCCGCATTTTTCCCGCAGAACAACTGGCTTAAGAACAACGGAAGGGGGTTGAATGTGCCTTCGAAATGTTCTCTATTTCGAGATCTAATTTGATTATATCGAATTCGAGCGAGGATAGAGCGAGAGAGATAGAAAGAATTGGGGATGGCAGAGGGGTGGGATGAGGTGGGTCGCAGGGTGACTAGTAGCGAGACATAGCGAGTGCCTGCGGATAAGAGACTCGAGAGCACGAAGAGTGGAAAGAGAGAAAGATCAATAATCAGGGAACGAACGGAGGAAGCCGAAGGAAGGGAGCGGGAACCGCGATGCATCCGGTGCATCGTGAAGAACAAAGGATGCACGAGTTTAGTGGTGCGGGCGTGGGTGGGGTCGGACGCGGGGACGGCAGGACCGATGCAACCGAGACGAAAGAAAAATGCGAAGATTCGAAGAAGCATTCCTTTCGGCGGCGAGCCGGTGCGGAGGGGTGCGGGCGGGAGAAAGAAATCGGGCCAAGCCAGATAAGGAAAGGTAGAACCGGAAAAAGGAAGGAGGGAACAAAGTTGGGGAGTCAGCTCTCTCCCGTTCAGTGTCTCGATAAACAATCCTGAGAAACAAAGAGATGGAGAAGAGGTCCGGTACGAATCGGTGGTAGGGGATTTCCGTTTCGAGGTCCATCGTGTACTCAGCCTTTCCCGTTGCATTTATTTATCCGTGGCAATCGTAACTCCTCCCGCGGTTCCCTTCGACCCCTTGTTCCCGCAGCAGGGCCACCTCCGGGGAGCGAGGAACCAGAAGTGGGTCTTAGACAGCCGCTCCGCGACCAACCCCCCTGATCCCCGATGGAGATACAGTCACGTACCGACGGTTTTTCAAACGATCCCATCGCCCCCCATAAATCAGCGAAACTTTTCGGAATACTCGCCGGGACTTGAGTAATTCCCGTCGCGCGATCGACGCTGCGCCGCGCGGCGCTTCCGGGGTTTCGTGACGCTCGTAATCGCTTTTTTGGTTAAATTTTCCGAATTGAAAGGTTTCCACACAGTGTTTAAACGATTTTTTTCACATTCGTTCCAATGTGATTTCTTAAAGAAACGTGTTCTATATACCATGATCTTTTTAAAGTTGATCTGTGATTTTTTTATGTAATTCCAGAGGATGTTCGTCTGTTTTCTCTCTCCCGCCTCGTCATTGTTGGTATTCAATATTCAATATTTAAGGCCCTCGGATTGCGTTATTTACGACGCACAGCTGCGACGTCGTTAATTGGATTTCGACGATGACGTCCGTACCCTGGAGAAAAATGGGGTGGCTTGCCTTTGTTTGATCCCCACAAGACGATTCTTGTGTCAATGTTGTTGTTTACTTATCGTATAAAGTATGTTAGGTTGTTGAATGACATGTGTGACTCGGATACATTTTTTGTATTTCGTTTACTTTTACTCGCTGGTATTTTCTCGAGTTTGGCGAACTGTTGTTGATCTTTGATGTTCCAACGTTCAATCATTCCGATTTTATTGTTAAATTAATTAAGAATTTTCTCTCGATGTTATTTTTTAAGTCATATTAAATTTAATTTAAATTCAATTTGAATAATCTGTGTATCGCGTTTTTGTATCAATTCGACGTTGACTGATAAAATTAACTGTAATTTGTACTTCTTTAATGTATTTTCAGCCGTTGCTTTTATTTAACAGTTGTTTGCCTTTTCTCCGGAAATGAGTTTGTTCGCTGCTCGACCTCTTTCGCTGCCAAATCCGCAATTTTGTGAATGTCGATGCACAAATACTATTTTATTCGGCAAAGCCAACAGTTTCCGATGGACAACGATGCTCCGTCGCAGAATATTAACAGCAAAAACAAAAAATAGAACAAAGTAAAATATATTGTATTTTTGAAGTTAAATATTAAACGGATTAAAAAATTGTGCAGATTTTAGTCCGTTTTATTTTTGTGTTGTGTAGTGTATGTTTTATTCCATTCTATTTTCCACTCCCGCAAATATTGAATAAACTAAAAAATTGTACAGATTCCCGATATTTCAGTTTTTTATTATCTACTCATTTTTTTACAAAGCACATTTTATTTCGTCATATTTTTGCAGCTGCACATATGCCAAATCGAGTAAATTTACAATGAGCAAAAATATTTCATTAGCGTTGTGATATTACATTTTGTATCGTTCGTAACAATTCGAAACGCACTGTAATCGTGTATCGGGTTACAATACAAATTTGACAGGTTGCAACACGCATTCCATTTCCGCACAGTCAAATGCTCTATGAATGCATCAGCAATCTAATTAAACAATAAAATTCTGGCGTATTGATCTCCGTTTTCGAGCGGATCGAGTTTGAATATCTTTTTTTGGCACGTTGTCGAACAGGAATTGACTATGACATTATTCCATTATTCATTGCGTTTGTACATGTGAAAAGCGACATCGTGCTGTACATTGTCTGAACTAATTTAATAGAAATTCATCAGTAGAATCGACGTGGTTGCAGACAATCAACATCATTGTTTCTATCCACTGCAAGCAGTGAAATCGAGTGATAGTCAGACACGGTGCTATTCAGAGCACGCCCAGTCCAGTGTGAAATATCCAATTGTTTCGAAAATAAAACCGTGCGCACGAAAAAAATTCTAACATTCCATGACTTTTGCACACAGTATCATCACAGTATCACCACTTTTTGTCATACTACATTCTATTAAAAACTTCAAGTGTGATATCATTTATTTCTATTATCTTGCAATATCCTTCATTTCTTTTGCAAATGTTCTCATTTAAGAAATACAATACCCTTGTATAATTTTTGACCGAACAACTTTTGGAAACATTACAATCAGCAGACGCTATTAAACATTTTCTCGTGTGTAATTCAATATCAAAACCCGATTAGAAAACCGATTATTTTACGAAAAAAGTAATAAGACATAAAAAACGCAGCCTGTCCAGATCTACAGGTTTTGTCGAACATATTTTTCGAAAAACGATTTTATGAGCATTAAGTTAATTATTTTAATGTTTAAAGGCCTCGTGGCACGTTTTCGTGTTATCCGATCCAGTTCGAACTTTACACAGATTGTTTTTAATTATTTGTAAGGTAACGTAAGAGAAATTCAAAAGTCGAAAATAAGAGAATCTGTCAGCGTTCTACTAACAAATTCGCGTGTCCATATAGCATATGCAGGTCCACGTTGTCTATTGTCTATGTTATTGAATGATTTCCCGATAAGGGAATCATTCGGATACACAGCTCGCGAAACAATATCATCCTTCATCGTCCAGCCCGAAGTTTCCTGTTCGGCCGTGCGCGAGCATTTTGTTCGGCCCGTTCTGATACATCGTGCAACTTGATAGTGGGCTCCGATAAAGTTGCTCGATCTTCCCCGAGATTCTCCCGGCGCGGCGAATAGACGAGCCTTGCGTAACGTATTCTACAGGTGGAAATAGATATCGGGCAAAAATATTCCGCAGGTTTCCTTTTGTATCCAACTCGGTCATCCATCTTCCCGCGTCCGCGGCGTGTTTCATTCCCGCCTTCGAAACGATAACATAAAACACGGCCGATCGATGCCACTTCTGCCACCGTTTCTTTTAATCACTTCCCATCCGGAGAATCCCGACCCAACAGCAACGCCGGCGCTGCCGTAAAGTGTAACCGACTCATTGAAATGTCAGTCTCAATTTACTCTCTAACCGAATCAATTATTTCCGCTGTATGGGATTATTTGGAAAGTTCGTAACGATTTACTCGTAGGTGCAGTTCAAATGCGTCTGATCGAATCAACCTCGAGCGTTCCTCTCTTCGCGTGTCTTCCGGAAAGAGTTGCAATAATTGCGTTCGTAGAATTCTGTACGGATTTACAGGTCTGCAGAGAAATAGAAGAAAAAACATACATCGAGCAGAAATTTCATTTTCTTCCGGTACTGGCTTCGTAAAGTTCATTTCTTCGCCTATGAATAACGAAAACCAGAAATCTATAAAAAGGGATCGAATGCGTTGGCTGAAGTTTATACGAATTTACAGTTTTGCAGGAAAATAAATGAACGCGTACATCCAGCAGAAACGTTCTCCGCTCAAGAAATTATTTACAGAGACATGTATGCATTTTATGTGAAAGAAACACGTATCCGACATTTTTATTTATAGACCTCAGATACGGGTTTGTACAAGAATTGATAAATAATTAGTAAAGAAAACTGTAATGTATTGTAAAAAGTTCGTATTTTCAAGATATTCTTTAATCGTAGATCTATTTCTTGTAAAAAAATACACGATTTCTCTAGTTCTAATAGCTTTGAAGATATTTAATAAAATATGTTTTTGATCGCCAACGTTGACGGCTGTTTTCTCCCCTTCAGTGTGGACGACGATCGACAAGAAAAAAAAGGTTCATTAAAATCAGCTTGTGTAACTTGAATATTAACATATCTTACAAATATGCAGCAGGGAGAAAGAGAAAGAATCAGAACTATGCTTGACAGGAGATACGTGGATGAAAATATGAGAAATAGGAGCGCAATTTACAGGGTGTTAATTTTAACTCGAACACCTAAATTATTTCCGCTACTATTAAAAGTAAGAAAAAACTAAATAGAACTCATCTTGACGCCGACTACCACATTGCATTATGAAAAATACATGTTAATATGCAAAAAAAATACGGTGAACTTGAAAAAACCGTTAAAATTACCTTCAAAGGATGTTTTTCTATTACCATCTGATGCACACCTTAAAACCATGTATATCCTATTTAGTTTTTTCTTACTTTTAATAGTAGCGGAAATAATTTAGGTGTTCGAGTTAAAATTAACACCCTGTATATAATTCTCCTACAGTGAATTTTACCGCAGGCACATACTGGACGAATGAATTTTGGTAGAATTTCGGGGGTTTTCAGCTTCGGTGTAGCATGGCGAACGTGTCGACCGTTCGATATAGCGGTTCTAAAATGAAGATATCTGATCGCGCCGGCCAGAAGTTCAGCGTGGGCTGCTGCTTGCGCTTTAAATTTATCGCAATGTATTTGCAGCTGATCGTAAATGCATCGGTTTCACGTATCGCCTTAGCTAAACGGATAGAAAGGAGCGTATCGCTGCTATTAAAACCTATAAATCGCGAGAATTTACGGTGTCGCGCGGAACGATACCGCGACGCGGGTCAGTTTCTTACAGTTTCCTCTAGGGAATTTTCATCGTGGACCACATTCATTGTTTCATTCTCGTATACACGCCAGAAAGGGCCAAAATTAAGGGCCACGAAATATAGAGAACATTAGAAAGAAAGAACGTCTGGTTTGATTCTGGTGGCGAGCGTAAAGCTATGTCCACACTGACGCAACGTCGAGCAACTTTTTCTCCCCTTCTACTTCTTTTAGTCGGCAAATCTATATACATACAACATCAACTAGAATGTCCTCTTTATTTCTTCAGTGTGGACATCAAGTTTCGTGAACTATCGGCGAGCATCCCCCTATTCCGAATAATTATCAGGTTCTCTTCTATGAGCACTAGGGTGGACCTTACATATTTACTCTTGGCGAAAAAAAATTTTAATATCACCTCTCAATAATATTAAATACATACTTTAAAATTATTCTTTAAAAATATCTCAATTGAATTTTTAATTTTACTCCCAAATAATATTAAACTTTTATACAAAAACACTAACAAGCAAATTTATTATACATTTAAAATTAAATCTCCATGAAATTTTCCGAGGCGGAAAATAATGATTATTTTTTTAGCCAGTACCACAATGCTAGGGAGTGTACCGAAAAGAAAATTCGAAAAATAAAGTCAACCCTAATGAACACACACACATTCGAGACTAGCACTAAGAAGAAGTTTTTCCGTAAATTCCTTCCGGAGGAATTTGTCCTATTTCTATCTGATAGTACCACGGAATACATATATGCGAGGAATATAAAGGTTTTAATCTCGAAGATCTTCGAGAACTCGAGTTCTCTGAAATGAATACGGTCAACGTCTTTTCTAGGAGATTTTTCTTTGTTCGAAAATAAATGGTAGACCATCTTCTGTCGTCCTTCGGGCAGTAGAAGATAGAACAGAAAAAATATAAATAGACAAGCAAGTAAAGGAATGGGCGGAGCGGCCGATGGACTGAAGCTGGGAGTTAAAACGTCGGACATCGTAAATTCCCGAGCTCTGAGGCCAAGGAATCGAAAACCATTCCACCACGCCCCATAGATTATATTCTGAGACTCTGAGCGTAGCATGACCGCGACGCTCGGTCGAAACGACAGAGTTCGAAAAACGAACGTGTAAATTCAGAAATTATTGGCGGACCTCCTGGCAGTTTCGTGCTTCGTCTGTATCCACCTCGCAATAGTTTATTAATCTCGACGTTTTTAAGCTGCTGCGCTTAGTTCCGGTTGTTATCAAAACGCGCTCCCGGGATTTTTCAGTCTCGTTGTAAAGCTCGATTGTCGCTTTAGTCATTTTTGCACGATAGATTCTCTACCACCAAAACGATTATCTGTGGCTTACGTTTGCTACCACCTGTGTACTTTTTGAAATTAGCACAGTACACTCCCGTATAAACTCTTTAAAAAGACTGTACACGTATATGTCTCTGTAAATAAATTTTTGGACAAAAAATGTAACGTTTCTGCTCGATGCATGTTTTTATACATTTTCCTGCAAAACTATAAATTCGTATAAACTTCTGCGGACGCATTCGATCCCTTTTTATAGCATTTATCCCTTTTGTTTTTCATTATTCATAGCCAAAGAAACCAACTTTACGAAACCAGTACCGGAAGAAAATGAAATTTCTGCTCGATGTACGTTTTTTCTATTTTTCTGCAGCACTGTAAATCCGTACAGAATTCCACAAACGCAATTATTGTAACTCTTTCCGGAAGACACGCGAGGAGAGGAACGTTTGACGTTGATTCGATCAGAAGCATTTAAACTGCACCTACGAGGAATCGTTACGAAGTTCCCAGACAATCCCATATAGCGGAGATAATTGACTTATCCACTCGCTTCATTCTTTTAAGTGTAGGTATTATTAACTTTCTATCTCTTCTTGTAGATGTCCTGTTTTTATTATTTTAAAATATATAATAGATACTTAGAAAAAATTCGTGATTGCTTTAAAATAAAATGCCGAGCAAAACGGTGGGGATATTAAAAGAAAATCAACTGGTCCCTGATATAAGGAACACGTTCCAGCAATTTCATCAGATTTCTAAATCACTGCGCGATTGAATAGTCCATCGAGTTTTTCGTTTTCGGTTTCACTTCCGAAAATTCTCGATCGGTGCATTAGCGTTCTTTCTCCCCCGACGAACCGACTCCATCTCGGCAATGAATATCAAATATTTACTCGGCCAGGAATTCGTTAGCGATAACCGTCGACGGATATGCGCCTTTCGATGTTTCGGCGGCCCTTTATGCTCTCCGTTGAAAACGCTTTAATAACAGGAATCCGCGGAAAAAATTAACGAGAGACGTCGGATTAGTTTTTCATATGGTGGTGTTTGCGCGCGAAGGTGATCAACCGAAGAGCAGCAATTATGTGATTAAATTTGAAGTGGCCACTGTTTTCTCAGTTAGCCTTCTCAACTACAAACTCATGTTAAACATCGTTTACTAACATTAAGTTATGCTTCTTAAAGAATAACGCCACTGAAGGTCATTTGAAAGTCAATCGTATGATACATGGTCGAAGTTGCCTTTTTAATTCATTATACTTGAAACGGTAGAAAGATCAAAAGAATTGAAAAATATCGATGTATTATTTTCGAGTTACACATCCGCATTTTGATTTGTGTAATTTCTGCGTCAGATTCATATTAGCGACCCGAAGTATCAATTTTCAAGGCTGCTCTTTTCCTTGCGTAACCAGAAATTTTGGCCTTCCAGTAGATTTGGTCGAGAAGATGTGAGAAATCCAAGTTTCGATTCGGAGGATCAATGGTTCAAAAGCTATAAATGTTTAAAGTTGAGCGACTAGATGGCACTATAGACAATATGGCGGCGCTAGCCAGTCAAAAACACTGGAAATCGCTCCACGTGAAAAATTTACAACTTTTGGACCATCGATCCTGCAGGATCGAAACTTGGATTTCTCACATCTCCTCGTCCAAATCTACTGAATAACATAGGAGAAAGGCAAAAATTGACAGGAGAAAGGTAAAAATTTCTGGTTACGCAACGGAAAGTTTACCCATTTTCAACTAAATTGGAGTAATTCATCGGTTTTTGGCCAGATTTCGAATCCGGACCACTGTGAATCCTTCAATTCCAGGAAGCGATCATTCACGAGTCTCCTTAATCCGGTCTGAGCCACGTCGATCAGAAACGCAGCTGGCACCAGGTGAGACTGGTCTGTGACAGAAGTGAGGCGGCCGTTCCGAAGTAATTTTCCATCGGGCTGCGAGCGTGTGCCAGCTCGAAGTCGCAGTTTCAGGAAAGGGAACGCCGCTAATTAGCAACGAACAAGGATGAAAAACGAAAGTGGTCGCGTGCGAAATTGCAAACCGTCTGACTGCCGTGGACGTGACACGCGAGTCAAGCCGGCTTGCGATGCTCAGTCATTGTTACCATTCCGCGGAACTACTTGCGCCCGCGATTCCCGCCGCACGTTCGCGATAATGGCAAGAAGCCAAAACAATCGTCGGCCGCTAAATTTCCAGTCAACAAACATTGGAGCGGGGCCAAACGCTCTCTTACCGCTGCTGCTTGTTCTCCGCTGCGAAAGACTTTTATCCTGACCGCGCAGCTACCAGCCACGCTACTCGCTCCTTTCTCCAAGCAAGGAACGTCTCCTCGGTCTCGTGAATAAGCAATTCCCTTTTTCATCGTCCGACGACTTCCCTCCTCGCGGTTTAATCGTTTTCTTGTCGCTCGAATTCCGGACGCCGGAAAGCTCCTCAAGTATTCCGGTTGCTTCCCGAAAAATAGCGAAGGTGCACACTCCTTTATGCTCTGATGAAATCTCGACTAACGGGGCGCGTTCGTCCACTGTTTTTATTATTCATGGACGTAATTCGCCGCTTCGGGCGAACACCGTTCACGCGAGGAGCGAAGGAAGCACAGATCGGGGAACAATGTGCTCGCGAGGGTCGGCCACGAAAACGTTGCACGTCTGCGTAGGATCTTCTCCTCGCAGCAGAGACGACGGGGACAATAGCGATTCAAATGGTTACGTGAATTTCGTTCGAGATAGGGAGAGCCGAGAACGAACGCCTGGAATCATTCTACTCGCTGCGAAGCGGCCGGAAGTGCGTCGCCATTGTTCGCCGTATTTCTGAAGCTGTTACTGATGCTCCTGATGCGTTCCAACGCGTGGTCAATGAGTCTTACAGTAGGTATGAAAAGTATTCGTACACCCTTTAGGAACGAATAACTTCTCTAAAATATTTTTTGAGATGTTAGAAGGATTAGTTTATGATAATATCTACATGATTGTTTGTTCTACTCGAGTGCTTCTGTTCAGAATAATCCTTGCACGTGCACGGCGAAATATGCGTACCTGCTCCACTTCGGAAGTAGAAAAGACAAAGAATAAAGAAACCGTAAAAAAATATGTAAAGTCGTAAAAGTCGAAAGCCCCCGCAATTCGGTGCCCTTCGAGAAAAACCGAGCATACAGCACGGAATATAACAGGGACTTTGTTGGAAAGATGAAGACATATTATTTTATGCTCCATTAAAGTGTAGAAGACGATACGCATCACGTCTCTAGTCTCTACAGACTGATTCTCATTCGACTCGTACCCGGGACCGTTCTTGTCCTTTCACCCTTTCCAAAGAGCATCCCCCGCCCTTCGCGAAATGTCACCCTTTAAGCACAGAACAGGGGACAGAAAGAAATTCGCCGGACTCATCTTTGTGCACGCTCCCCTCGCTCCACGAACTCGCGACGCTGAATTTTAATTATTCGAGACGGCAGCTGTCGTGGCGCGTCTCCATGTCAGAATGCAGAGACTGCCGGTGTTCCTCGTGCGAGGGGAATGCAACTGGAAGGGATACCGCCGCATCCCTTTATACAAAGTGCAACTATAATTATTGACTTTTCATTATTTCAGACTGCAGGTGTTCTGGCGTTCGTGCAGAGATTAAAGGATAGGAGAGTGTAAACTTGTAACTTAGACTACTCGCAGCGAAAATAAAACCTGAAAGCGTAATTCGTAATGCAAATAGTTCTTAATAGGATGGGAAAACCGTTTTCCTTAAACGTGGTAGTAATAGCGTCATTCCTATTATATATGATTAATCGATTGGAGGAATCGGTTTTCTTGAAAAATGAATATTTGGCAAAATTCGAAAGATAGTAATTTGTAGTAATTGAAAAATTGACGTCCGATACCAACCAGCTGGTTGATTAGTATATTTTTGGGTCTAACTGATTAATAATGTTGGTGAAAAGTCGAATAAATGTCAGAATAAAAGAATAAAGATTTTGTGTTTTTATAACAAAAATGAGTAGATGTAATTGAAAACAGTAAAGATATTAGAAGAATTTAAAAATACTATTACACAATTTTCAACCTATTAAACATATTAATAAAGAAAATAAATTTCTATTTCACTCAAGTTCGTTGCAATTCAGGTATAAAATTTTTCATTTTGCATAAAGATCCGCTGTTTAGTATTTATTTTAATTAATATTTTCTTGACCAATGCATCCGACGTAATAAATGGAACCGATAAACTTGAGGGCTTCTACCCTTACATCTCCCTTAATATAGGGGGTAGAGGTCTGAAACTTCTCAAGATAATATTAAGGTATATATACACTGTTCTGTAAACAGATCCTTTATAATAACGCTGAGTTAATTGCCTATGCTTCTACTGCAAGTACCTTTCTATTTGATTTTAATTTTGCAGAATAATCCCTGCAAACCTACAGTCTATTATGTATATCTCCAGTTCAGTCTCTACCTTAATAAAAGATCTTCTAGCCGTCTTTAAACTTTCGGCTTCATGAAAAAAATGTGTTGATAATCTTTTCGCAGGGTTATCTGTTATTAGCAATAATCAGTTTTATCGTCGTGTTTGAAGCGTGTCCCTTATAAGGCAATCGTTATCTCGTTAATATGTTTCTCTGGTACACAATATTCAAACTTAACGAGCTCATTTGTGCGATTGAAACACCGGTCAAATATTTATTTTCTGCGAACGGGGAGGCGAAAGAAGCGAGGGCTCGTTAAACGATCTCTCCGTTTGGTAATGGATACGTTCCGGCGTTTTGAAATTTTAAACGTGACTGCGGAACGTCCAGGAGGTTGTTTCACGGTTTGCTGCTGGACCAAAAAATATTTTTTCTATGTAGGGCCCAGAGATATACGATTATAGAATTAATTTCTTTATGTAAAATCTACATTCGCATGTTTTTTATTTTTCCCCGAAATTCGTTTATGGACATTTTTGAACATGCATTTTTGGACATTTTTAATAACACGATAAGTTACCCGAAAAATGACAAAGAGTAATAGAAATGGAAAATATGTTATTGAATAAATCTATGAATAAATATCTTAATCATGTCTTTGAATTTTAATGTTAACCTACTTAACACCTACCTAGTTCCCACTGATCAGTTTCAATTGGAGGTTATTGAATTGAATACAAAAGTGTGATTTAAAAAATTTCTAAACAATTGAAACCAAAGGAGTCCTATTGTCCGGGGATTAATTGGGATCGACGTGAGTCATTTCGACGAAATCCATGACCGTTTTTGACTCGCAACGAAGATCACAGCTCGCAGCGGAGTATGCTGAATGAATAATTAGCGGATAGTGCGGAGCCAACAGTCATCAAGCGGTTTCGGGAAGAGAAACACGGGCAGGTACCCGTTATACGTTACTGGGGAGTCCCGAGTGGGTAACATATAGCCGGGGTACATTGTAGCTCTGTACCGAAACGCGCCTCATAACTCAGAGATCTTTGGCCGAGCCGGGCGCCGCCGTGGGCGCAGCAACGCAATAAGACGCCGATTATATTGGGCTAATATTCCGAAGCACGTTGGGGGATTCCGGCTAATCCGACGTGCATGTTGAAGCATACATCAGCGCCGGTTGATGTAGCGTGAGCTGTTACTCGCGTATGCATATCAGCGCGTTCACTTGTATACACGCGCGTACCGCGTGTGCGTGCCAGTGCGTGGTCCCCGCGCATCTGCGGCATTTCCATTGGCTCGTTACATCGTTCACAGATCCTTGTAACCTGTGCAAAACAAGGTGCGTTTCGACGGAACCGGCGCACAGTGGTCCGGATTGGAAAATCGTGACCCATTTGGCCAAAAATCAACTTTTAGATATCGACTTCCACTGAACGGATTCTTGTTTCTAAATGTCCATATATCTCAAAAATAAAAAATTAATGAAATTGAATAAAAAGATTTAGATAAAACGAATCTCAAAGTCGAGCATTTTAGAAATGATGTTCTTTCTCCAATGAAATTGCCTTTCTTCTTCTAATGACCTTGGCGATTCCATTTAATATTTTGATTCGACGTTTATTTCTCGATAAAAAGCATTCTTCGACAGTGAGAGATCATACCATAAATTAATAATTACTGTATAGAACAGATTAATAAAGTAGAGCTGAAAAAATGATGAAAAATTCTTATGATTGTCTTTAATTGATAGTGGATATCAACGGATTTCAGCGGATTTTACCCTTCTATCATATCGATATTATCAAATATAATATCAAATATAATATCAAATATTTCTAGTGAAAATTTCATTGCAATATCTCCACTGGTTCAAAAGTTATAACCAAATGGGTCATGATTTTCTAATCCAAACCACTGCGCACTGTGCGGCGCACTATGGTCTGGAAACTCGCTTTTTGATTAATGAATTAAGATTCTCAAAAAATTTTTTTGTAGCAGAGTAAGAACCCTTCAAAGCTACCAATTCCAAATTATTATTAATTTTAGATTATTCTGTGCTGAGATATAACGTTTTGAAGACAAACTCCGTAAAATTAAATAAAACGTTTAACGTAGTCATCATAAACTATCAAAATACAAGTGATAATTTACAAGTGATAACAAATGATAATTTCATACGTGTCAGCAGGTGTATTTTAGATGTGTTTGCAGTTGTTAGCATCTTTTTATCCATAAACAAATAGTGACAAGTTTAAACAATGTAAACTTTGAGAAAGTTTTTAAAATACCGGGACTGGGCATGAGTAGAACCTTTTGCATGAGAAACTGTAGACATTTCTGAATGTAGTGTAGAAGGTTTCAGCTGTTCGCGTCTGCCCGTTTTTTCACATCGATTTTAATAAATAGCCACGGGAGTTTCAAGCGTTCCGAACGCGTTCGCTTGCAGCTACTCGACAGGATCATTTCCTATGATCTGCCAAAAAAATGTTTCCAACAAAAGTTGATCGGTATTTACATATCTATAAATTTTAATATGAAAAAATTAAAAAAAAAATTTTCTTTTTAGAAATGGGAATCACATTAATTTTTTAAATATTATTGTATAGTTCTGACTTTATAATATTATTGCTGGTGTCGAAACGAATTCAGCGACCCAGCATACTATAACCTTTAACTTTAAAATAATGCTAAAATACTTTTGGCCACAAAAACGGGTGACGGGTCGCCGATCTGGCTAAACAACATTCATTTTGCTGACCATCATTAAATATATAAATTTTTATTGTACAGTGTGTCACAAAATTACATGTCGCGGACACCATAGCAAATTCTCCCGATTTAGTCGAAAATGACGTAAGAAACCCCCGCAAAATTGACCTTGAAAGTGAAAAACTAGGTAAAAAAAACAAAATTTATTTTTAATCGTGTTCTACTGGTCACGAGGACCAACTTTGTGAGAGGAACCATAGGTCGCAACTCAACCGTTCTCTTCAAAAATAATGTTGAAGTTCATAGAATTTTTGAAACACCTCTGTGTTCATAATATTCTTTCATTTCATAGTTAAAACATAATAACAAATAGCAGATATCGTATTTCTAATAATTCCCTACGCAACGAAAAAGCTTATCTCCAGCTTATTGCTGATATTCGCGAAAATCCCGTGTTGACTATAATGTTTGATCAACGGAAATTTAACTTCTTAATTAATCCATTAATGTACCAAAAATGAATACATATAATTTAAAGCGGTGTACATGTTAAAAATATTTAAGGACATCAATGTATTAGTTTCAGCT
The DNA here is from genome assembly GCA_028455795.1 of Lasioglossum marginatum. Classification (NCBI taxonomy): domain Eukaryota; kingdom Metazoa; phylum Arthropoda; class Insecta; order Hymenoptera; family Halictidae; genus Lasioglossum; species Lasioglossum marginatum. Next base: position 4,252,156 of record CM052265.1, read on the forward strand.
TAATAGGATAATTAAAAGAAGAATACAATTTTTATTTGGTTCCTGTGTCCTGCAATCAATACAAACATTTTTTATTTTGCCTAAAAATCCGCAGTCTAGTGATCACTAAGCCTAATGAATTATTTTGAACACTTCATCATTTGTATTTTCCCTGCAGACTTCATTTTTGTCAAGCAATGATCTCCAGCTAACTCGCGCGATGATGTGATGCGGTGTGCAGCTGTGCCAGAGGCGCGGATACTTCCCGATACTCCCGCGGTTCGCTATTGCCTCGATTCTGTTCAGTCCCGGACTCTCTTTTTCGGTTTGCTCGTTCGAAGGTGAAATTAAACCGGATAGAGAAGTGCCGTGCACGAAAGAGCGAAGTGTCAGCACCATCGGCGAGGAATTGGTGGCCGTGTGCACTCGACTTGGCGTTAGTCCGGATTGTTCGGGCGTAGCTTGAAATGAAAACGGAAACCGTGGCCCGAGAAAAATGAAACGGACGGGTCAAAAGTGAAAGTGGGGTCGACAGAACGAATAGGATGTGCTTGCGTCCGCGCGTCCCGACTGCTGATGAGAAAGGATTTTCCGTCTGAGATCGGCCCCCGGTCCCCCTTCTCCGGGATTCTTTTCTCCGACGAATCGAAAAACGCCAACTGCTGTTCCTTATTGTCCCGGGATATCGACGGAATCAGTTTCTTCAGAGGAGCATGAGAGCGCGGCGGACTCTTAATGGGCTTCCGGAAATGTCTTCGATGTCGCTGAATTCGCGTTCGGCGAAACGTGTTTCAGTTCATTTATTCACAGAGGAAGTTAGACGAGTTTCCTGCAAGCTACCGCGATGACATAAGTGCACGGAATAACGTTCATAATTTTTCCTGTCTTATGGATGGAGTATGAGTGTTCCAGCTACTCCTATGATTACCTGATTAGTTTGCTAAATAGCAGGTCATTCGCAGGTCCGCGGCCCAATTTCACCCCTTGTAACTTTCGCATAACTGTCGCAGCTTCGGGACTGCCGAGCGACAGTTATAGAAGAGGTACTACATTCTTTGTAGTATTCCGAACGTAGAGAAGGACAGCGACCGAAAAAGAAAAAGGAGCTGTGCAAGTTCAGCCTTTTAAATTCAAAAATCAAAATTCCTTATTTTTGTTTTTCTTTTGTTTGTTTTTCTGATTTAAGTGACACAAAACACGATGTAATTACGATCATAATTACTTGTTCAACAAGCGATTAAAGTTTCGGACTTGACATTTACAGAATCCGTGTGCCTCTACCGTAAATATGAATGTCAGCATAAACACAGAGTATCTTAGAGAAATATTCGCAAGAAATTGTTACTTGAATGTATTCGAGACACACGGTTTCATATTTCCAGCCGTTTACGTCGAAGATAGAACGAAAAGTAACAACCATAAGAAATCATTCATATATCTGATACGTTAGTTGCAGAGGAACATGTTGCAATCCTACCGAAGGCCATTGGAAAGCGGCTTCGATAGAAATACGCGTCATCGGGGAGAAACTTCGATGCTGCGGAACTTCGGTCTTCTTTGTTCGCGGATTGTTTTATAAAAATTGTATACCGACCAGAGTTTAGTTTCCAGGTGCAATTCCGCCGGACCAATCCTCTTTTGTTGCGCGGACGTGTCCACGGCCTTTCATGCGTCTCCGAAGTACCACGGCGAACGCGAGATGTTCATAACATAGACAGAAGTATCGAAAGTTGATTTCCATGAAGAAATTCCAGTGTGTTTTTCGCGACCAATGAAACGTCGCCGTGCCTGTCTCGCGTTCGTAGACAGGGCGCAAAAACGAAGAGCCGGAAGTTTTATTTTAGGACGTCAGAGTCCACTGTACGTCGCACATGTCCCCGGCAACTCTTTCCGTAGTTTACGAGAAGTTCGACGCGCTTCATTGAATTGCGAAACTTGCCTTGACTTATCGCGGGGAAAAAAAGAAGAGTGGAGAAGAAGAGAGTGGACAAGAAAAGCAAACGCCGTCGAAATCGAATCCCCATCGCTTGTCTACAGTCGAAGAAATTTTTATGAGAACGCCCGGATTTCCGAAGAAATATGAGATAATGTATTTCATAAAGCTTTAGTAGCTGCCCACCTGGAACTCCACGCGCACTGCAATGTCTTCGTTGCTGGAACGATTTTAGACTGTGGATGTTATGAAATAGAAATAATGATTATATAAATTTAACAAAAAACAACAATATTTTTGGTGTGTTTTCCATTTCCAATTCGCATAGGACTGCACGACTGGAGTGAAAATTTCTATGGCGATTGCGAATAGTGTTTCACCTTGTGACGGATCAGACACATTCACTGTGTGAGCAATGTGTACGCGGTGCGCCTAAAGAAGTTTCCACTTCAAGAAATATATTTTAATAATAAAAATATGATTATCAACTGTCGCGAAGTTGTAAATTATGTGGAAATCCTGTCAAAAAATACCTCAAGATGTTTAAAAACTAAGAACCTCATTCATCCGAGCGGAACTCCTTAAGGGGGATATAAAACGGTGGTGATTAAATATTCGAAAGGTAACATAATAATATAATTGAAGAACAAGTTGAACAGACAATACAGTTTAACGAAGAGATAATCGTGAACGTTTTCAGTCGAATTGTCTCCGCGAAGAGACGGCAGCAGGAACGAAATCCCGTTCATCCTTGAACCCTCCGGATTGATTTAAGCCGGCGCTGGATGACGTGATCTTTCAAAAAATCGTGGACGTTGAAAGGGGGAGCGGATCAAGCGAAATTAAAAAACCCCGGAGCTGGATTACGGGTCTAATGAGGAGATTGACGCGCATTATCCGCTCTGTTAGGTTCATTCCGACCGATTTGTCGGGCTTGCTAATTTTTCCTCGTGATAGCGGCGGCGACCTCCCCCGCAATCCCGAGTCGGCTTCGCCTTCGCCGTTGCAAAACTTCTTCTTTTCCCCCGCTCGCATTTGCCGAACGAGACCAGATCGCTACGCTCGGTACAAGTTTACTCTTATTTGCAATTTGCCCCGCGTAATTTGCGGCCGACTCATTTACAAGTTTAACGAGCGGAGCTTGTCCGCCGCGCGTACAAAGACCAACGAGGTCTTTTGTTTCCGGCTGATTAGCGGAATTCGGCGAGAGGACGCTTCCCCGGCGGTTCTGCCGTCTTTGATCGTCGTCCTACTTTTCGCCAATCGTGTATTGAAAATATGAATCGAGACTAATAGATTCGTTGACTACACAGTCAACGAAATTTCTATGTATAAGAACACTACTGATTTCAATTAAATCTGGGGCTTCTGGTGTAACGGCAGTGGAAACAAAACTTTTCTGCGAGTATCTCGTAAACTATAGCTGACCGCCAAAAACTTCGAAGGGAAATGTTGTTCAGAATGGTGACCTTGACAGTACATTTGAAGGTCATTGAAGTCGAAGAGGAGGTAGCACATCGACAAGTTTATCAAATTATTTCTGTTGATCCGAAACAAAAAATGAAGTCGTTTATCAATCAGTATGAATGTAGTTACGGTCCGAACTAAAAGAAATTAAATTACCAATTTTTACAAAATATTTTTTGGTCTTTAGCACGATAAAAAAAATTGGCTGATTTGAAAGATTTTGGTTCGTGCAGTAACAGTAAGACCAAGGAAGGGTAAGAATGGTTGGACCACAGTGGTATTGATAAACAAAGGATCGAGTAAAAAATCCCGAGGTCGCACAAGAGCGATAAGAATCCGCTGGGGTCGCCGATGAATGGATGTAACTTCGGCCCGGAAATTTCCACCCGGAACTTGGCTTGATTCCACGAGAATACTTGGCGAGGCGACGGCGGCGTTCCTCTTTCCGTCATGGAAATTCACGGTTTGACGCGTTATAGATCTTGAAATCGGCCCCGGCGCAGCCGTATTTCATTATTCCCGAGATCCGTGTAATCCGACGGAAGTCCTTAATATTATTGGCGAAACATGTAATTAATTTCAACGGCGTCATGATCGCGCGCGGAAGGCAATTCGTCTATTCACTCGACAGCCGCCGGTAATTTCTTCCGGTTCGAAACGCGTGTAAAGAAGGATCAGGTGGCAAGGAACATGCACGTTACTTCGAACCGAAAGATCCAGATCGAAGTAACATGCACGCGAAATCTTCTGAAAAAGAGAATCATACGAAACTTCCTTCAAATTCTGACCACTTTAATCGACGTGTGGAATATCGAAGCATTTTCATCAATGCAAAACATTTCTATAATTTCAGTAATTACGAAAGAAAATTTCTGTTCGAACAGTGAATGGAATTATTAATGTTTATAAGCGAACCGTGTTTTTAACAAAACCTATTACGTGTAACACAAACGATATTTAATCAACGACTGATAAATTTTCCAAACAGAACGTTCCCTCGTGCACATTCATTTCTTTATTCATGTACACTCGTTTCTTTATTTCGTTCAATCAAATTCACTTCATACATTTTGCCTCTCACTCATTATGTTTCTTTCTCATTCTCTCACTTGTTTTCATTGAATACGTACTTATATTTCATTTAAAATAAAAACAGTTTTCATTTTTCATACATTACACGCACATACATTACCTGCATTAAACTCATTCCACTGAATTTCGAATGGTTCGGTAGTTAAAGGAAAAGCAAGTCGATGATTTTAATTGTTGCAATTTACCCTCTATTAGTGTCGCCACGCGACCGTAGATAACAGACGTGTATTTTTATTTTCCACATAAGATATGCTTTGTGCATGCAAACTAAAGGAACGCATTAATTAAGATTTTCCAGGAGTTTTCCTGTAACGTGCATGAATAAGTCAGCGGTACTTGAAATATTCCCCAGGAGAACTTCACGGTTCTACTGATTGTGAGCCGTAAAACCCGATGTGGGTCAGTTTGCTCGGCAGTTCGAGTATTAAACGAACACAGCAATCTACATTCGCTTTTTATGCATGCGAGATTAACCTTAACTTGACGCAGCTCGAACGAACAACGATTTCACGAATCGATTGCTGGGGTGATGCTGCGCGTCCTTAGGAAGCCACCAGGCGTGTAACAACTGTTTGTTGTATTTTTTTTCACGATCGTTCGGATTGTCAGGCGATAACGATCCTGCTAAACGATCGGGAATTGTCGTTTTAATTGGTCCGCGGAGCGTACTGTCAAATAACGCGGCGCGCGCGAGCCCCGACGATCCTTATCTTAACTGCCGATCAACCAGCGGAACGGTCTGATAATTCGGCAGCAACGTGTCGGCCACGTTTCAGACATTCCCCCGGCGATCGGCAAAATCGGCAGCGGGTTACCCTTTAACTGCTGCAATTGCCGAGCGATAGCAGATCCTCGCGTGTCCGGAACCAGGAAACGTCAGGCTAACTCCGAGAGATTGCGCATTTTCCACGGAGCGATCGCCGATACGCGCCGCGCGAAGTCGCTTATTAGACGCCATTGTAACCCGGAATCACCCGAGATTTGCGGCAATCTACCAACCAGAATTATTATAGTCTCGGGAAAGAGCTAGGGGGCAAAATGCTCGAAAGACGATGTTCTCCGCACTTGTTAATTAGCGAGGGACTCGAGCGCTTCTAATTTTTTCATCGCGATACACACTTGAGAGTCCACGTTGCGACACAAAGGGGTCAAGGCAGCAAAAACCTGCGCTATCGATTCATTTCAACGTGCATCGGCCGTTTGACTGAACAAAGCGTGCGACTGAAAATTGTAGTGGATAGGAAACGGTTTGACGGCGCACAGCGGTAAACGTAGCAGCCAATAACAACTTTGTTCTTCGTAGGGATTAAAACAATTTATTTTTTCTTGTAATAGCACATCTATATAGTGAAAAAACCACAAGATAGAGCTTCGCTCTACCTTCCATTTCTACGACGCTATTCTCCACGCTTCCGCCGCGTCGTGGCCCGGTCTACAGTGGTCCAGGCTGATTAATTATGTTCAAATATTAACCCTTTGCACTCGGTTGTCCCCTCTGAGGCACCACTAAAAATTGCTATACGATTATTCAAAATATTGTTTACATTATTAAATATATCGGTATCTAATCAATTACTAAACATTTAAGTATCATATGAGGTATTATTTCATGTCCATAAAATTTCAAAAATCATAGAGAATGTAAATATTCTCGATCGGATGGAATGTTAATTAATAATTTTCCAGTTTAAATAGCTCCGAGTGCAAAGGGTTAATAACAATACTAATTTAGATGATAACGAAATGAAATCTGTGCGACAGAGTTGAGCATTAATCGATTAAAATTTTAATCAAGATCGATTGATTAATGTGTACGATTAAAAAAGTAATCATTGAAAAATCGGCGATTGATTCAATCGATTGATGAAGTTAATCGTCAATCGTTGATTAAAAGAAGAAATCATCGAAAAATCGGCGATTGATTCAATCGATTGATGCAGTTAATCGCCATAAGGTCAGACCTTTGACTACGTCGGACAGCAGAAATTTGATGACTTGTGCAAAATTTCGAAACTGATTTTCCTCCGACATTTCGGAGGAACTAAATACCCCACTGTGCGGCGATGCAACACTATCGGGTGGCGGGAAATTCTTTTTCTTCCGATTCGAGCCGTTCTCTCATTACTTTGCGACGGTCGGGACAGCCAAAAATCCGAGTCAGGGGAAACGGGGCGTAAGAGAACCGAACCGAACAGAACTGAACCGAGTAGAGAGTTAATAAAGATAAAGTTTTCCTTGGCAACGTTCGGCTGAAGAGCAGCATAAAATGCTGTGCATACTATCGTCATAAGAAGTTCCCGTCCTCTCCCTCAACGCTATACCTTATACCCCGCTCTCCCTCTCTCTCTCTCTTCTCGTTTCGTCCCCTCCCTACTTTTCGAGTTACTTCTTTAGCCGTCGGATTGCGAAATTCAATTCTGCCGCGAGCATTGCTGCGTTCGTGCGATTACACTTCCAAAAGAATTTCTGGGCTCCCGCGTCGTCCTATAACGCGGTCTGTTAAGATTTCGAAACGACTATACCGCCGAAGATTACGTGACTACGACGCAGATAGAACACATTCTGAACGACGGAATATTCATACGTCCCGTTCTATATAGAACGCGAGTCGTTACATGATTGTTCGATTAGCTATTCGCTTTGACCGCGACGTTCTTCTTTCCTCAAACGATCGGATCGTTTTAGTATTGGATTCCCGGGGAAAAACGTGAAATACGTAGAGTTCTGTCTCTCGACCTTGCGGTGTACAGGTTGCCGAGAAAGTTGTTAGTCACCCTAAAATGAAATCCAAAATGAATTAAATAGTGGTCTAGCCATTACAATCTTATCGGAGTAACAGACACGCTTAATCTTTGGATAACAGTACCCGACTCGGGTTAGGATAGACTCTATCTAAATACTAAAAATACGATAGAAATAATAATAAATCATAGTCAAAACTAGTAGAATATACCAGAATATATTTGAATATAGTAGGATATAGCAGAATATACAGAATCATATATAAGCACATGCACAAGTGCAATTAGATTTTCTTTACATGAAATATGAAATCACTATTGTCATACATATTAGTAGTCAACGCGATAAATAATGTGTTTAGAGTTTGATGTTTCACTTACACAATTAATCATTCTTATCGGAAATAGCAAGTATTACAAAGAGCTATAGAGGAAATAAAAAAGGCTCAAGAAAATAATAATTTCGTAACTGAACTTTGACGACTGAATATTGGCGACTGCTTGATTTTTAAGATGTGACTGAGCTCGTCCTCATGAAGAGCCATCCCTTTTATAGATCGATCAATCCATTGTTCTGGCTTAATCTTCATAGGATGAATGCATCCTCATCGATTCTTCGTAATCGCTTTTGACCGGATGTTTAATTTTCGATTTGTTCTTATCATCCTTCTGCTGGATCATATTGCTTTGCACATCTTGCCAGGTAATTAGTCATCAGTTTATTATTCATCGATCTTTTGTTCATATCTTTCATGCAGTGTCTATCTTAGACTTCTCTGGACTATCTTCAAATTCTTCAGCGATGAACAGGCCTCAACGGATATTCGCTCGCAATTTTATATTTCGAATCATCTCTTTTGTTTAATAAAATACATTTCACTGTGTTCTTAATTTGTTCAATGAAGTTCCAAATTCATAATGAGTTTAAGTTTAAAGGCTTCAGAGGTTGAACTTACCTGAACTTCTCCGTGCACGCAGGCAAACGGGTTTCCAACGAGCGTGACCATAATAGTTGACAAGAGTCGATTTAATCAAGGCTTGACAGTAGCAACTAGGTCGGTCCACGAGTAATTAATAAGAACGTAAACAGGCTCATTCCCATTCTTGTTCACAGACAACCGTTTCTTGGCCGGTGTTCCCACCGCGTCGACGAGCTCAAAAGGGTTCGCCGAACGTACCGGCGAAATTTCGGCGGCATAACTGGCCATTAGGCAAACTAGACCTCTCTCAATTTAGCAGCGAAACGATTTTCCCGGGGGAAAAGCTTTTTATGCGACGACGCGGCGTTCCAGTTTCCGTTTTCTTCGCCGGCCGTTTCCCTCATATCGCGGACGACCATCCAACCCGTTGTCGTTGCCCTCCTATTAACCACGGAAAAGACGTTTTTCCGTGGGAAATGACGTTTCCGCTTCGTAAAGGTGTACCACCACTGCCACGCTTTTCGACAGCCGCCAACGCAACGTGTCAACCTCCGCCATTCTTTACCGTGTCCGAAGCAGACGGCGATCACGAAAACCTCGTTGAACTGCACCCGACCGAAATCGTTTTTATAACTGAGAACATCGGCGACTGTTCCTCTCCACGGTTAATAATTTTCATCGAAGTTGCACTCTTGCACGACATCTTGAATAGTTGACGTACACTCTCTAGTCCTTAGACCTTATACAGTGAGCCACGAACAAAGTATTCGAACGTCCTTTAAAACAGAATAACTTTTTTATAATTGTGCCAAACGACCTGATTTTTTATAATCAATTAGAAGCATTGGTTTATGAAATGATATGCAAAAAAGATTTTCCAAAAATTATAATTTACAAGGTTACATGCAAAAATGAAAAACGCATATTTTAAAACTTTTTATTTGGGTCCTTAATGATAATTTGAAATATATGTTTTGTACATCTATGTTAGTTATACACATGCTGAAAATTTCAGCAAAATCGATTGACGCAGGAAAAAACGACACACATCGAAAGATGTACGATTCTGTGGATTTTAAGCAGAAACTAATCACAAGTTGCGGAAAACTATGATTTTAATCGATTTTGCTGAAATTTTCAGCATGTGTATAACTAACATAGATGTACAAAACATTTATTTTAAATTATCATTAAGGGCCCAAATAAAAGTCTTAAAAATTGACATAGGACATCGGTTAAATTGCATTATCTTTTGGAGCTTCTCGAATTTATTTTCATGACTTTTTTCTGGTAAATACGTAAATTTTTTGAAATTGTGTCATGCGGCGTTTTCCCTTGCAACCACAGATATGTATATTTATAGACCTAGCTTCAGATAATATGCTGTGTTCCAAGATTATATCATCCACGAGATGACGGTTGTGGGCAAAGTGCTATAGTCTGTGGAGAAGTCGCAGTATCGCGAAGCTAAAGTGTACCTCATTCTGCATAAATATTTATGGAAACTGTAACTGTAATATACATTTTATTTTATCACTTCAGCTTTACTTTACTCATATTATTTTAAATAGTGCTAAGCTAAAGTTGATAATACGAAATCTGTATTTATGTATTTCCTCATAACTTATGGTTGGCAACTAAATTCGCGACCTTTTGTTTCGTAATTCTTTTATTGTATCATTATAACCTTAATCAGTGACCATTCCTTTTGAACTGTATATCATTGGAAAGCTCTGAATTTTGCGATTAATTTGATATAAAATACTCGTGCTTAAAAAATATATATAAATGACTTTGTTTGAGAAAATGTGGAGTTATTTAAAAAGAAGAAAAGTAAGACCAATTACAGATATATGGTCTAAGCTCTAGTCACCGCGGGTCACACAGGTGATTGCCATTCTGGTTTTTGGAAGCTCTCCTAGTAGGCTTACACGAGACGCCACTTAAGTATACAAACCGATTTTAATGAAATTTGCATACAAGCTTCCGGAATACTTGGGCGAAACATATTTTGGCGAATGTCCTGGAAACTCGTGAATAGACTACTTTATGCAGTTCCCCATTTTATTCGTTGCTTTTTGAAAAAAATCTTCTTGAAAAATCTAAAAAATATTGTAATATTTTAAGAGCGCGGGAAAAGTTTCTGGAATTTTTTAAAATATTTCAACATTTTAGGACAGCCGGAATTACTGGTTCGCGACCGAATGAAAATTTGTTTTTGTCCAAAAATTAATTCCCGGAAGTCTTTTTAGGAAGATATGATAGTTCCAGTCCGTCCATTTCTTCGGATTACACGCATCGCCGCGGAATTATTCATGAGGCGACTAATATGTGAATTTTTCAGGGGACTGACCGACGTGTTTCTAGAAAGATTCGCGGAGCGCAGCGTGCGGGTGCACCGTCGACAAAAATTCGGCCATGCACACGGACCGTGGTCCGAAAAATTGACGCCTCGGCGTGCTAAGAACGCGCGGCAAGGTCCCCATGGGCTCCACGGCTTCTCTAGGCAAACTACCGATAGCTCTCCTTTAAGACATCATGGAAATAGGAAACGTTCCTGCCACTTGGTGTGAATTCTTCTTAAATAATAATTTAAAATAATGTAATTTTTCTGCAAATTTTTCCAACGGTTCAAGCGTGTGAAAAAATTTTTAAAAATATGGTCGTATTCTACGTAAACTTGCACAATTTCAAGAAAATTGTGGTTCCGCGGAAAAAATTTTTTTCTGACATGATATACATCATTTCCGGCAAAGATTTCAAATCTGGTTACAGAAATTTAAAATGTTACAAATAGATTGCTTCCATCTTCCTATTTAGATAAAAAAAATACAACGATATGCCATGATCCGTAGTTAAGGTGAATTAAAAAATTTCTGCGTGGAAAAATTCACGGGTATCCGCGTTCAGTGCCGCGGAGCACCGAGCCCGCCGATGGGAATTCAAATTCAAATTCAAATTCAAATTCAAATTCAAATTCAAATTCCAGATTCAACCAGATTTGAAATCAGCGTGGAAAAATTCACGGGAAATGGTGTATAGCATGTCAGAAAAAAATTTTTTCTGCGGAACCACAATTTTCTTGAAATTGTGCAAGTTTACGTAGAATACGATCATATTTTTAAAAATTTTTTCACACGCTTGAACCGGTGGAGAAATTTGCAGAACAAGGAGATGTGAGTCTGACATATTTTCTAATAATTATTTTAAATTATTATTTAAGAAGAATTCACACCAAGTATCAGGAACGTTTCCTATTTCCATGACGTCTTAAAGGAGAGCTATCGGTAGTTTGCCTAGAGAAGCCGTGGAGCCCATGGCGATCTTTTTTTGGGGCACGCACAGCAGGGAGCTGTCAGCCCGAGCTCGAAATTTATGGGTTTTGGCTCTGGCTTGCCGAGCTATGAGCCCAGTATAAGCGCACCCTTAGTTGCATCCGTCAAAAGCTCGAGGCGGCTCCTGTTGATGCCGTTCTCCTGATATCCCGTTGACAGCTGTTGACAAACGTTGGTCAGTGACAACCGACAGCTGACAGTTCATTGGTTGCGGCCGGTGGTAGTATTTCTCTTGTATCTCTGGTTTGGCCGCCGACAGGCGCACAGCACCACCCGGTGACGCCGCGCCGGCAAATTAATTAAACCGTAGGGAAAGGGAAGAATCGCGGGGCGAAAGGATTGTGGAAGGGACACCGGTACTTTGATGTCGAAGCAATCGATTTAACGAGCGCACGACCTAATTTACGCAATAATTCCTAATCGCGAACAAAATACAAGCAGCTTATAAACAACAATGGGATTCGATTTCTGCCCGCCGACCATTCGAAATCAAACATTATTATGCAGTTAATATACCGGATTCCGCAATTACGCTAGCCATTCTTTACTAACCCAAATATCTCGGCGAATTGTTATCATGCAAAATATATTTTGTATATAATTTGAATGGCGCTAATGGATTATTTTCGAATGTCAAGTTTTACGGAGTTTTCAGATGGTATTTTATATGCTATAGTATATATTACGTTATGTTATATGGTATTTTATTTGATATACTATAATATATATTACGTTTTATTTCTTTTATTTCTTCAGCATCGTCTCCCATCCATTATCTTATAGGGTTGCCAATGATAGGGAATGGTGCGGAAGGGCACAAAGGGCCTAACAATAAGTGTGATTGAAAGAATACATACTGTGCAAAGGTAGCACAATAATTTAGTAATAATAGGGAATGGTACAAAAAGCTTGTAAAAAAAAGGCCGTAAAAAAGCTAGCACTTTAGTAATTAAATAATGCGTAACTAGAGGAGAAAAGAAAACTGGAGCATCTAGGAACCTTGAGTAACTCGGCCTCACTTAAACACTGTTATTTATCAAACTTGTAATTTAGAGTTCAGTCAGACTTTACGAGAGCTTGCTTTAATAGTCGACCTTTTTCTTCAGTTACAACCTACAACGACTGGGATGTTTGTGACAACGATTTATTCGAAAGCAGAAATTATAAATCACATTCCTATAATGCTCGGCAGAATTATTATACGAAGTGCATTCGAGGGTTCATGAAATAATATATTTTATAAATGTTTTTGAAGATGGTATATATGAAGATAATATAATTGTATGTATTTCAATGTGATGTGTCAAACAATATTCAATTTCTGCCCAAATGCTTTCCCGTCATTTTAAAAAAGTTTTTCAAGAAAAATTTATGCATTAATTGAGCTCCACAGTATAGGATTTACGTATTTACCAGATAAAAAGTCATGAAAATAAATTGGAAAGGCTGAAAAAATAATGCAATTTGGGCGATGTGAAAGCATTAGTGATAAAAACTTTAAACGGCAATATCTCGAAAGTGAAAGCATGTGACGTGCGGCGTTCTTCTTGACAACCACAGATATATGAAGTGCATTCAAGAGTTCATGAAAGGATATATTTTAAAAAATATTAAGGTAATTGAAAATCGGACACGAATTTTTGCGATCATCCAGTACAGCAATGCTGATCTTGGAATTTTCAGATATACAGATTTGAATCGTTGTAGAAATACGTAAGCGAAGCTGCGCTATAACTCATAAACAAGCGCCGAGGAAGACTGTCGGACGAGACCAATTGTCGCGCAAATGCATCAAGGATAGCTGGGATATCTGTCGATCCGGATGTTAATTGATTTACCCCGAGGTAATTACGGTCCATAATTAGGTACAGTATAGCGAGCGAGTGTCGGCCGGTAGCAATTTGCTTTTCCGATAAGAGCGCAACGTGATTGGCCCCGGGTACCTCTGTTCCTGACCATCAGGTAAATCAAGGCTGCCACGTAAATCCGCAGCTCTTTGTGACCGAGAGAACCTCCACGGTCGAGACGTCGAGCTTTATATTATCGCAAGCCACCTACATCCCTTCAGGCCCCTCCCCTGCGCATACCTGCCGGTCCTCATCCACCCCCTAACATGTTCCCTGAAGTACAATACCGCGACATCGAGGTGGAGCGAGGTTAGCTTGAATTAAACGCGCATATTCTACGCACAAGATGAAAAAGACCGTATGAAAAGGCTAGATTAGAGAACGTTACCATAGTCCAGCCGTCGTTTAATATCGTCCTTACAAAAGGGTCGCTCCTCGCCACACGGCTTCATTACAACTACGAATTCTTTCGAGATTCATACATTCTATACCGTCACATCGGAACTGTACGTCCCTCCAGAATATCGCGGACCTGCGATCCTTCTTCTTAACCCTTTTCTCAGAAGTTCGGACTAGGGTGGTTTTTATTTAATCTTGTCAAAAATTTTTGTCAAAAATACTTTTACGACACCCTCCAGGGTTGTCTCTGGTTTGGTCCGACCCACGGATTAGCTCATATTTATTTAACGGTTCATTTTAGAGGATCTTCCGAAACGCGGTTCTCTTTGTAAAGCCTTGACCCTTGATAAAGTGGGACCGAAAAATTTTTGTGACTTTTAATGGAAGAAATAAGTGCTAACCTAATGTAGACACGTGGATACGGATACGTGGATTTAATCGTTTAATGTTGATTGGAATGTACAATGTTAGGGTGTATTCAATGGATGAAGGAGTAATTACTCTAAAAAATTCTGAAATGTCTGTATGTAATAAGTTTTAATTGAGTAAAAGTTTGTATGTAATAGTAATAAGTACTGTCGTACTAATGTAGGACCTGGCTTATTTATAGTTACTGACCCAAGGTATCCGAAAATGGAAAGAAGGAGATAAGGCCATTGACATATTTGACTGATGCGGACCAGAGATTCGAAGTGCCCGAACATAGGTAGCTAAGTGCAGGATATTGACTTGCGTTGATCGAGACTGTCACTGTGGGATATTTAATATTGGAAAGAAGGAAATTGCCGTGCAATGTACTGTTACTCTGGCCAAATCGAATTGAATCAGCAAGTACATTCGAGTCAGAAAGTAAGTTACAATCGGTGTATGCAGGAAAATGAATATGACTATGAATATTAATATGAATATCATATATTTTTTTTGCTTACACTTTCATTCATCGTACTCATTTGCCTACATATGTATCGTCAATCGGTAGCTTACTTTCAGACTCGACTCGGTATCGGGTCCCAATACATTCTACCGGGAAACCCATGTAAAAATGAAGCGAATATTAATAATGCCTGCCAATTATTAGCGTATATTCATCTTCTTATGATAAATATTTAGATATTAATAATAATATAAACACAGACAAATGTTTCCTCGTTTATCATTTTTAGAAAAATGCATAGAAATTATTATTAAGAATTCTACAAGTTCATAAGAGTTTATAAAGTTTAAATGATCCATACTTCTCGGTTGATACAGCTTGATCAACCAACGAGGATTGCTTTCTTTGAGAATTGCATTAAATTCTGGCATAATAGCTTATTACAGAGTAAAAGCGTTCGACAAAATTAGTTTAACGTGAAATTAATTGGTTCTCATAAAATCACGAGCTCAAAAGATGAATTAGCTATTTTTCATCGCGTTCTCATCTTTGATAGGGAAATCAGTTAGGAAATGTGCAATATCTTCCGCAAGAAATATACGTGCTCGATTTTTAAATTGCCAGCTTGACCCTAAAAGCTTTCATAAAATTTGATACCATACTTCGTTATCTTCGTGCGTTCCGCATGAGAATAGTCACATTATTTTATTACTGGAAATATCAAATCTTCGCTAATCTCATCTAACTTTTATTTCCATGTATTATTGTACAGAATGGATCTAATTAAAGTTTTAATGACCTCAATTAATTTTTGAAGTAACTAAAAATATTTGCTCAAATACTAAATTTCTAATTTACGGCGTCACACTTAAAGTACATTCATAAGTACAAACCCAAGTTCCCTTTTTAGAGGTCATTGTAAAAGAAATACACATCTTCTTAAAAGATCACATTGAAATGAACGCAGGGAAAAATTCTTTGAACACGGTAGAGTCGTTTGGAGAAGTTTTCAAGGAAGGCCACTTCAGCTTCTCACTCTGTTTTATAACAAAGAAGAAACTTTGAAAAAAACTGATTTAAAGGACATGAAAGTAGAGAATTCACTCTTTAAAATGTGCACGGGAGGAATATTTTAAGACTTTTTTATACGAAGTTACATGAGATAAAAGATTCACAATTTTTCTGTTATAATCCAGTGTTCCTCTAATTTGTGAAGTTGCGTAATACAGTTTTAAACAGAGATTAAAAGAGTTATGGAACTATGTATAGCAGGCTATACTTAAAACATAGACCACCGAACTTTTTTATAAAAACGTTCTCATGAGATCAACTGTGGTCTGATGAGGAGACATAAAGAAGAAGTTCTTGAAAGTTTCAGTTTGAATAGAATATAAAATGTAAATTATATTTGACACAAAATTATATAAATAATACTAGAATACAGATTGGAGAATATGAATGACAAAATAGTAAAAGAGATATTCTAAAGAGTTTCTCTTTCATCAATTAAATTATATTTTTATTATAACCTGTTACCAAGAAATCCTTTCAACTCGGTATTCAATAGCTGTATAGGATTTAATTCGACTTATTATGAATATCGCAGAGTTGTTGTTTCATTTATTATTTAAACTTTTCATTGTCCGCTGGGGCTGTTGTTCGCAGCTGAATGCTGCGATTTGTATTTAAACATATTGTTTCCCGTTCCCACGGCTCCGCTAACAGTTCCATTTATCCGGTGAAAAAAAGTCCGACGTAGCTCGGCGAAGTTTAAATTACAAACCTGCAAAATCATCAGACATCACCGCGTGTCTGGTGTCACGTCGCAAAAATAATGCAACGAGCCGTGCCACATTCGAACTCCAAAAGTTATTACTCCAGCTGCAGGATGCACACGTGCTGACTGCGAGTGTCGCGCGTCAATCCCGATCAGTTTCGCCGGGAAATAAACAGAACGACAACGAATATTACCATATAAAGACAAACGAGAATTGAAGATGCTTGAAATTCTGATGGAAGAAGACGAGAAACAATGAGTTCACGGTTCCGTATCTACGAAAAGTTGTTCGACTCTACTGTCCTCTACCGGTCGAAATGAAAGTTTCAAAATTGGCTTAACCGGGAACCATTAGTATGTTAATTCGATTGGAGTTCGGTTAACGCTTCGCGTCCTCCCCGAAGTCTAACTCGAACGCATTAGTATCTCCTGCAACCTAACACACTCTCGACCATCATTCCCCTGAATCCTTTTCCATCGTTCCCCCACTCCATCGAATGTTAAGCAATTTTCCATTATCTGCAGGATTTTCGTCTTTTATTAGTTTGCTCTAACACAACTACAGGAAATTTCGCGTGCCTCGCTCAGTTAGTATAGTTTTCCCATCTCCCTTCCCGCTCTTCCACTCGTTTTCTCGAAATTCGAAATATTAAGCAATGTAGTTTCAGATAAGAATAAAATGAAAGGAGCAAACAAAAAATATTTAAAACTGCTTAAAAACATAAATATTTGGTTTATTTCTTTAAACAATTTTTCTTCGCTGCCCCGCTCTCAAATGTTTAACCAGTATCCCATTGTTTTCACGATTTCTATTTTCGATCAGCTCGTTCTGCTGACATTGTTAATACATTGGCACCCTAGGTAGACACAGTTTCGAGTGGAAAGCTCTGAAGAAAATTGAAAAATAAATTGGACATCCAGTTAATTTTACACGAAGGACGACGCTCGTTTCGATTCGGTAATTTTGTAAAGAGTAGTTGGTCCGCCCGTCGTTCTTGCCCTTGTTACAACTTCAACCCCGAAACGGGAAACTTTTCCGGCAAGTTCTGTCCCGGGGCCGGAATTAAAGCCACCGAGATTCGTTCCCTGTGAAAGAAATTTCCTGTTAGGTGCTAAGTTATTCAAAGTGTTATTTCTAACTGTCGCCTCGGTTCTTTTCTCTGGCTGGTCCACGAAGAAAACGATATTAAATCCGCCGCGATTATATATATATATGTGCTCAATAATATATTCCCCGCGACGAATTTGGTCCGGCCAAGTACTGGAAATGGTAAAATAAAACAGGTCGTTGGAATCCATTTTGTACGGATTTCCAGTCAGAGTTCCTCCAAGTACGCAGTAAAAGTAAATTATTGGAATCCATTTTGTAAAAACTTCCAGTCATAATTTTTTAGGGAAAAGTTACTGCAAATCACCCCTTTCAAGGAAGTGCAATAATTTCGGGACAACCTGTATAATTGAATTACACGATGCCGAAACAAATTCTAAAATAAAAGAGAGAAGAGTTAAACTTCGCGAGCGCTTTTGGATATAACAAATAATTTGCTGTCTGTCCCTGTATGTGTTTCTTGATCTTCCACAAAAAGATCTTAATGGCGAGGATCACGCGATACGAAGCTTAACGAGGATGCTCGTGTGAGCTCAAAAAATATCTTCTATGAATTGCATCGCGTGTTTTCGTATCTGCTAAACGAAGGCTCAGGTTTCCTACCGTGTGATCCTTCGAATCGATGATTGATAGGAGCGGGTATTATACAGGTTTCAGGTGGAGCAATCGTCAAATTTTAAAAGGAGAACGAAATAGTTCAATTATACAGCATGATTCACTTAAGACTCCCACCGAAAATATCTCCGTTGTTTTTAGTGATACGAAAAAATGTTTGGTTCGTTTTTTTTTAATGGAACGACGTATTTTGATTAGTGTAACATTATAGTTAATCAAAAGACAAATTGAACCATGTATAATATATTGATCAAATGATCTTCGAAGAAGTTATTCTCCAAAAATCATAACTTAATGTACGAAGACCATATTCTGCCTCATTCTGTATAATTGTCAAAAGAAATATTTATTCTAAAAACCACTGGTCTTCTATTCCAATCTAATTAATAGACTGCGGATTTTATGCATTTATGAGAAAACTGGGCACGTACAATTTAAAGCAGTGGCCATGTTAAAAACATTTAAGAACATTATTAGTTTCATCTGAATAGGATGATTAAAAGAAGAATACAATTCTGATCTGACTCCTGTGTCCTGCAATCAATGCGAGCATTTTTTTTTTGCATGAAGATCCGCAGCCTGCTAATTATAAATAGTACAGAATCACGAGAATCGTACGGGTCTAAGATGATTCTAACAGAGATAAAATTCGCGACAATTGACAACCACATGCTTAGCATATGTATTTCGAAAGCCTCACGGCGAAGTTTCGTGTCGCTCGTCATTTCCTGCGGTGGTGCGCGGTAATTGCATGCACGACGATAAGACAGAGCTTGTTTAAGAAAACAGAATAGCAGACATTGCTCTTCCTGGCTGAACAATTCAAGTATGAATAGCATCTGCGAGGAACTGGGAAAAATTGGAACGCACAGAGATGAAAACGGGACTGAACATGGTAAGGAAAATACGGTACGAGCTTATTCATACAATAATTCTAAGGGTTGTTTGTGCTGGGAATAATGTACCTGTACGCCATTACTCTTAATTGAAATATTCATTTTCTTGCGTGTTACATGTCGGAGTATATCTTGATAACTGCAGCTTTCCTGCAATAAATGAAACAGGATAAAATATTATTACAGATTGGCCAAGATCGTTATGCAAATTTCAAACGTTTTTAAATCTCACACTATTCAGAAAGATTACAATATTTCTATAACAAAGAACAGTTAACCTGACCCTGTTTCGGATCCATCTCTTTCACTAATACGTTTTTCACTCTCGGGAACCGGAAAATTATTTCACCGTTCGAGGGAGGCGGATGTAATTAATGGAGGTGGAAATAATGCATAGTAATTAGTAGAAATAATTCTGTTCGAGGTGTACCGACGACATTGCTTTTTCTCAAGTTGTGGTGGCGGGACACTCGAACTTTTCGGAAGGTGCACAGCGTCAGGTTTCCATAAATTTTTAAAGGCCGGTATAAACTTCGCCGGTGAAATATAGACATTTACGAGTGGCCCTGTAAACTCGGGATCGCTCGTGGAACGGAACGGAACGTAGTGGAGGAATCGTAAAATATCAGGGGAAAACTTCGGCGAGTCGTGGGCCGCTGTCAATTCGGCTCTCGATTCTCCGGAGCCATCGGCGGAACTCCATTATTATACTAGCATACGATACAAAGTTTTCCAAACGACACACGGTACGTCAGGTGTTGGCACTTACGCGTGAACGTCACCGATCGTGAAAGGCTGGCACTAGCAACGCGAAATTTCCAACTCGCCACTTTCTGCTTAATACACCATACGCAATCAGACATAATGTGCTTGCACGAGCCGCTCATGAACAGTTCCGGACCTAACTTTGTGAACGTTTCAATATTATTATTCCGACCCTTGCGATCGTCACAAAGTCAGCAATGCGCAGAAGTCAGAAAATGAAAGTGTAAGCTCTGTAAAATTGTCTATCCTAAGATGTTCACAACAGAACCTAATTTCAAACACTACCTTCAATTTTAACTGAATAAATCAATTTGTTATTAATATTGAGGCTGAATCTTTACTGTTACATTCCTTGCATTTTTTCAAAAATAAGTTCCCCGCAAGCCATTTGGTTTTTTAATTTGATTTTCACAGGGTGTGTTTAAGATCTTCTAACTGCAAACAATTTTTTTTTTAAATAATTGCAATTTGTCCTAATTTTTTATTTTCAACATTTATCAACTTTGATTCGAGTTTTAAAAAAAGTACCAAAAAGGTTAGAATTGCTGGTGACGGCAATTGAATAAACAAGTTTTAAAAGTCGGCCGAAAATCGAAAATTTTCAAATCGTGTTTTCAATGCATTGCCGATGCAGTTTCTGAGCGTTTTTACAACAAATTAAAATCGGAGGTTAAAATTGCCATGGACAACGAAATCACATCGAAATTGCGAAAAACCGATTTTCGAAAATGCTTTGGGACAAAACTCGAATGAAAAATACGTACGACACTTTAAAAATCAGGCTACACAGATAGAAGGTTGATTACCTTGAATAAATAGATTTATTAATTAAATGTCACGAAAGGTTGAATTTTGATTAGGGATCAATTGAATCTGAATTGAGGGCGATGATTAAAACAGGAATTAAAGGAATCGATGAAAAAGAGTGGCAGAATGGCTCAGTCATCGCCGTCTGACGGATGGTTGTTAATTATATTTTTCCTTGATAATATACTGGAGAAAATTGGTTGTGCATAGGTCAGAAATCAGAAGTTGTAGAGAAGATTGAAAGGCAAATAAAGTGGTCTCGCTGTGTAATCACACGCCGTCGACCTCCTTATAGTCGCAACGTCATCCTCATTATACCACTAGACAGAAGTGAGTAATGAAACGGAGTGGTAGTAGAACACATGTACATATGTATGTACAACGCTCTGTGTAATTATGCCGCGAATTCTGACTGATCGTGGTTGATTTCAATCTGAATAAATTATTAGACGAAAGAATTTGATATCACACTTCCTATTCTGCTGCTTTTATTTTACTTAATTAATGGTTAAAGGTTGACAATGCAGGATTTGCTACAATAATTAGCGAAAAAGTGAATAAAAAATTATTGATTTATCTTAATAATAAATATAAAAAATATAACTCATTCCATATCGTTTTCTTCACATATATTGCTGTAATATTTACAATAAATATTGTAAAATTGCTCTTTTAAAAAATTATTGAATAAATCTATTTATCAATTCTCCGCGTTCTTTTCCTATTTCACACAATAATTTTTGTAAGATATCAGAAAATACTTAATTGCAGTTCTAGTGTGAAAAATTGCAAGCGTTCGATTTCCTGAAACAATTGGGTAAATACCACGCGGCCCATGATTCTTTGATGTTCCCGCACTGTTGTTGTAAATCTGCTCACGAAGAATTAGCCCGAGTTGCACGGTTCGCGTTCGTATCACGTAACCATCGAAGTTCGAGCGACAACAAGCTGTAGCCCTCGATGAAAGCCCGTGTTCGCGTTACAAGCGCATGCACTCTGTCGTCCCGCAAGAGAGGACAAGAAACTCGGTGCTGCTGGTTCGAACGTGCACGTTCAAAAATCGGATGAGAATCAATATTGCTTAACACCTCACAGACAAATCTATTAACAGACAATTTTAAATATAATATAAAATAAAATATATCACCTATATATACCTGATGTTATAGAAAATATATGAAACAAATGTTTCGCATGATACAAAAGTAACCAATTCTAGCTTCACGAAGTCACGTTATCGGGACATACAAAGTCGAATCTCACCAGCTTAAACTAATAATGAACGAGACCTGATCTAAATCGATTAATCCAGGCATAAGCTGGCAAAATTAACGCAAACTAACTAACCGAAATTTTAAGCCACCTAAATAATTCAGACCCAATATAAACTATGTAGTTAATCCAGTTCTAATTTAACATAACTAGTCAACTCAACGGCGTGCCAGTGCAGCTCACGCTTAATTTAAACGTAGTTCAAATAACAAACTTATTGTAATTGTATTTTCTATATTTCTACGGTATACCATGAGCAGTTTTGGCTAGTTTAAAATGAATTATAGCCTGATTTATAATTTGATTGAAACACCTACGTTCCTCAGCTTGCAAATGAAGTTGCTTTTTCTCACGAGAGATAGTCTTAAATAGGAACAATTTCTTTCACAAGAGCTAGCAACCTCTTGCAATGGAGAGCTAAAGGGGCCGAAATAAAGCGAGATGGTTGATGAGGAAATTGGAAGAGGGACGCGTGAGAAAAAACTCCGGGAAAGCAGTGTGGCCATAAAAGGAGAAATTATAGGGGTCCGTAAGGGTTTCGATCGGCTCGCGCGGAGCCAGGCAAAAAGTAAGAAAATAGAATTGACAGTTTGACGAAGAACATAATTGCCGTGACTGTCGCACGGGCCGCTGTCTTTCCCTCTGTCTTTCACTGGATGGTGGTGGTTCCGAACATCCTCAGAATCTTCGAATCACCACCGTCTGTTCTTGCAGGCGTCGCGTCGGGACGCCGTTGTTCGCGGATGATGGAGATAGCGAGAAGGGGACCTCGGGAATGAAATATGCAAAGCAATTTCCATCCATCAAGACCACCTATCGCCGATCTTCTAGCGGGGCCAGAGCACGCCTTCGCATTCGTCCGTTGCGTTCTCGGATTCTACGATGTATAAATCTCTTTTATCTGCCCGCGTGTATGAAGAACTGCGTGGTTTCCGAGGGGATGAGACTAGGATTTTTCTCCCCAACCAGCTGCTTAACACCGTTCCGGGTAACTTGTACGCAGATCATCCCTTTCTCCTTTTTTTTATTCCCGTTCTTGTTAATTGCGTGAGATTTCGCTCGCACTGATGCTCGTAACAATACATTTACGATATTTACGGCTTGATTTATGCCATTCGAGGGGGCTCATGATGTAAATATAATGAGAATTACAATTCTTTTATAAAAATGCAGGTAATCGTATTAACATGATACTTGTTTCTACATACTCATTCTACGTGCAAGGATAATTAAAAACTTTTTGTTAAAAAATATGTAAACAGCTACAGTACAGCATACTTTGCTCCTTTACGTAGAATGCTATCCAGACAAAATGTTTCCTTATGTCGATCGTAGATTATTGCTAACAATATTATTATGATTTCAGCGCACTGGTTCGATGAATTGCTATTTAAAACACAATTTGCAAATTACCACAATAATTTTTTTCGACGTTTCGATCCTACTTTAGATCATTTTCTTGAAAATGCGCTGGAATCATAATAATATTGTTAGCTATCCAGACATCTCGCAATTCTAGTGAGCTCCTAACGAGTTAGATGGTCCTCGTTTTCTGGACACTTTTTGCGTGACACGTTTTGAGCGCCTGGTGCAGATTTCGAATTAGATTTGATATCCAGATGTAGATCCAGATTTGATGTCCAGAGCTCGTTAGAAATTCCTTTTCCCCACAGGCCAATAAAAATCTGGTGTCGAATAGTTGTATATATGCGAATCTCGAGATTTTCAGAAAAAAAGAAATTTTCGTTCGTCAACCTGGTGTTGATCAACAGTTTCGTATTCAGTTCCCGGTATCGGAAGCTGGGAAAATTCCGATCTCTTCGGGTCACCCTGTACGGAATACGAGTGTTCCGTATTATCCGCTGAACAGAAACTAATTACGGCCAGGGCCAGGAAGTTATCCTTCAGCAGGGACACGGAGAATCACTTTGAAAATGCAACGCAGTTGCACCGTCACGATTAGGTTGAAAGTTAGGGCCTGGCTAGGGGCGGTCGGTGTTTCGATAAGTTGCCGTGAAATTACGATCCTCTGGACGCGACTGTAAATACTTTGACCCGAAAATTTCCATGGGACGAAACGCCAGTCCGGGTGTTCGGTCTGCAGTTTCGTTTGAGTTTCGGCTTTGTCGATCTAATGAGAATGCGAGACCCATTCGGGTCGCGACCACCGTGGACCAAGATGGTCGATGCCCGTTCTCGATTCAGGGCTTGTTTAGGCTCGACAAACAAACGCGCGGTTACCATGCAATTAAATCATAGCGCCGGACGTCTAAGCGGAGCTCAGCTCTCCGTGCCGTTTCATTTATTCATCGGTTCTATCCTCTATCCATTCTGATACGATCAGTGGCTAGTAGTTTACAGGCTGACCTAAAACTAATGGCCCGGACCATGAATATCCAATTACCAAACATGGGCGCACCGGACTGCTGCAGCGCCACCAGCTTCGTGTTTGTTTTATCGAACTGCCTGCTCCATTCTTTTTTTGCTTTTTACACGTCTCGCCTAGGATCACCGGATGCCCCGAGTTTTTGGAATTTGTTCCTATTTTTAGTAGATAACGGTCACTTAATTATAATAAAATTAAAATATGGGGCGAAATATTTTTATTCAAAGACATGTTTCTTTATAATCTAAAATTATTCAATAAAAGAAATTAGTTTCATATTCACCTAAGTAATCAAATTTATGAAAAGTAAAAATTCTCACTTAATTATGATAAAATGAAAGTATGGGGCGAAATATTGATTCAAAGACACGTTTCATAATCTAAAATTAGTTTCATATTCATCTACGTGGTCAAATTTATAAATGTAAATTCTCACTTAATTATAATGAAATATTTACTTAAAGATACGTTTCATAATTTAATTGTTCAATACAAAAAGTTACTATCACATTCATTTAAGTAGTCAAATGTATAAAAGTAAAAATTCTCATCTCATTATCGTGCATCCAGCTTGCTTTTATTCATTGATTATCGTTATTTTCTGTTTGCGAACGACTAAATTAACCGGATCCATACGGAAAGCTGCCATTGAAAAATTCTGCGAAACATTTCTGTAACGCAGATTCATTATTCCGCATGACTAAAATATTCTGTAATCTCCCATCGACATTTAAAAATCTTCGGAAACTGTTACACACGAAATACATATTCTAAAGTGATATTTTATTGAAAACCGAACGAGAATTATCGGGCTTCTATAGACAGCGAGCATGGGAAATTAATTATTTCTCTCGTTTAAATTTCCAGTAAACTGAAACAATTGTTCATACGTAGACATATATGTATACACAAACGGAGTTTGCAGAATTATTAACGTACCATTCATCGACCGTCATATTTTATTGTCGCAAATAAGGGTTTCAATGCAGTCGATTGCAAATTTAATATTCTTCTCCACTTTGAAAAATGATCATCAACCATGTTTCATGTACAAAGACGTTTCTGGAGCGTTATGTGAAATATGAAATGTAAAATATTATTTAAGATAACTATAAACAATGTTGCGTCGAAGTAAAGTTGCCAATTAGAAACGCGAGTACAAATGAACGCTTTTTATTTGAATAAGTGAAATGTAAAAATTATATTTGACATAGAATTTATTAATTTATAACGCACAGCATGTCTCGAACACTCACGCTCAGTCTTCTGTTTTTTCTTAGATCATACACTAGACACGAGTTTCACACTAAACCTACTTGACAGTCAAATGATCGGTTTCATATTTTCTATTTTACAATTATTAAAATTATTCAGCTACTTCCATGGAAAATATTTCAATAAATTTCTTTATTCCAGCACATACTGTAATAAAAATTGTACACAATCCAAGTAAATACAATCTTGTCATTTTTAATTTTGTATCTCCAGAGACCACGCCACTGAAAATAAGATTGTATTTGATACCACTCTCTTAAAATTTGTCTACAAAAATTAAAAATTGTATAAACATTAGCAGTCTAATTGGCAATTCTGTGGTTGTCAGAAATTCATTTTCGAGATATAGCCGTTTAAAGTTTTGATCACTAATGTTTCGGCATAGGACATTTATTTTCATGACTTTTTTTCTGGCAAAGACGTAAATCCTATACTATGAAGCTCAATTAATGCATAAACTCAAATTTTTTGAAATTGTGACATGCAGCGTTTTTAAAAATCCGCGAAGTTTATCGAAGAGAAAGTCTCAATGAAATTTTCAGTGGATCTAGCGCACAGAATTGCATTGGCGCGACGCGAACGGAAAAGACTTCGGCTTCGTTTCGTCCTGACGAGAGTATTTTGTTGTAGTTCGAAACTATCCGTGGCCACAGTTATTATTCGCTGGAATGATAGTTCCTTCCATGTTGTTTCATCTGTTTGGCGAGTAACCGCGACGCGACGCTGCGAAAGCTGGTGAACAGGAATGTTGTCTTTTCGTGGTGCTCGTTGGCTCTCTGCGGTATCCTTTGTTTTTCAAGTAATCGGTAAACAGATCGAGGGAGCCAGATAGCTGCCCGGACGGTTTTCCTTTCCCCGTTTATTTTCACCGTCGCTGAATCCTGAAGTCGTTCGATCGGCAAACGTGAAGACACGCCCTCCTCCCTTCTTTCGTCTATTTCAACCGCGAAAACAAACGCGGACATTTGTTAAATAATTCCGTCCGCATTAAACGCGATAACGTGAAATAATACAAGCAAAATAGGTTTTCCCTCCCGTTTATCTAACGTCCCCGACCGTTCCTGCGTTCCCGTGTTTTTCGTGTTTGTTTTATCAGGGGAACGCGTGGAACGCTGGAAAAAGAATATTCCCGTTGATACGAACGAACGATATCAAACGATGCGAACAACCCCACAGATATAAGAGATCTGTCGAGGAACCGCAACAGGTTGTTCATAGAAGTATTCAGATGAGAAGATTATACCCGAGTATTACTCGAGTATTAATTTCTATACAACGTTGCTTTAATAAAAGTTTAACGGTCCGTGAAGGATAATACCGTGAAAATAATATCGGACCTGTATTATTTGAATATCGAGATTTACCTACCGTGGACTCACCGCTTTCACGCTCGCCGTCATATAGACACAACGGTGTATTATCTTTAAAAATACCGAGGGAGAACGTCAAACGCACCGAATGAGATTATTAAAAAAGGAAATTTGAAAAGTCATTTTTACATTTTAATAAACTCTCGTTTTGCAGTTGAGAGAACCTTCATGCGTTTAAAATGCTTCGAAAAATATGCCAGAAGGAATATGTTTTAATCCTGACAATAATTCCTTTCCAGGATTTTTATCATACATTCAAGAACTCACGAGGTTGACTATATATTTTGAAAAGAAATCACTTATTTAATATATTTATTTCTCACTTATTACTCACGAACTAGTCAGTGGGAGGGTTCAGATAATCGAGGTTCTACTAAATCGTGGATTAAACGAGTAAACGTGATGCAAATTGTATCAATAGTTTGGACTCGTTTTAATCGGAAGAACGTGGCCAATCAATTAACAAAAGATTCGCGAACAAATAATTAAAAATTAAAAATTAAGCAATTATTATTTTATCATCTCGCATATCCTAGTACTTTTTCACTCGACATTCAATACTCTTCGAAACTGCCTATTTGAATATTACATATTATGAAGCGAAAACTCACCTTCGTGTCTCGATTAAAAAGTGTAATATAAAAAATTAAGTAATTATTATTTTATCACCTCGCATACCTTAGTATTTTTTCACTCGACATTCAATACTCTTCCAAACTGCCTATCTGAATATTACACATTATGAAGCGAAAACTCACCTTCGTATCTCGATAAAAAAGTGGAATACATATAAAAAATTGAATTAATCGAGTTTTTTCCGACTTTTCGGGGCGAAATACCCAATTGTGCGTCTGTCAGTCGCCGTTCTGCGACACGCGTTTCTTCGCAGGTCTCAGCAGTGGCGGCAGTATTTTATCCGTGCATCGAGCGAACCGTATCACCGGCGTTTTATCTAGACGAGGAGCTCGCGCGGGAAACTTGTATCATTCGCTGAACTTTCCTCGTTCCGACGCGACGCTACGAGTTACAGGAGACGGGACTCGGAATTACTACTCCGTATTGCTGCGCTTGTATTACAAGTGCGCGTGCAGACTTGAGTAATGCGCCCCGTTAAGTGTGTACAGGACGGAGGGGTCCGTTACCTGAGCGAGATTGGGAGCTTCATTTTCGTGACATAAGCAGTTGAAACTTTAGGCCTGTCTCCAGGGCTGTGCAACTGTCAGGATGACTCTCAGCTTGTCAAACAGTTGCGACTTTATCGCGACAACTATGGCGCCGCGGGGATGCATGTATACACTGTGCGTTTGATGTTGGATGTGAGACGATTAGTTAGCCGACGCCATTCTACACAGTCAGGATCGATTCCAACAACTTCTGTTTCTAATAGCATTCTGTTTGAACTTGTATGCTTTGTAGGTCTTTCAATTTCAAATTTGTTGCATATTAATGCATAATATTGTTAATAATCATGAATCATTGTGAATCATGAAATATGAGCCGATTAGTTAGCCGACGCCATTCTACACAGTCAGGATCGATTCCAACAACTTTTCTTTCTTATAGCATTCTGTTCGAACTTGTAGGTCTTTCAATTTCAAATTTGTTGTATATGAAGGCATAATATTTTTAATAATCATGAATCATTGTGAATCAATAATATAATCATGAAATGTGAGACGATTAGTTAGCCGACGCCATTTTACACAGTCAGGATCGATACCAACAACTTTTGTTTCTAATAGCATTCTGTTTGAACTTGTATGCTTTGTAGGTCTTTCAAATTTGTTGTATATTAATGCATAATATTGTTAATAATCATGAATGAACTTTTTAAAATGCATTAAAAAGAAGAAAATAATTTTTTTCCTGGTTCTCCATAAAATACCGAGTCCAGATAAATGATTAATAATATTTTTCCCCAAAATTTTAAGCAATTAGTTCAAAATTTCTTCTGTTATAAAATTAGTGTCGGAATAGATAGAGAAATTTAATATAAATTTAAATAAAATCACGACATTAGTGACTATAAATAAAAGCGTGGAGTGCTAAACTATATTGACGTAATCTTCGTGATGGTCGAAAATCTAGAAAATTGATCAACAATTTTTATTTACAAACAAGTTACGCTTGTTTGACGGTGCTATTAAAATGGACATATCGTATATAATAAACTGGTACAGTGGAACCTCGTTCATCCGAACCCTTGAGCCTTTGCAGTCGAAGCTTGTTTAACTGCAGAATTAAACATTTCTTTCTAGCTAGAATAATTCCATTCTATATGTGCCCATAATTATGAAAGTGGTCTAAGTGATATATTTCTTATTTAGAGATATTTAAAGGAAAAGGATATTAATACAAAATGAATTCCATATAATGTTTCATTATCTAACGGTTCATTTTCGACAATATCGTAAAAATTACATTGAATAAACTCATTTTTTTAAATTTTGATTTAGACCACTTTCATAATTATGAGCACATATGATTTTTTTCATTTTAATGACATGAAATTTATGGATAAACAATATCCTGAATAATGGTACAGCAATTTTTAGTGGCGCCTCAGAGTCACCACTCGAGCTTTAAGAGTTAATATCTGAACTCTCAATTAAACATTTTACCAATATTAGGTAATTTCACAGGTTCAATTTTGCTGCTCGAATGAAATAAAATTGATATTTTTGGATAATTGGAAACGAGAACACACCATTAAAAGAGGAGTATGGCCGACAAGAAAAACATTTTGTCCACGAGTGTAGCTCTAATTGGTATGAAAGAGTACGCGTGTCGCAGAACAGTGACCGAAATAGAGGGTCAGAGGCTATTAAGAAAGAGGGAGTAGGGGATGGCGAAATAAGAAAGGCAAGAGAACCCAGTATTAAGGGAAGTTTCCAGTCTTTTTTTCTTCGCCTGGCTGTTTTCCCTTTGGCCCGGTCTGCTAATTACTTCACTTCATCCTCTCTCCAGCGCTGCGGACATGCTCGTGTTCCGCCGACGTACTTTCATGTAACTTCACCCTTGAATGAGATAATTCAGTAGCGATGCTACGGGGTTGGGGTGGGAGGATCGCGCGAGAAAGTAAAGGCGAATGTAAAAGTCGGAGTCGATGAAGCAGCGGTTGGACG
This sequence comes from Lasioglossum marginatum, assembly GCA_028455795.1. Lineage (NCBI taxonomy): Eukaryota > Metazoa > Arthropoda > Insecta > Hymenoptera > Halictidae > Lasioglossum > Lasioglossum marginatum. Next base: position 4,282,139 of record CM052265.1, read on the forward strand.
CTGGAGACAGAGAGGTGCCGAAGGAAAGAGGGAGAGAGAGAGAGCGAGAGGAGGGAGAGGGAGAAAAAGGGAGGAGGAGAGAGAGAGAGATGAGGGTGAAAGTAAAGAACGAGGCTTGGATGCTTGAAAGGCTGGGTAATTAGCAAGAATGCCCTCGTAACCGTAGTCGGGCCGCGTTCCAAAACGGAAATTCTCGTTGCCGAGGCTGAACTTTCTCTCTTTATCCCGCCCCTGAATATCGCAACGAATGAGAAGCGAGGAAGCCGGTGTCCGGAGGATGCTGGGATCTCTTCGATGTGTTTTCAATCGATGTTAATGGGGATACCGGAAGACGAGGCGCGAGAAATCTCGAGTATGATCGTGCGCGTTCGCCCGTACGAAACAGCTCGCGCATTTCCTTTCGTTTCGTTTCGTCTCTCGTTTCGTTCTCTCGTTTGTGCTCTACAGCTCGTTTCGCAGAACCGTGCCAGGCCTTGGCTTCGTTCCCTAGAATCCTCACCCTCACCTGTCTGCCTCACTCTACTGTCTCCCCGCGTTCCGGTAGCCGCTTCCACTTTCTTCGGGTTCCAAACCGGAAACGCGATACCGTTCCCAATGAAAAACAGTTAACCCGAAAGAGTTAAGCTATTGTCCGTCGGATTTGCCAGCCGTTTTACTTAACACAAAGCTGGCGCTCGACAGATCGTCCATTCTTTGATTCTTGCGGAATCATACTGTTTTGTGTCTGTTATGTTGTCGCTCTTTGACATTCATGATTGCACCTCTATGCTAAATAAAAACTTGTCCAAGTTAATTGTAACAGAAGTTACATGAAAGTGCATTTTCTCTTCTAAAGCCATGTCCACACTAACAGACAATTGACCGCAGTATTCTCACTTATATTACTCCTGTAAAGCGAAATAAACCCAAAAGGGTTTAAATGCTTACAAATAAAAAAAAAGAAAAAAAGCCGAACGTAGAAGGACAGTATGACAGTGGAGTGGGTAGGAACTAGACAGTGATCGCGTACCCGACCGCGGATAGTAAACGCGACTTTACTGTATAACGTAAGAAAAGGAATACCTAACATCAGTTATGGGATGACCTGGGTTCGAAGGACTGACTCGTTTCATAGAGCGAATTCGGCCGAGCCGTGGACCGTGAAATGTTCCACATTCCCACCAGCAAAAATGTCGGCACGTTGATGAGCAGCGGCTATGTTTGACGAAGAATTCGCGAGATTTTTCTCTTAGTGGATCCGACATTCCCCACTTGGTCCCAGAGTCGCTCACGTGCGACATTCCCGCGGTAATTTGGTTTAACGGAGCCGTATGAATACGTGAATCGACGGATACTGTCTGCGAGGAAAGTCTGCGGGGATATTTGCCTGCTGACACGGCTTTGAAAATATTATTAACTCGGGAAACCCGGCTGAAATTCATCGAGTTTTGTCTCACATCGCGCGCGTGTCTTCGAAATATTCTCAGCAATTCAACCTCATGTTAATGGATGAAAAATTTTACGTAGACTCTTGAAATTACCCGAACATCTGGCTCGCAGAAAATCAAATATGATTCCCGGAGAAACCGTGCCGTTCCTTTTCGCCGTCAATGGCCTCCTACATTTCAATGAACTCGAACTTCAAAGGCGAAGTCGCGCATGCGTGTTTGTATGATTTGTACTTTTATTATGCGATATACGACAAACTCCTCCTTCAAAAGTTTGGGATATCTGTGCCAATGTGCGCGAGATTGAAATCGCGTGTGCAGTTTCGTCAAAGCAGAATCAATGAGCCGGCTAATTAATTTCTCTACTTTCAGGCTCTGCACATTATAATAATATTGTGGTATTCACTGAATTCATTCGTAGCCGATCAATTGATTTATTTAAATGATATGGCTGGAAATTATCGTAAATATTTTAAATAAATTCTAATGCCCTTATATTTTATATATTATATTATACGATTTCATTTTAAAAATTAATAATCGCCAATATTTTTCGAAGTCCTATTAACAGCGTATAAAATGGAGTCGCTATTTTTATAAGCAATATCTTCTTGATTAAACTGAAATTTCTACGGCGTACGCGCAGTTTTTTGATTTGTGAAATTTCAATTTCATAAAAATTCTTGCGGTTCTGCGGTTGCCACGCGAGTATCCCCGAAATCCTTTATGGCACCGTTTCCGCAGCCCGGGGAGGGAATCTGGAAAATGTCAAAAAAAGGAGGACGGGAGTTCGCCAAAAATTTCCGTCCCATTACCTTCCTTTAATTTTCCTGAGCAGCCTCCACGGCTTTCCGAACTTTTTTCCGGATCACCACCTTCGGTTACATCCGGCGTGACAGTGAACGTTGAATTTTGCGAGGCTAACGAAGCAAATTCGTGAAGATTAGTTCGGCGAGGAGCGTATTAAATTTTCAGTCGTTAGCATGTTCATTTTCTCCTTCATCGGCAGAGTAAACACAGGGCGGCAGATCTAGCAGTTCATTAAGATTTTAGCACTATTTGGAAGATTAAGGGTATAACAATATGTAGGTCGTTGGATTCGTTTTGACATCGGCTACAATATTATGAAGACAAACATATATATTGACCTTTAAAAATTAAAGGTGACCTTGATTTTTTGTAGAATAAACATTTTTTAAAAAATTTTTTATATTGCAATTTCTAGACAGCTAAATGTTGATTCACTTTCGTTTAAAACATTTTTTTCTTACCGGAACTGCCTGAAAAATCATAAAATGTTGATTTCTAAATGCTTGTACAATTTTTAATGGATCTTATTGATTTAATTGTTTTTGAAGACGATGGACATTTGGAAAGCAATATACATTCAATAAACATCAATATCCACTGAAGTATCTGTGACACTTTAAACAATAATAATTCCTGGAAAAGTATTCTACTAGAATAAGTATACCGAAAATATTTCATAGACATGATAGACATCATAGACGTGAAACACAGTAAATTCAAATCTGTATTGAACGAAACTAATTCATTTTGTACATAAACTGTAGTGAAACAGTAATAAGTCTTCACTGGAGATAGTTCGTTCACGTTTTGTTCACAAATCTTCAATTTCAGGGGAAACTCGTTCTAAGGGTACTTTTCCGACTTGGGAATGCAGCATAATTATATCTCTCACCTCTACGACACTGTAAAATGGCAAACTCGTGCAAGTATTTCAATTTAACATCCGCGCCCGTGTTTGTAGGATCTAATTTTGTAGTTACTTTTACTCCAGCTAGTCACAAGAGCAATATAGTTCGTCAAAGTACACTCGAAATTTCGAACTGGGAATTTCAACGTAAACCGAGTTACCTTCTTTATGATTTTTGTGCACGCTCACCCGTCGGACGACCAGCGTTTCCACCGTTTAGCAAATAGATGAATAAACATCTGGGATGTTCGAACGACCAACTGGGTTCGTTATACCGTTCCAGTCGTTTCACCTGGCTCACCACTTTTAATGTGGAGCTCGGTTCCATGAAATATAATTGGAGACAGCAAATACATTTTATGCACCCGGAATTTAGAAGAAATACTGCGTTAACGGTATAACGTTATTAACAACAGCACGGTTATATTAGAAAATAAATATGTTGCCTTGATAGTTTATATGATATTTATATGATAACTGATAAAGTTATTTTTCGAAATAACTTAATGGAAACGATCTTAATGCAGAGGATGTTTGTTTTTGTCAAGCTAGTTTTCATTAAATGTTATTTTCAGGCCACTTGCGCCGAAGATTGTATACGTAATGGAGAACGTGCTAATTAAATTGAAAGGGTATCGTTATCACCGTACAATGAAAGTTTCGAGCTCACTTCAGATAATTACGTACAAGTCCCCGAATAGCAAAAGCTTAAAGGTATCTCTGCAAAACGATTTAAATCCATTTGAATAACTTTTTATGTCGCACAATAACTATTAACATAACTTTTCGAATATTGTATCTGGCATTATGCATTTATCTTTCAAACAAATTTACTATTTTATATCTTGTGAAAGAACACAAGATTTTTAATATTTTCATTCGCGTCTGTGTAGAGCTCTAAGCCAGAAAAATTGAAGAATATTGTTACACTATCTTTGACTTAAAAGAGAAGCTTTAAACCTTCTTTCTTAAAATTAACTTAGAAAAATTCAATTTTGTATAAAGACATTTTGTATAATTTTTCCATTGGTCCTTCATCTTATTTATTGTGTCTCCTGAACGGTGTATCTAAGCGTTAGAAGTCCGCCATGAATTTCGAATCGCTGATTACGCTGACGCGTCCAATTAAAATCCTCACAAAGAAAGTGCGATCTTGACCGAAAGCACACCCGAGACTGCTGAAATACATAATTCATTTCGAAAGAATCTACGGCTTCGCCGCGCCATTCCTCCATAGTTACACCGCGGAAGTATGGGAGAAGAATTTAATCCCAAGTGTCGATGAAGAGGAACTTCTTCTCCCTTTTACGAGGCCGCCGTAGCTGTCGTGCATTAAAAATTTCCATAAACTCTCCGGATGGGAATACGGTGTACCTCCCCAGTAGAATCGGTTCTGCGAGATGGACGAGGGAAGAACGATCGAACGGCCATTCTAACTTTACAGGAAGCGACGATAGGATAAACTCTTAAGGGATCAAGGGATAAGAACAATTTCCTGAGGGGCTTCACGGAACGGAAGTGACACTGCTCCCTTGATCCCCACTCTTCCTCGGCAAACCTATCGAAAACCAACTACTGCTTTTCCCTGCCCACCATTGTCCACTATGCTGCACACGAGGATAAAATATACAGCGCATTCGATCGCTAACTCCTTGACAGGGCGCTAAGCAAAATCACCGTCACTTTCAATTCTGACCCATCAACCCCAGGAGTGGAGAAATATTTATATACAGTGACTCCCACTAATATTCGGACACTCATAAAAAGACGATAACTTTTTTAATATTATACCATAAGGTTTGAACTTTTTTGGGAAGTTAGAGCAACTAGTTTACTACAGGATGTGAAAAGAAATTTTTTCAAAAATTGCAATTGACCGGAATTGTAGAAATAATACTAAAAGTTCCATTTTACAACCTTTTTATGTGGGCCTATATTGAAAATTTAAAAAATACGTTTTGTTGATCTGTGTCAATTAAACATATCCTGAAAATTTCGTCGACGAAAATCGGTCGACGTTGCAATGAGCTACAAACGTTTAAAGATGGTAAAAATTGCTGATTTTCACGATTTTTGAAACTTTGACAACTTTGAAACTTTCACAGTGCATATAATTCACACAGATCTACAAAACGTATTTTTTAAATTTTCAATATAGACCCACATAAAAAAGTTGTAAAATGCAACTTTTAATATTTTCTCTGCAATTCCGATAACTTGCAATTTTTTCCAAAAATTTTAGTCACGTTGTGCAGCAAACCAATTGTGCTAACTTCCCAAAAAATTTCAAATCGTATGGTCCAATATTAAAAATATTGTCATCTTTTTAAAAGTGTCCGAATATTAGTGGGAGTCACTATACTTCTACGCAAAATATTAATCCTTAGCACTCGAGTCGTGACTCAGAATCGCCGCTAAAAATTTCTGTAGCATTATTCACAATATTATTTATTTTATTAAATACATTACTGTGCAGAAGAAAGAAGCACCCGGCCATATTTAATAGAAAAGCGTAAAAAATCAAATAAGAACACAATAAGTTTTGAAAAAGGATTTCACTGTTTAATTGAATAGTTCTGAGAATATGTGTTATTGCGGATTATCTAATACTTTAAATGTAATAAATTAATCATTGTACAATACAATTTCTACATAAAGATATTGTATGTCATTATATCTTATAATTATATTGGGTGTTTCTTTCTTTTGCACAGTAGTGTATATTGATATCTAATCTCATTAGGTATCTAATTAAATTCATATGCATAAAGTGAAAAAATCATATACAATAGAATTATTTTAGGTCGAAAGAAATGTTTAATTTTCGAATTAAAATAGGTTAACAACTTATTTATGTCAAAGAATATTTGCATGGAATTATACAATTGCTGCTAGAGTAGATACAGTTGATTAACTAATTACGCAGTGAATATTTTGACAATATCAATTCGTTAGAGGTGGAAGCATTCTGTACAGTAAATTTTACCGAATTTTGAGGCACACTAACGCAGCGCGACTATAAGAGCCCAAAAACTCGGTAAATAAGGGGGTTGTGCGTTGCCAGCAGCCAAGAAAGAAATTGGTGGACGCAGCTGCGAACGAACCATCCACGAGATTAGACACGATTTCGAGGACAATAACAAGAGAAAGAGAACAAAACATCGTTCTCTAAATTCCACTTGCGAAGGACTCTGTAATCGTTGGCGAGCAAAGGTGTCTGCATGGATGGTTGCTCGGCAAATCGCAGCGGCAAAGGTTGGCGTAATAAGACTCTGTTCGATTATTCAACGGTATTATTACATGTGCATCAATAATGTTGCCGATTATATTCCCCTCGATATACAGCTCGATTCCCACCCGATTTTGACATCTTGATTTTCTCGCTATTGTTACTCGTAGCAAAAAATGTTTCAGCGGAGGCTTGAATGGTATCGAGTGGAGCATATTCTGATATTATTAGTTTTTTCGTGAGTGGACACGTAAAGGTTATATAAAGGTCAACTTTGTTTTATTAATTAAAATGAGGTGTTTGTACATCGGTCCAGTCACTGGTCCATTGGTTAGTCTAACGTTGGTAAACAGAACTAACGCCTAATGCGGCAGTAATGATGCCTTAAGAATTTAAATAAATTAAATTGAAATATCTCCTGAACTACTAACTTTTCGACATAGGTTAGATCCTTTTTAGAATGTCCAGCTAAAACGATTGATGTATTACAAAATACCTCATTCCATTCAAAAAAACAAAGTTGACCTTTATATGACTATTACGCGTTCACTCACGAAAAAACTAATAACATCGGAATATACTCCACTCGATACCATTCAAGCTTCTGCTGAAACATTTTTTGCTACGAGTAACAATAGCGAGAAAATCCAGATGTCAAAATCGGGTGGGACACCCTGTATATTGTAATGGAATTTTAAATGACACGAGGCGGGAAGTTATTCTCGTTTCAATAATCCGGGGGAAGAATATTTCTAGAAAAATGCACACGATATCCTCGGTCGACAGCGATTTGCATCACTTTCTTCGTCCTGAACATTTTTTATGAGACGAGAATACATTTCAGCGTTCCCGTTGACGCCGAAAAAGAGAGCCGGATCGTTTTTCTCCGACCGTCAACCAATCTCGGGAAATAAGGCACGCCGCGGAACCTGCGGGAACATTTAACCGAGACTGATTGTGAGTAAGATGCGCTGGGAACCTCGGGCCCGAACGTCATTCGATGGAATATCAATCGACCATCCGACGTCGACTCGCCGCGTCGACGTTATCGTCTATACCCGTGAAATTATTCGCCTCTGCATTCGTGAGCGCTCCGTCTTGACTTGCGACGACGTCGACGACGCGACGGTGTAACATTCACCGAGGAAACCGAGACGGGAATGAATTAATTCGTAACCGCAAAGACGAATGCGACCGGCTGCGAATTCTTTGAACAATCCGATTCTTTCGAACATATTCCTCAAGTGTTTCACATATTTTTTAAGATCATTAAATTGGAAGTTTCCACACATTTGTATTTGAAGCACAAAAATTACTCCTTTTTTTTACGTGAAAAAGAATAAAATGACACATCTCTCTTTACAGAGAATTTTCAAAATATGTTCACTGTTGCCATGATATCGCCAGCCTTCTGCTGACGGAAAATAAAAAACCGAGGAAGCATATGTATATCTTAGTCAGTATGAATACGGTTCTGGTCCAAGCTAAAATAAATTAAAAATCTCGATTATTCACAAAATGGTTCAGCGAAGGTGCAGTGAAAAGTTCAGTAGAAAAATATTAAGTTTCAGGAAGGGTTTGGTAAATAATTTAGTGAAACGTTGTGTAGGACCTATAATAAAAGATTGAATTAGTATGGAAATTGAAGAAACGGCAGATTTGATAAATAGTTTGGTGGAACGTTGAGTAGGGGGCTGAAAGCTGAATCATTTAATCGTGAACCGCAAGTATAACAGGAAGAGGGTAGGAGACAAGCACGGCGCTTAGACGGGGCTCAAGGGAAACCTCTAATATCCCTGGTAGCAGGAAAGTGTGTGCCGCTATTCGCGGAGGGGCTGCAAACTGTCGGAAGACCGCAACACGATCCCAGGAATCTAAGCAAACGCGTTACATTCGATGCATATGCATCGGCCACTTTCGGCTGACCTGGCCTGCATAAATTCTAATTGGAGCCCACCTCGATCCACGGAAACGGCTTGTAAACCGTCCAAGGGACCCTGAGTCGTATTCTCTCTCTCCTCCCTTTACCGACTGACTAAATCACGGATTCTCTTCGATGCACCCCTCTTACCTCGCGATTCCCATGTCTTCCGAATGTTCCTTCCGGCAGCCAGCTGTCTGCCCTTCCATTTGCTCGTTCCAGTGCGTTTGGCTTGTTACCACGTCCCGTTGAATTTATACCGGGGCTAATTCAATTTCGCTTACCGTTCATTGATCATCCGTGACAACGGCTAGGAAATCGTTGACTCGGCCTCTGTATAATACGGTGTGATAGACCGAGATAATGAAAAGATAAGATTCGCATCTAGAATAACTGTTCGATCGCAAGGGACCGTCCACCAGAGTAATATCGCTTACTCTTCCGTCTCTCTCCTTCCACCGAAGGCTGCTCGAGTTAGCCGTGGAGGATGACGAGTCATCAAGGGTGTGTTGATCGGGAAATGCAGCGTTCGGCACTACCCAATCAACACATCGCCTTGCATTTACCAATAACGTCATTGAAAATCAGCCCATAGACTGATGAGGAGCCTTCTTCACGACGAAGAAGATTCCCCCACAAACGAAAAAACAAAGGTCCCTCGAAAAACAAATGTTCTCCCCAAAAAAACAATTACGATCAACATCGAGAACAAGCGCATTCGCAATTGTACGTTCGTGAGAAAACGAAGGCTCTTGTCGCTAAACGTTCGGACATTTTTCGATTCGAGGAAATTTGGGAATCGTCGAGCCTTCCCATCCGTCTAAGGCAGGACTTGCTAGATTAGCCTTACTGACGAGTCTAGAGACCCTAGCAGGTCCGGGACGAAACGCTCTTTTAACGTGATTTCAGTTACCCTTAATAAATAATTGTCTTGCGATCACGTACCCATTGAACCGGCTGCCCAATATTAATTTGGACAACGACGCGCTTGCGACAAAACAATAACATTATCTTAACCCTTAACCCTTGTATAGCCAACCGGGTACTCATTTACTACATTTCTTTCAACAACTTTTTAATGTTCCTCTAAAAATATTGCATTTCTCTGAATGTCTATTCTAAAGAAGTAGAAGTGGAAGTAGTATATTAGCGAGTAAACTTGCAAATATATTCATTTGTAGTTTTAAAATGGGAATTTGTGCTGTGGGAGCTCTAAATAAATGTTAAAGAGTAGAGAAGGAGCTCCAAGGAAATATGAAAGAGAGGAGGAAAAGGAAAGGAGTGTTTCGTCCTAGACCCGCTAGAGGACTCATCAGTAAGGCTAACTAGCGGGCCCTGCCTTAGACATGGGATATCGGCAGGCGGTTGAGGACGGTATATATACGAATCGGTGAGGAATCAGGTACTAGCGAGAAAAGATAGGGATAGATGGACAGATTTGATTGTCTGTCCATCTTGTGGCAAGCGTCGGAAGTTAAGCGACGCCACAGTGCAAATATGTTAAATATAAAAGGATTTAAATAATCTGTACATTTTGGTTGCCTATACACCGTCTGTAAAATTGCTCCCTATTTTCATTTATACCGATTTCAACACTGACAACAGTAGATCATTCAAACGTTTTTAATGCAGTCGCTATCGTTCAGTTAATCTTGAAACTCATTATTTCTAATACATAAGGCAGGAACAATTTACCCAAAAAGGAAGACTTTAATCAGAAATCAGCTTTTTACCTCTTTCAATATTTTAAGTGAATTGATGCGGCTATTTCTGAGATACTCTATTCCCAGAATATGTAAGTGTGATTTGGAGAAAATCGCGTTGAAAATTTCATGCTCGTTCCGACGCATAACTTTAATTCACTGAGCCCAATCTATTTTAATCACTTGCCTTAAAATGACATCTCAAACATGTGATGGATGGGCGTCAGACTTGATTACTTTTCGTAATAAAATCAGACAGGATGAAATAGTAGGTTTTAATCTTAAACCTTGGAATGAAATTTTAGTTGTAATTAACTCGAACCTAGAAAAATATTTGAAAATTCCATTTCTTCGTAAATACTCGTCATCCAACCGTGCACGGTCTCCGCGAGATCTAGGTATGCAATCTGGCAACTCATTATTAAAACATGGTGGATGAAACAATAGAAGTTCTTCGATAGACCAAATACATTTACGGGATAGTCATGCTTGAATATTGGATCAGAGATTCAATTTACTGAGCACCTAGCCGCACCAATTTCAAACATTCTCGCCAAACAAGTGAAACTTTTTGTTAAGCAACTTCAACGTACCTTCCACGGGACTTGGTAGCGCCGCTAGACCGAAAATCAGAGACAGGAATATGCGCTTCCCTGTGAAAACCGGAGAATCCTGAAATTTAGATTCACGTTTTGCTGTCGAACGCCGCTCGATGTTCAGTCGAAAGTCCGTTTCTGGTGGCCGATGCCAGCCAGCATCTGCAAGGATGCCCGAGGACACTCGAGCGACCGTGCGAACTTCTGCAAATGGAATTGAAATTTCCAGGTTGCGCGGCGAACTTATCCGGGATTTTGACAATACGACCAGCGAACGGTGGCCCGCGACAAGCTGAACGAATCTTTTCCTTATCGTCGCCACAGTGGGCCGGAATTGTCACAGTCAAAACGCGGCCAAAAGTCAACTTTGCAACTTTGTAGAAACCAATGAAAATAATAATAACTTCTCAAACGTACAGATTAAGTTTTAGAAGAAGTTTGAAAACAAGCAAAAATGCAATTCTTAGGATTATCGCATTTTTTCCTGAAATTAATAAATTAATTAATTAAAAAATTTTTTAAACAGTATATGTGACATTTAATAGTGTGTAATATATATTTTAACTTTTTGAAAAACTTTCCAATTTTTTATCATGAATTTTCTATTCTTTAATACTTATCCAGTCCGATGTGGTTTTCGGTGTACTTTCCTCCACAAAACATTCATCATAATTTCCGTCGAAATAAATACAATGAGATTGTCTGGATTATATTCATGTACAATAACATGATTTCCAAGAATGCAATAGTGAAGCACATTCCTTATTAAAAGATAAATACTTGCAGCCCGATGGCAGCAAACCAAAAGGAAAACCAAAAAGCAACAAAGACTCCAAGCCTCTGGCCCGCTGCACTGAATTTTAATTACGGTATTAGTTTTGCAAATTGATGTACGAGAAACCGAATTTGCAATCGAACCCTCATTCGGGTGCATGCAAAACACAATGCAATGATAACTTAGAGCCTTTGCCTCGCTGCGTCCCTTATGGAACCTTTGAGAAAGGGGTGTGAATTTCGATTATGGTTCCAGTGTTGCAAATGAAAATCTGAATTTGCATGAACGAGCAACAGAGTTTTCGCAGCCGTTGCAATATTTACATCGTGAGACACTATTATCTGGGTGAGGAGTAGAATGTTCTCTCAAACCGTTGTGTACGATGCTGAAACGTTTGCGAAAGAAGGAATCGCGCGGAATTGCGAAGCACAATATTTCCTCGCGTTCCTTTTCTATATTTATTATTTATTTATTGATGTCGTAAACCATGTATGGTTTATATGGCATACATTAGTATAACAGTTTACAAATAATAATGAAGTACAATAGGACCTCGATTAACCTGGCTTGGAGACAAACAGCCCAGATAAATTAAGGCCCGATGGATAATCGAGACCCGAGGAAATAATTAAAGTGTACATTATATTCCAAAATAAATTTTTTATTTTTGAAGATTTAGTTCCCTTCATATATCTGTGGTTGTCAGGAAGAACGCCGCATGTCACATACTTTCACTTTCGAGACATTGCCATTTAAAGTTTTGATCACTAATGCTTCGACATAGGATATGGATTAAATTGCATTAATTTTTTTGAGCCTTTCGAATTTATTTTCATGACTTTTTTCTGGTAAATATATAAATCCTGTACTGTAAAGTTCAATTAATGCATAAACTCGAATTTTTTGAAATTGTGACATGCGCCGTTTTTCCCGACAACACAGATATAATGTAATCATATTTAAACGCATATTTGTTTATAATCGGGATCCGGTTAATCGAGGTCCTACTGTATATATCGTTATATAAAGTCAAATTAATATGAACGGTAAAGACGTTAAATCCTAATCTTACATTTTTTGAGGAAGTTATTGTAAAAATAAACATAAGCGTTGTAATGCCTCGCACGCTTAGAAAAAAATTAATAATGTAGGGAAGGTAGTATTTACGATTGAGGAGTCCCTTTCCTTTATTCGGGATGCGCTCGGTTTGAAATGCGCCGACATTAGTTTCGCGTTCACATTTATTGGCACAGGTCGGAGTGCACCTGGCCCTAAATAGCGGTCGAACATGGAGAACGTCGAGGCGCAAGGGCGCGTGCACCGAGCGCAGTTCCCGCCGCGTGCATGCATTTACCGGAGCCGGTGTTGGTATCTATTAATATTAACTCGGTACGTCAATACCATAAATTTCGCCGAGCAAAACAAGGGCCGCGATGCAAATGAACGGACCAGGGGATACGCATAGAAAAACCCGGATTTCTGTTGTCAAACCTGTCCGAAAACGGGTACTCGCGATTCCCCGGATAATTAACACGTTGACGGCACTGCGAATCACCGATACCCGCCATTGTCTTGAAGTAGTTCCAGCGAGATGACTGCTATTTCAGCCAAGTGCGAATGAGTTAACCCCTTGCCGTACTTTAACGAGTCAGACTCTCACGAAGATTTTAACGAAGTCTAACAAATATGAATGCTATGCGTTTCTTTTTAGATGAAATAATATTCGATTCGTTTGTAATCAATATTTAAGCATTAAAATAAATGTAGCCATACAAAAAATTTTCTTTTCCCTTCGACAACATTTTTGGGAATAAAGACGTTTTAATCACTGTAACCGTAAAGAAAATGGTACGACAAGAGGTTAAATCAAACCTGAGCAACTTGAGGCTCGCAAGCCGCAGACTCCTCTCCCTACTCCTGGGTCCTCCCCACCAAACTCCTGTAGAGTGTAGGAGCGGATTGGGGAGATTAGGAATGTATACACATATACAATATAGGAGGTCGTATACTGTTAAGAAGAAGAAGAAGTGGGGAGGAGGTTGTTCGGCCCTTCAATAATCGTATCGCGATGAAAAAATATTAGAAGCGAGTTCTGCGATTCGGAACTCGAGCCAGAGTCAACATCCGCGCTCGCCTAATGTTTTTTCAGTTTATCGAATTCCCGGCGAAAGGAGCAGCGGACGCGTAAACATTTGTTGGTCCGTTTTTTGAAGATCGAAATTCATGAAAAAACATTCGGCTGTGCGGGAAGGAGCGTGGAACAACGGGTAAGCATCGCGCTGCCACATTACCAGCCGTGCGGATCCGCGGTTCCATTTTCATCTAACCCGGATGTTTCACCTCGGTTCGGCCATCCGCGGGCCCGGCCCTCGCATTTTTGCGGCTCTAATTAACATCAATGCGTCCATATCGTCGTTTATATCCCGAAGCAAGCAAGCGACCCCGCGAGCCGTTGCCAGGACAGCAACAACAGCGGGTTTTATTATTACAGGAACATACAAATATTGGCGCAACAAACGCACCGCGCCGCGTGCCCTGACCCCGTCGTTTTTCCCTCAATCCGCCGCACGCCGTTCATTCAAACGCCGAAAGCTGCTCCGCTCCGTTGACAAACCAACGACACGATAATTGCGACCCGACCTCGGAGAATTTTTAATTTCGAAGCTTTTCGCCCACTGGATGTCGCCGGACCACCATCTCGCCTGGCTTGCACATTTTAATTAACGCAATTAGGGTTTCATGCGCGAGATAAAGGTAGGCAAACGTATCGCGATTGTTCGCGGAGTGGCTGCAGATATACGAAAAATTTCTCTACTGTTTGCTTCGCCTGTTTCACAGTTTTTAACTTACTTTAAGGATTACTTCGCTGCTGGTGCTGCTGTCTACTCTTTTTATTATACATTCTCAGTGAAAAAGTCTCCGTGCACATTTGTGAACCGAACAACTCTTTCCAAATGGGTTCACACGACTTGAGCTTCTTTCACATGTCAGAGGGATCAATTTGACTGAATTTGACGAGTACAGAAAATTTCGAGAAAATTGAAGTCGGTCGGAATTAGTACGAGAAGAGTCAAACTCTCATTTTACAACATTTTTGAGAAAATATGTTGTGAACATATGATGAATAGATAAGTATGAGATTAAAGAAACTGATGAAATAACGAATGGAACGATTAATAGTTACGTCTGGCAAAGTAATGGTCTGTACAATTACATTGCAATTTAGCGGGATAAATCATGAAATCATTAATATGTATTCCGATAGAATAATTAATCAAAGAATGATCGGAACATCCACTGCGAAATCCGGCGGGGAATTCCGTGCGCGGAGGTGAAAGCATGAGCTGCGCTGCGTGAAAAATGGGGTGCAAAATCCGGTGAAAAATTTAGTGCAAGATTTAGTGGAAAATCTGCCCGATCCTCTGCTCAATCAGTTAACTGAGGATCCCGTAGAAAATTTAGTTAAAAGCCCAATGAAAATCTCGTGTGGAGAGCATAGTAGGTCGTTCCGTGTGCTGAAACTTTCAGTAGAGTGGTTAATAAAGGCGAACCGGTCAGTGGATTTGCGAAGAAAGAATTAGCGCTGCGGGCTTTCATGAAAAATGAAAACGCCTTTGCAATTCGAGTTTCTAAACGCGTAGACAGGGGTTAACAAAGGTCATTGCCAAGGGACAAAGGACTTGTTCCGCAGTTTGGTTGGTCCAATAGCGACACAAAAGGGCTGCAACACGCGCGCGGTCCATGATTTATGATCCGCTGGTGCGAAATAAATGCTTCACGACACAATATTCCATCGACCGGAAGCCATTCTACCTCTACGACGGCCGGAAGAATCGATGGGTCTCGTTTCGATTATAAATTGCTGCTACTATCTTCGCTTATTGTTCGAGTAAATCATTTTTTGTACGCTAACAAGGGACATCATTTTGCATGTAACGCGCCGGTTTTAATGAACTTCGCATATGAAATCATTTTTAAGAAGATAATTCAACGTAACGCCAGCAGTACTTGGCGTTGGGATTAAAAATTATACAGGGTGTTCACGCTAACTGTAACCACCGTTTTTCTAGCATATTGTAAACATTAGAAAAAAAATGAAATAAAAGAATGAAATAAATTTTTTATCTGCATTATTTTTTTAGACATGAAGGTGTATATGAAAGCGTATACCAAAACGAATTCATTCGTACACGACATAATGACCTTCAAGGTCGCACAATGTCAAAAAGCTATTCTATCGTAAAGAGAATCGGAATACTGATAAAAGCCACAGTATTTAAGCAAGTTGTGTTTTAGAAATCGAATAGAAATTTTCTGAACGCGTAGAGAATAGTCTCATTCGATGAAGTCGCGTCCGCAGCACCGCCCAGCAAACTACGTTTCGACTCGTCCGCGAACTCTCGCCGTACACGGAATTAACGTTCTCAAGTTACTCGGTATTCATCCCCGTAGAGATACGTCGTCACGAGTCGCAGTCCTAATCGATTTAATAAATGCTATTAAACCTACCTGGACCAGCGAATGTTATAACGAGAACGTAGAGTCGGTGAAGACCGGATCAGCGACCAAATGAATCCACCGGTCGATGGATGGTCAATCACATTCGGACCTTATGAATTCACTTCTAACATCTTTATTTCGACCCTCATCGATCTTCCCGAGAAAGCGGCGAGATTAATTAAGGAAAACGTAAACGCGTTGACCATTAATCACGAAGGGTCTTCAGTGTTTTCGCACGTCCTGACGTTGCGGTTCGAAAAAGCTTGTGTAGGCTGACCCAGGTAACAAGCTCGACCCTTTTTCCTTCTTACTTTCGGCGAGGAACATTCATCCTTTCAAATCTATGGCTTTTCTGCCTGTTTCGTGTACAGGGCGTAAGAAAAGTAATGGTCGCCGCCACTACACCTATAGATCCCTAGACATTTGTAAAAGAAACTTGCTGGAAAATTGATTATAATTTTATAAACAAATAGTTGTCGAGATATAATGCTGATACAGTTTTTGCAAAATTTTACTTGTATTTGGAAAAGTATATATTGTATTCTAAATGCATTCAAATGTTCGTAAAGTATTTATATATTTATATATTTATACATTAATCAATTCAGTGGGTACTGTACTCTCTAAATTAGATTCGATGTTATTAAATTCATGAATTTACGACGTATCGATTTTTCACATTTCAAAGCATCACGTTAAACAAACTTTTTCAATAAATTTGGCGACATTTATTTAGGTTTACATTTCCCTCGCTAATTATGCGTGTTCCAATATTTATAGACGGAGATACACGATCGCGAACAATGATTATTAAAGCAACGTTTTAATGAGTGATTTATGTAATGCAATTATACAACAAATCGACACGTCAACCGGCGAAATAAAATAATACGCGTAGCAAACCGAAATTATTAACAGCATCGTCATTATATCTCTTATCGTTTGACATGATTCAAATTTTTATCCATTCGGTTACGCATGCAATTTCTCATTCATGTGAATGATTCATCATCATCTTATCGTTCATTCATAAATATAATTATCTATCTGACCTAAATACGACTATTCGACGAACGTATATTGTTCCCGATACTGTCAGTAACTTCCATTGATTTGTTCTCCTTTATATGATCACCGTGTGTTTATAATTAAAATCAGTAAATTCATCGTACTATGAACTTCATTAATTTGAACAAGAAATTTAATTTTCACTTCTTTTGCTTTACTTGTCTGATAGAAGGAAGTTTCTTATCCTGCTTGAACCTATTATTGAACTTATTAAGAAAGGAAATAAATTTTTATGTTTCTTAAGCCTGGATTATGATAAATCAAATAAATCATTTAATTATTAACAAAATAGCCTCACGAATTCCATAAAATTTAATACCAAGACTGAAAAACGCCGCCCATCAGACAAAAGATTTAAACCAATATATCCCGCCGTATATGCTGCGAGAACGCTTTTCTCGGTATGCTTTTCCGAGATCCTGATAAAGGATTTCTGGGTATTCTCATACGGAGAGAAAGTATGAAGTTTGCGTACGACCTTTCCAGATCCCGATGCTTTTCCGATCTTTGGACCGAAAGGAATCTCGGCACACAATACGTCCGCATGTCCCCGAAGTACTAAAAATAGCGGAAGCAAAAGAAGAGAGAGTCGAACCTGAGACCGCGTTTCTAGAGAACTATTAGCCACGATTGTTATTCCCATTGTCACAATTACACAGGCGAACGATCGTTGGTTGTCGGTGGTTGTCGCGATTAGCACCGCGCGATCGTTTTCGCGTTGAACTGGTGCGCGAACGGGGCTGCCACCATTCCCGGATGCATTCCGTGCATTTCTCGTACCGTTAAGCCATTTTTGTTCCTGTTCGCGAGGATTTCGTTGGTCCCACCGGAACGCGCCGTTGCCGAACGATGAACGTTTTTAGAAAAAAATTCGGAAAGTTATGCATCTGCTTCGATCCATTAAAAGACCACGAAAAATGGTGCGCTGCGCCATTTCCGGTCCGCCATGGTTGTCGGGTTCTGCGGCGTTGCTCCCGATCCTCGGGGCAGTTTTTGGACTGTGAAAAAAAAGACGGGAAAAAAGGAGCAACAATAGAGCACCGGTATTCCGTGGATATTTTTTATTCGCGTAGCATAGACACGGTCTTGAATAAATCCTTATTTCCGAACCAGCATTTATCGCGACCGGCACGGGAAGGCAACAAGCCTCGCGCGAAATCGTCGCTCGAAAGCTTCATTGTTGTAAGCCGCGCATGAAATCTACTATAAATGGAAATCATGCTCCATCCGCCTCGGCTCGTCCCCTGAATTCTCGTTGTCATTATAACGTTAACAATGCGCACGTCGAATCGACGTCGCGATTAGCGAGCAATCATCGTTGCGTTTAATTAAATGGGCTGTATCCTACGTCCGCGTCATTGTTCTTCGTGCTGACTGGGACTACCATGCCCGTTCCCCGTCGCGTCCCGTCGCTTCTCGCTCTTCCTCCGGTTTTGTTTTTCGCGAGATGGCGGACGAATCGCTTGAAATTACTATTCCGTCGTGCATTGATTTAATTAATTTCGCAATTGCCTGAACGCTCTCGAGTCTTTATCGAGAGCGTTCTCGAACTAATTACGATTGCAAACATCTTTTAATCTTTTTGGAGTTACTTAATTGGTTAATTATTCAGAAAGCTATTTACAGCCTAATGGCCGACCCTTTCCGCCCCCTCCCACAACCTAAGCACAACTCAATCTATTCGCATAATCTTTCCATTGTAGATGTCATCCAGAATTTGCAGATTATTCCATTCTTGTAGATTTAACTCAAACTTTTTTTTGTGGTTAGGTCGTGAGAGGGGGTGGAGTGGGCCAGCCGTTAGACCGGTCCGACCACGTATACGAAAATCCAGGAGTACTCTCTCAAAATTGAAAGCTCATCTTATATAGATATATATGACCAGAGTGAGACTCCGTTTTCTTTCTGACCTCCACGACGTGTTTACAAAAACAGTAAACAGACGCCGCGCAGGAGGAGGCTTGCGTTGCCACGGATCGTACACGAATACGGAAAATTCAATCCAGTACTAGCAATAGCTTTTTGCGAATATCTCGAAAACTAAACGAGACCCCCTCATATGTGAAAAGGAATAATGTGTAGCTGCATAACATATTTAAAAATCGGAGAGGAGTACCTCGTTCTAAATAATTACCCTTAATTGTTTTATTAATAGACTATTACTAGACAAGATGAATTTTTTGACGGTACTGCATCGACATTTGATGAAGTTTCTTTGCGTCTCTCGGCACTCGTTCTTTTTTCATTGCCTGAGGATTGATTAAAACGGAACACACTATGAAACGCGATGATGGTTTCTATACGCAGAGAGATTCCCGTTTTTCCTGTTTTTCTCTCCGGTTGCTCGGCGTGTGCGTCCCAAAATTGAACGTGGAAGTAGGCTAGAAACGTGGCGAAGTTTTCGCGACGCAATATGGGCGAGTGCGACGCGTTCGCGTGCGACGAATACGAAATACGTGTTTGCTTAAGAGCACTCGTGGAAGAAACGGGGCGAGGCGGAACCGCCAAATATTTGGCAGCGGATAATTGTTTGCGCATGTCAGCGCGCGCGCACGGCTGTGAAAGCCCCGGTATGCCCTGACAATTATAGTATTCGAACTTCCGCGAACTACCAGCGCATTATTACCATCGATCCGGTTTTTCCTCAATGAAACACGCGGATTCGGCAATTAATTTTGCAGTGTTCGCGATTCCACTACCGCGTAAATTCTGCCCTATCTGTACCAACAATGGATTCGATAAATTTCAATGGCCGAGCCACAATACATTGCAATCCGTCCAAGGATTTTTTAAGATATTCAAAAATCTATTTTCTTATTCACGAAATTCATACCTCGAAATCCCGCTGTGAAGTTAATCAATTATTACGTGTTCGTGATAGACTTTCACGGGTTCAAACTTTTCCAAGGAAGTCAGCTGATACTTTCTAGCCGTGGCCGAGTCAGAAAACAATAAATTGAACAAAGAGATACTAGAAAGACTCTAAAAAATGGCATTGTCCCAAATCGACCGCAGCGTACACCTAAACTGAAATTCGACTCGGCCACACAATAAGCAACAGTATTGTCGTATCGTTGGGAAAGCGTTCAATTAATCACGGAGTTTAAACGCTGGAGAATGGCGTGACAATCGTTGAGGATAATATACAAGGTGTTTCTGAAATGTTCGATGAACATATTACGGTTTTTAATATATGGGACCATTCACCGAACTTTTCAGACGCACCTTGTATTAATTTGTTACGTCTTTTAGTCGTAAAAACTCGTCTTGTTGATCCGTGTCATACAGTTTCGCGTATCTTACACGAGAGCGTACCGAATCCTGCGCAATTTAGGTCATGTTGACACTAAATCTCGAAACGCTGTCAAATATTTCCTCGCAGGTTTCAGCGAATGCAACTTTTACTACCCAGGTTATCCCCCAGCTGGGAAAATTTTCTCTGTATTTCTGAGACCTCCTTCGCGCACCTTCAATAAGTGTGTTCGTCGCGCATGGAATATTTTTTCAGTTCAAGACATATGTAACAAGACATATTTTCTCATTTCATAAAACATTACCTCCTTTCTCCACGCGTTTTCTTATGTAGAATCATTTATTAGATTTAGCAGAATTATGTAGAATATTCTCCATTTATTCGTACGCACATGTGTGATCTTGTAAAAGCTCGAATCCATCATTACAATGCATAATGCAGATTTGTAAATAATACTCGGAGTGAACGTTTCAAAAGAGCCAGGCCGAATTAACTGAGACCCGTTATCAAAGAAAATACGTATCCTGTTTCAAACAAATCCACGAAGTATCCGCTTCATTTAATTCCAGCATGTTTTTTCGATATGTGCACAACTGACGAGCCGTAAATCAATATTTACACGTTTTACCATTCAATTATCATGTGAAAATTACTAGCGCGATTCTTTACAGGAAAAATATTTGTACGCGTCCATCGAAATTAGATTCTAGCTTAACGTTACTTTGTGGAGTTTGTTAACAGTAAAAACACCTATTTCAAACAAATACTGAAAGCGTCTGTTTCGTTAACTTTTAATTACCCGCATACATTATTTACAATCTCAAAATATTAAATTTAGCGTTTCAAGCATGAACAGAGCCGTCTACATTAGCAAATATTTAACGCTCACAAAGTAAAGTCTAATCACATATAAATGGTGGGTGTCTCTTAGACCCCGACAAATGAATTTCATAAATAACCTCGTTTTTAATAAATTTGGGATTAAGAATAACACAGAATAAAAAGTAAACAAACAGATTTAATTTTATTCGTATAAAAATTCTTTTCAAAAATCTGAAGCTGGGGTCTCTGAGACCCCAGTCCTGAGAAGTAACTGAAAGTTAACTGCTACAAAATCTTTCCATAAAGCTGACAAATTACAAATCAATGTTACATGTATTTTTGATAAACAATCCAACATTGATACTGATTTAATCTTCAAGACAAGCTACAGCTGTTCGGTCTACAAAAAAATATACGGTTCTATTTCAAAGAATAAAACTATCACAAGTACACTTCGTAAAAAGTTCGTCCAACGTCTAATAGCTCCCCCGTAGGAACTAAACTGCTTTTGTTCGAAACATTTCTTATTATTTCTAAGACTCTGCGAGTTAATGAGGCAGCTTGTTCGAAGTGACTCGCCTCGTGCAACCGTAAAAGCGAGAAAAAACACTATCTTAGATTGAAATTAGTTTCTGAAACATAAGAACGCCGGGTTGCATCAAGGTGTGCTTCTTTTATGCGACAAGCGTGCGCGTTAGGAGAGTAAAGTGGCTCGTTAGAAGCCGCGCCTTATATTAATAGAAAAAGGGAGCAGCGTATTTTTTGACACTCGAAAAGAAAGTCCTCTTTGAGACTTTATTCGTTACCAAGCTAACGAGCTGGGAAAGTCGATTATTAATTAATTCGCCACTTTGCTGCTTGCCAGAATCCACAAAGCGAGGCAGAAGTGTGCGTCGGTGCTAGCTAATTGCCTATCACGAATTCCTGAAGACGCGAGTATCGGTGAAACCTTTCCGAAATTAGGCGAAACGAATGGAGGTGAAAAACCGTTGACGACTTTTTCCTGTTACCTTGTAGCGACCACGAGAGCCTCGCAAACGTCGGGAACGTTTCTTTTTCCATTTTCATTTATCGGAAACTTGAGCTATGTGAGGATGAGGTGTGCAATCGGACTACATATAGCCACGGGTCCGAATTAATAGTAACGCAACTCGGATTCAATTAATTACGCGCTCGCCAATTCGGATCGAAAGGAGGCCGGAATCGTGGACCTAGCAGTTCATTTGGTTTAATCCATTCACATTATTTTCTAAATGTTTAGCAATGCCGGAAATGTCAATATTAATGAAATGAAAATTAATTTTCTTTCGTGAACTCTGCCGAACCAGTCTAATACAATATTTCTAAAAAAATTTTGTTTTGAAGAGCATTCTTCTGAACATGATTTTCGGCAATTCCGATTATGAGACAAAAAAATGTTTTAAATAAAAGTGAATCAACATTTAGCGGTCTACACATTTCAATACAAAAAAAATTTTTAAAATATGTTTATTCTATAAAAAATCAAAGTCACCTTTAATTTTTAAAGATCAGTATATATTCTTGACTTTATAATATCATAGCTGATGTCAAAACGAATCCAACGACCAACATTGTTATATACCCTTAGGCTTCCAAATACAGTAGGACCTAGATTAACCGGATCTCGATTATAAACAAATATGCGTTTAAATATGTGAAGAAGCTAGGTTGTATTCTAAATAATTATAATGCAAGTTCAAGGAACGGTCTGTATTTGATGTTCTCTCTTACAACTCTCAAGAGCTTCTTAGCCCCTTGTCTCTCGCGACTCCTTGGAGTCCTTCTCGTAGGGCGGATACTTGTTTCGAAAACTACCCTGATTGGACAGCTGATTACAATTGCTGTCAACCGGATAGTTTATTTGTCCAGCACACCCCCACCTTGCGCTCGAGGCGTGCTTATTTTTGGGGATGTTGGAAGTAACCGTGGGGATTTTTACTACGTAACGGATTTTTCCTCCGGGTCCACGCGATACCTACCGTGGTTTTATGTGGGCCCATCGAACCTCGGTCGGCGTGACCCTCCGGAAACTCGGGGGTTTATGATACCAGCACTAGCTATTGAGACCGGCAACGAATGATTCTAAAGGCATGCTTTGTCTACAACATCTAAATTGTACGTAAAAGCCGTTAAAAACGGCTTTCTCAAAAATAGCTTCATTGTTGCTAGGTTCGTAAACCGACCCGACCATTTGCACGCCAAATGTTTTATTGTACGTGCAGCTGGCCGCTACATATGATTATGTTATGAAGGGAAATAAATTTTCAAAAATAAAAAATTCATTTTAGAATATAATGTACATAATTAATTATTTCCTCGGGTCTCGATTATCCATCGGGCCTTAATTTATCCGGGCTGTTTGTCTCCCGATCACGCTGGTTAATCGAGGTCCTATACTATAGTGGTAAAATCTTCATGAACTGCTAGATCGGCCGCCCGGACCACTATGGGCTGGTCCGACAATACTTATAAAATGAATTGCGTTCAAAAAACATAGTCGGCAGCACTCGCTGCGAGCTTTCATCCCGCGTCGGTGAAAAATCATGCACATCGACTCGGCATCACCCTAGAGAAGCCTGACTCAGCAAAATCGTCAAACGGGACCCCGGGATCGACGACCATGCTGGCCAGCAGCGGTGCCAGTTTTACGAGGAACTTTTTGAACTAGCTTGGCACCTTTCCGCGAGGTCGTTGGATTTTATCGAAATCGACCATTGTTACGATCCACGAACGACTGTAGCCTGGCGTTTGCTCACCGGAAGCGGCCTGTTGGCTCGCGGGCCACCGTACAAAGGAACGAAACACAGGAAAGCCGGATTGATCGTCGGTATAAGAAGTATTGTAAAGGAGCTGACAATGACGACGACGATGCATATAGCGAGGAACGGATGAACGGGTTTAGAAACGTGGAAACAGTCGAGTGGAAATGGTTGTCGGTATAAGAAGCAGAAAGTATTCTAGAGGAAAGGACACAATGCCTGGGGAAACAATGGCGAGGACATTGAATGGGAAGAACGAGGGTAGCTACAAGCGTACGGATCGCGGACGGCCCGTGAAATTGAAGGGGAAAGTAATATTAACCTTGAAAGCCCGGAAAACTTCGATAACTTCCCGTGGAGAACTGAAGACAAATGCATGCAATCGATCGGAACCGGGAAGGAGCAATTAAAATTTTAGAAGGCGCGAAGCGAACGAAGTCGATCGAGCGTTTGGAGGAAAGAGGAGAAGGCGGAGGAAGTCGATGAAAATTCTGACGGCAATTCGTGTTTGAAAAAAGAATCGAAAGGGGAGGTGAAATAAAAAAAGGGGATGGATTAACGAGGGAGGCGTGGATCCGTTCAGAAGTGGTCAGATCAGGAGAAAAACGAGGGTGAAGTTTAGACAAGGATGGGAGTATCGATTGAGGAGTCGGGGAGGAACGAGGAAGGAAGAAACCTCGATGTTGTAGGTAGAGTAAGCCGGTACGTGAACCGAATAAAAGTCGACGTCGGAAATATGCTTTGGTCCTCTCTCTTCTGCCTCCCACCCCTTCTCCTCCCCTTACCCAAACACCGGTCTACTAACGTCGATCCATACCATTCGGCTCTGATGCGGGATCTTTATTTCATGTTTTTATGATTGCTCGCAGATCCACTTGCATCCCGACTTCGATTTCGCGCGGGAATATCGAATCGCATGGTCACTAGA
Source organism: Lasioglossum marginatum (assembly GCA_028455795.1). Lineage (NCBI taxonomy): Eukaryota > Metazoa > Arthropoda > Insecta > Hymenoptera > Halictidae > Lasioglossum > Lasioglossum marginatum. Next base: position 4,306,858 of record CM052265.1, read on the forward strand.
CACGGGACGAGATCGATAGTGCGGACCGAACGATGCACACGCGGGTCAGCAGTACATCGATACATCATGATACATCTCTCGAATTCCGCTTCCAGGAAAAATACAAATTTTCTTATTCGAAACTTTCACTTGTTCGACGAAGTTTCGAGGATCGCAGACGCATCGCGTCGGTAGATGGTGTAGATGCAGGCCAGAAGAACTCGTGGCACATGGGCACGCGGTCCCTTTTCCCCTTCCCCGGGGCACTCCCGCCACGCCCACCTGATTCTACGTCGGCGCACGCATAATGACGCGACACCTATCTATATTGTAGTAATCATTCATAATTTAAAAAGTGGAAACAGGGGGAAATGATTCTTGTGTGATTACTTAAAGGAAAGTGTGCTGAAAACATTCCACTTTGTTAGAAACCTAAACTCGGCTAAACTTGGAAGATATAGTCTCTTAAATAAAAAGAACTTCGCAAATTTTTCTTACTGCATTCAGCGTTATTTTTTAAATAGAGAATCTAGAGAAATTGAATTTAAAAAAATGCAAGAGAAAATATTAAATATTCTTCTTAAAGTGTCCAAATTTCAACTTTTGTTACAACTATAATATCTATTAAATTGTACTAATTTCTTAATTTCCGAGGTCCATGGACATTTAGGAAGCAAAATTCATTGATTAAAAATCGATACGGGAAAGTTCATTTTTAGGCAAAGTGTCAGTTAATTTTTCGATCCGGATCAGTGTGCGACGTATACGGATCGAATATTTTTCGAAGTTTCATGGGCTCGTGTCACTTGAACATATTTCCCGTTAGAAGGCTCCGCTTCCCAAGACTGGCCCCGCTCGCTTTGTGCCGCTCGCGGCCACCGCAGAAACAGATTCCTTCGTTGCGATCCATTCACAGTGGCACGTGCTCCGCATCGGAGCAACGTCCCGTGAATTTAGCATGCATCTCGTACAAAGCTTTCAGCTTAGTCTGTCCTGCCCCACCACCCGGTACTATCGGGGGAACGTTCGCGCTTTATGCATCGTTAATGCCTCCGAGGCTTTTTGCGAACGTTTCTTATACTTGGTGGACAAGGTTTAATGAATTTCGCACGAGTCTCTGCGAGCGTTGAAACGATTCCAGGAGCAGCGGCTTATCCGCCGCATCTATCCGCCACGCCATTGTTACAGTTGCGGCAGGTTTTACCTTCTACCGGATTCAAAACAATCGATTTCGCCGAGCGTTCTCTCGAAAACAATAGTTACGTTCGTGTTCATTTCGTCGCGCGTTTACACGATTACGCTTGTTTATCCTCGCTGCAAGTCAACGTACAAGAAAAATATGTAGCTATTGCCTGTTCGAAGGAGACTAGATCAGTTATCATATGTTTGATAAGATGGTGGTTTAATTTTTCTGTGAAAACTTGGATAGCTTTGCTTGAAAGAAGGGATTAACGTTGCCGTATTTTAACGAGTGAGACTCGTCATCAAGATTTTAATAAAATCTAACAAATATGAATGTTATGTCTTTCTTTCTAGATAAAATACAATTTGATTCGTTTTCAATCAATATTTAACCATTCAAATAAATGTGCTCATACAAAAACTATAAATTTTCTTTTCTCTTCTCCGACATTTTTGAGGATAAAGACATTTTAATCACCGTGACTGTAAAGAAAATGGTACGGCAAGGGGTTAAAGAGGTGAGTCGGAAAATACATACAAGATGATTGAAGATTTTTAATTGAAGAAATTACGTTTGTTCGGGTATGTTCTCCTGATAATTATTCACTGTGGAATGGAATTTGAAGTCGTGTAGCTATTTCGTGAGTGTTTATTGCCTGGGGACTACTACACATCGCAAACGACGCGAAAAATGCACTTGCACGATAGAAGACACGGAGCACGTGCGAGGAAACCACGAAGCTTTGTTCCATTTCGTTGCAGCGTTCCCCAGGCGACGTCGATACCCGTAAACGCTACTGTGTATCCTAGTTCCTATCCGGATCTTTTGTGCGAAACAATATATCTGATAGCGTTGACACAGATCCAGCCGGACAGGAATGCACGACGTCGCGTCGCGTGCAGTCAGTGGACTATGTGTTATATATATGCATCGATACACCTTCTCAACGGTTGTTCCGATGCTGAAGAGATTCCATTCTCATCATCTGCTTGTCGCGTCGGATTCGATTTGGTTCATGCCCACATGTTTCCGAACTTATCATTTTCTTGCTTCCCGATTCCTAAAGTGGACTTTCCACTAGCGATGGGAGTGATACAATTCGGTCTCATGTTAGACAGCGGATTTTATGCATTTATGACAAAAATGAGTAAGTGTAATTTCAAACAGTGACAAAATTAGAATTTTAAAATACTGTTCTATTATTTTCAACCAATTAAACATATTAAGAAAGAAAATAAATTTCTATTTCACTCCAGTTTGTTGAAAATCAGGTAGAACATTTTTATTTTGCATACAGATCCGCTGTCTACTCATGATCGATAACTAATTCGGTAAGTAACCCTTAGACTGCCGGCATTTTTAAACTAAAAACATAATATTTTTTTCTGGAATATTTGTACGTAAATCGAGTTATTATATTGCATGGAGTGCGCATCACGCCGGCAGTCTAAGGATTAAATCCTTGTATGAAATATTTATCTAGATAATAATCGAGAAGGATCATGCCTATCACTACTTTTCATCATTGTTCAGCGCGAAACCGAAATTTCAAATAAATGAATATAATTTACCAGTTTATACAGTAATGATATTTAACGAGAATACAATTAATACATTTTCTGAAGCACTATGCGTTTCAATAATCCTCTCATAAATGGAATTTATCGGCTTAACAAGGAATGACTGACCATACGTGTAATATAATAGATTATTATAATCTGCACACATATATTTTGCGATGTTAATCATACCACTTACTTTCGCGCACAACATTTGCTGCTTGTGCCATTGTACAATTGATTACAGATAAATGATTATTCCAAAAAGATTGTCAACATATCTCAACGTGTTTCATCCCGTAAGTACTTACTGATTAATAGACATCGGATTTTATACGTTCAAGCCAAAAATGAATAGATATAATTAAAAATTACAAATAATAAAAATTTTTATTTCGCATAATGATCCGCTGTCTACTGATTAGTATTCGATCACTAGTATTTGTATGTACTCAAGGAGTACTTAAGACAATATCGCTTAAATCCAGTAAAGTGGTTTTCCGGCTCTCAAACGTTCTTCCAGCTGTTCCAAGCTTGCACCACTGTTCGACCTGAAGCGGGTTCAATTCGGAATTGAAAGATAAAGAACATTCTTGAATTGGAAAGATGAGAATGGACGTTTGGTTACGAAATCCAGGTTTATACCGCAGCGTGCGGACACGGACGAAAGCGGAGAAGAGTGTAACCGGATGACTCGCATCACCAGCGAGACCGCTGTCTTGGGAATATTTCTACTGCTGGGCGGCTAACGCTCCGTCGCTCTGCTTTCAACCGTCCGCTTCCTTCTCGTTACGGGGACACGGCTTGAAAAATTCATCAGCGCAATTTTGTCCCGTCCAATTCGCCCTATTAAATCCGGCCGCGTTAAATGCTTCTTCAACGACGCGGGAAAGGATCGACGTCGGAAGCCTCGGCGCGCGCGAATGTCTTCCGAGAGGGAGCGCGGAGAATGGTATTCTAGCCGGCTTAGCGTTCTCGCTAATTAGTGTTCCGGACGGTGCGGAGGGACAAGCGAAAAAGAGGACGCACGCGTCGCGCGAGTAAGTCGTTAAGTCGCCGAACCCGCCCGCGCCTGCCACGGGAACGATGAGACGAAAAAAGAAGGCCCAAGGTAAATGAATTATTCATTCCGCGAAAGAGCTTAGTCGAATTCACCGGCGGAATTCAAAGTGTCCCAGCTGTTTGATGCGTCATTGTGTTCGGGTTCTATCGGGCTCTCTGGATACAGATTGTCCAGCGTATTGATACAGCCGATATCCCGATATTCTATTGGCTTGTCTGACCGGTTCTATCTACTTCTGTACAGACTGGCTGAAAGATGTGGGACCAGAAAATACAGGTGAAATGTTCTTCACCATTAACAATTTACTGAAGAAAAGTTAGAAATCGTGACACTTACATACATTGCAACCAGGTATATATTGGACAAATGTCCAAGACATTTGGGAACACGCATTAAAGAATATAAACATAATATTTTTTTTACTTCCAACACAACACACTGCACTGACGAAACATTCAATAGAATTTGACCACAGATTCGATTTTGAAAATGCAAAAGCAATTGACCATGAAGCAAATTTAAACCAAATAATACTGTTAGAAACAATTCATATTATTAGGTATGAAACACCTAAGATACATGAATATTACGCAACATTACTGAACCGGTAATGTTCTATGATGAATTTTTCTAATAAATTCCTTATATGGCGCTTCTTGAAATACATTGAACTTTTACTTTGTCACACATACAATCAGATGTATGTAAATTGGTCAAAATAAACTTGAATGTCAATTAAAATAAAAAAATTTTACCACAACCAACGTGATATATAGCAGATAAAGTTTATTTATGTTTTGAATTTACGATTGGTCAGCATGTCGATCGATGATACGTTGCGTCACATTCCAAATGTTTTCACGTTGCCTCATTATCCTGTATACCGACCTGGTATCAACACGTGTTTCTATTAAGCTAAAAATTCTCTTTTGCAATAAGCAAGTAGGTAACAATGTTCAATATGAATTGAGTCCAAGCTTTTCGTGAAAACTGACCAGTGTACGTCGGATCAACGAATATTTAAGGATCGTTCTTTAATTGTAACCGGTATCAGCGGTCGCGTCGTTCGTTTCGTGATCGAACGTGCGTCGGAGCAACGTCGCCCAGCCCCGTCTGGCTAAAGGTCAACACGGCCCGCTTAAAGCTGAACGGCTAACGAGAAAGTTCCACCCGGGGCTGGGTAAACTTAGATTGCATGCATTCTTTCCCGTCGGAGGGCAAAGGCGAAAACATTCTTCGAACGTCTCGCGATGCAAGCTCGTTCCAACTAAGTAGACCCTAAGGCAACCCGGTTAAATGCGTTCCACATACAAACACAAATACAACGCGAATCCGTCGTACGCGTCACGTGCTGCTGTATACATATGTCGGCGCGCGCGCACACTTGCCAACGAAGGAAACAGGGTCCGAATCGGCCTGGTGATTCTGTTGAAAAGAATATGTGCCGCGAAAGTTTTAACCGGTAGCCTGGGGGCAACGGATCCCCGCGTAAACGATATTCGAGAAGATGGCTTGTTAAACAGTAATCACGAGGAACGGCGACGAAAGACAGAGATAGAGAGAGAGAGGAAGAGAGAGTTTAGTGTCTTGGTCTTTGGTGTGTCTGGTGGGTGGATGGGGGGAAAGTTACATGGTAGATGGAGTCCGGGTAGGAAGAGATCAAAGTAATAGAAGACTAGAAGATCGCAGGTTAAACATGCAAATGCTAATACGAAACGTAATGTACGTAGTCTTACGTAACTGGTCGTTGCTCATGTGCCGGCGAGCAGCCCCTATCAGCCTCGGCCCTCATCCCACCGACTCCGTCCACTTCAGCCGGGGGAACTGTACACGTAGAACAGACGATAGAAGAGCGATGCAAATTGCAATGTTGCATACATAATGCACCCGCGCAGCCACGAATGTTCTCGTTGACTGTGCTGGTATCCTGGAGACGCGGAGCTTAGCGCGCGCGGGCTCTCACGTTTCTAAGAACTCGTCGGCATCGAGGATGAAGCGAGGATGGGGAGCAAGGCTTGATAGAAGGTCAAAGAGGATCGGAAGAGACGGAGAGCGGTGAAAGGAACGACCGTCGATGTCTGCATGCGTAATGGACGAGGGTTATCATCGACCGGATAGAGATGAAACGAACCGGAAATCCTGAGTGACGTTATAATGCCGACGAAAGGCACGTAACCGAGATACCCGGGGCTAATACGAAGGGAATCTGTCCATTGTCTTCGGCGACCGATTGATGGATTACGCGAGCAAGAAGATACATCGATCTCTTGCCGCGCCGACGGACCAGACGCGACGAGCTGTATGTCGATTGCGCCGCTTTCACACCGGTCGAATGATCATTCACCACCGCGTCCTGGTTTCCAATCCTCTTATCCTGTTGACCGCACGATAAGCGACCATACGCTTGCTTCTTACAATGTACCCCGTGGCCTCGCTCGACACACACACATATACACATGCACACACGCCGAATGCATTCAGACCTGCACCGAGATTTCTCGGTCTGCTGGTCCCGGCGCATGGCGCATGGCCGCATGCTGAATGGACCCGGGCGGAGATCAACAGACCGGTAGAACGTGGACGGCTACCGCCAGACGTCTCTGTACAGGTGTTTTCGTATCGAATATAAACCACTGGATCGAGTAATTGAGTGGTACTCCCGCAGGATACAAAGAAATTACAGTGATTCACACTAATATTCAGACCCTTTTAAAAAGACGACAACATTTTTGATATCGGACCATACGATTTGAAATTTTTTGGGAAGTTAGAACAATTGGTTTGCTGCGCAACGTGACTAAAATTTTTGAAAAAAATTGCAAGTTGTCGGAATTGCAGAGAAAATACTAAAAGTTGCATTTTATAACCTTTTTATGTGGGCCTATATTGGAAATTTAAAAAAATACGTTTTGTAGATCTGTGTCAATTATATGCACTGTGAAAGTTTCATCGAAATCGGTTGATGCGGAAAAAACGACATTGAAAGATTTAAGAATCCTTAGATTTACTGTAGTTATAGGCCGAAAATCGCGAAAATCTGCAATTTTTACCATCTTTAAACGTTTATAGCTCATTACAACGTCGACCGATTTTGACGAAATTTTCAGAATATGTTTAATTGACACAGATCTACAAAACGTATTTTTTTAATTTCCAATATAGGCCCCAACATGAAAAAGTTGTAAAATGCAACTTTTAGTATTTTTTCTACAATTCCGATCAATTGCAATTTTTGAAAAAATTTTTTTTCACATCCTGTAGCAAACTAATTGCTCTAGTTTCCCAAAAAATGTTCAAATCCTATAGTATAATATTAAAAATGTTATCGTCTTTTTAAGAGTGTCTGGATATTAGTGGGAGTCACTGTATTTCGACACTGTGTATACACTACCGCTCGTAAGTGTTTAGGCACTCCTTTTTTCATGTATTATTGGTACAGAATTATGTTTACCAAAACACATTAGAATAAAATGAAATACTTATCTAAAATGCAGTTCGATTATATAGACACCCATTATATCGGATTCTGGCAAAACTTATTGCGAAACAAAAATTTAAAGTACGGGTTTTAATATTCCCATTCATTTTGTATATTTCCATAAATGTATATATGGATGTACATAAAAAATAAATATTTTCACATTTCTCCTGAGTTTTTATATGATTTATGCTCTTATTGAGAGTGCCTAAACACTTATGAACGGTAGTGTATGTCAGAATGGCTTTTATTCATTCTTGAACGAAACTCTTTTGGCTCCAGGATTGTCCCAATAAATTAACCCTTGTGTAGTCAACTGTATTTCTTCCAACAAATTGTTAATGTACCTTTAAAAAATATTACAAAATTTCTTTGAATGTCAATTCTTTACTCGCTAATATATTAATTTGTAGTCTTATAATTGGAATTTGTGGAAACACGTTAAATACAGAAAGGTATTAAATAATCTATACATTTTGGTTGACTACACAAGAGTTAAAAAATCTGTGAAAAGTTTGAGCTCGATCGGATAACCGGAAAACGTGCGCTCCCGGGCCCTGAAGCATTGAAATAATTAATTAAAGGCTCATAGAATTGTTTTTCTTGAATATCTTTTAAATTATTGACTGTATCGGAAAATATGTCGTGCTACTTCTTTTCGTGAAACAACCGTGCAGGAACGTCGTCGAAATTAATGTCAATACAAAAATCATCGCGAATGCCTCGGACGATCTATATCGACGTTTAAAGAAATATTTCCGTAAAATGTTTGCGGCGAGAAAAACGCTGTGAAATTTGTTAAGAGAGGTTGAACTCGTTCGGTTAAACATTTTTTCGCCGAAGGAGGGGTGGGGCACGGCCGTAAATCCACAGACATTTGTTTTGCTTCTCGCGGGCGCAAGAAACTTGGGCATGTCGCATAGTAACAGTCAATTTAACACAGAAAAGTTTATGTTCTCGCACACAGTTAGCCAAGTATCTAGCATGAATTTAGGAAAGTTTCCCGGAGCGGAGGTGGCTTCGATTATGCGGTGTGATTTACTGCAGCCTCGCGGGCGCACGTTAATCCCGGCGAATCGACACTTTCCTCCGACACAGCCCCCAAGTAGCGGCGTGCAAAACACACCACGTAAATCTCCTACCTACAGACGGGGTCGTGAATAAATCTTTATTTACAGTCCATCTCGTATTCTCGGCGATCCTCATTACACGATACACTTGTTCGCCGGCGATTATCGTTCCGAAACGATTTAACCTAGATTCACCAAATTTATAGCATCCAGCCGGCAGCGTCGTTTTATCGTTAATAATTTGTTAGACGAAAACGCCACTTCACGCTCCCGCTGCGTGTCTATATTTACTCGAAAGCCTGAACACTAATAACAGAGAAGCTCCGGTCTCCCGTTTCCCCTGTAGCCCGAATTGTTGTTCTAAATGTAAACAAATTTCTGTAACTTGGAAACAACAAATTTCATCCTCCAAATACAAACTAACTCTGCATTACTCGCGTGGGTCTGATGCGCAGTGAATTAAACATAATTTGTACTAATCGGATTATTCTTATTACTTAACAATTAACTACTTAGTCTATACATGGTGTAGAATATGTCTAACAAAAATTTTAAGAATTTTGCGACGCGCGTAGATTGACTAATTAGTTTGATAGATTAAATGTAGGTTCATATAAGTTGTATGCATGCTGAAAATTTCATCGTAATTCATTTACGAGTTATAAATAATTAACAATCGATATGTTTCGTAATTTTTGCCCATGAGTGTATATATCAAATTCCGAATACCACAGATTGTTAGCTTATATTTTTTGTTATAGAAACATCTTGAAAATGATAACTTGTTTGGCATCCTGGACCGGAATCTCCCCGTATGGCAACGAGCCGATTATTACTTTGGAAATACAGAGACAAAGTCATTCGCATAATGAATGCAAATCTATTATTTGGTGAAATAACATGTCCAACGATTCGCAAGAAGGCGAATATGTGCTAACTCGGTTCTTAGATAACGGCTGTGAACGTTGTGCCAGCGTTTTCCCCGAGCGCGAGCGTCTTGAACACGAATCGCGCGGCGGGAGTTCGCCTTGCGTCGAATATCGCGCGGAAATATCGTAGCCGGTGCATCCGAGTCAAACCCCGGATGTTTGGTGTTATGCAATTTCGTCACGCGAGTCGGTACAGAGTCACGCGTCGCGGGGCGACCCGAGGAAATCCATCGGCACTAGTCTTTTGCGCAACGCCTCCGGCGTCTCCCAGACGGTTTTCATCTTTCTGCTGGAGCATCTTGAACACGTGTGCCGGTAACGTAAATGTTAGACCTGGATTGGAAATTATTTACGTAAGAAAGTTCATAAGTTGAAGATCGGCTGCCCGAGGAAGCCAGGCAAATATCGAACAGAGTAGAACCACGTTTATACGATCCAATTAAATAAAATATGTATATATATATATATATATATAAAAATAGTCATAAAATCATAAAACTGAACCTACCAAATAACCGATTTTCTGTATCACAATTATTATTAAAATCATAAACACGCTTTCATAGGAAACGACTGAATTGACATATTTATTTAGACATATATTTTATAATGAAAACTTTAAGTAAATTCAATCTTCTCATTTTTATATGTCCTGCGCTTGGCACGTGAAATACATTTTATTTTTAATGATAAGCTCTCGAAATCTTTCGCGGCGAAAGTGTAATTTCATTTAGAAATTAGGACGAATGACAGAAAATACATTTCGTATTTCACTTCCCCTGCCCTTGAGGAGAACCCTTTTCTGAATAAATACTAAATCTACTATAATTGTTTTAACACTATACTTACCACCACCGCTCAAAATGACCGGTCCCAGATTGGTTTATTTTACAATTATTGGAATAATAAAAATGATTTCATAAGAAAGGATTGTACAGATATGTACATAAATTGTAGTGCACGTATTACGATAGGGTCTGAATAAAGTCTGAATAAAATCAACCTTGTCATTTTTATAAGGCAACATGTACCAATTACTTTTAAGGCTCGGTAGGATTAGTGTTGAATACAATTATACTATCACGCGATTAAGCATCGACACTAATCGAGAAGGATCATGCCCACTAATCCTACGTGAAAATATTTTCGAGCGTGAAAGGTACCGACCGATTTAAATCCCAAAAATAATATTACACGCGCTTCCGCATGGCTGGTATCGTTTTATCGTGCACCCGGCGCAGCGAGCGAATTTCCAAACCGAATTTCTGCCGTCCTTTGTTGGAAGCGAGCTCGACGTTTCTCGAAAATCTCGGAATCCCAGTATTTTTTTTGAGTAGCGAACGCGAATGTGAGGAATCCGTCAGCGCTTGTATATCGGAATAACGCAATTCCGAGTATTTGTTAGGTTATCGACGAACGCTGTCGTCGGTCCCAGTCTCTGTCGACATGGCTGGACAACAATCTCGTTGCTCGCTAGGTAATTAATTCATATAGTCATTTTCGTGCCATTGTTGCGCGAGTAATGACCGCGGGCATTTAATGACGGCGTTGCGCCTACTTGCTGGAGAGATTTCAGTGTATGATCGAATGCCTTTTAATAATTGACATTTTCATTCGGTGAGTGTCGCGGTCGAAACGCACGTCTGCCGTGAATCGTAGGCGTTTTAATTGTTCGAATTTTCAGGACCTCGCACCCACACAGACACTGAAAATTGTATAGCCTCCCGAATGGAACGTCCAGCGTTAGTTAAAGAGCGATCCATTCCGAGCAACCTATGATTTCCACTTATTCCGGTTCATTAACATGAATCAATTTCAATTTTTAACGAATTTATCATTCGTGACGGAGACTGATAAGTGGATCATCAAGTTATTAAAGCGGTAATACGAAAAATATATTTATTGTATAAGTACGTGGTGAGTAATGTAATGTATACGATTTTAGAATGCAAGGGTTATGAAGTGTTCGATCTAGAAATATAATCATATTATGAATATAAGATTGCGGATCTTTATGCAAAATAAAAATTGTCTGCATCAATTGCAAGAAATGGAAGCTTGACAAAAATTAGTGGAAAGAGTCGGAAATTGTATTAATTGGAAGCAGGTAATCGAATCCTATGCTTGAAGTCGCGAAATCTGGATCTTGATCCTCCTCCCGCGAGAGACGCGAAAGCGGGCTGGTCGTAATCGTTATCCCCTAAAGCACGCGATGTTCCGCGTCTTTTCACGGTCGAATAGGTTGTCAGAGCCACGACAAGCAGTCGGACATTTCTCCGAGTCTTCCCGAAGACTTTATCTTGGTTTCCTTTTGTTCCTCTGACAATTTTTCGCGCTTAAATCCAGGTTCCCCGACTTCCGTACCCTGGAAGAAACCCCGGGAATCATCCGGAACGATTTTACACATTTTCGCACAATGCATCGTTATGAAACTGTTACTGGCACGACTCGCCGAATTTATCGATTGAACACCGTTCGACTTTCGATGCCGTAAAGTTGGAAATTTGTCGCGCTGCCAGTTATCGACCCTGTCCATTCCTCGAAGGATCTAACATATTAGAATTCTGGTCCTCTGCCTACTGTTCGATTTTCACAACGCTTTCATCGCCAAGAAGATAATACATCTGAGGTGTGTCGAATCACATATAATTTCTTTACACCCTGTACATTCCAGTTGAATTTCTACTGTATTTTGCGGTGGAGGTTGCCATGGGAAACAATTTTCAAAAATCTTCGGGTGAACCCGTATTGAAACTGTGTCACGTTCGGGCAGTTTTTTTAGAGGTCGGACCGGGCGAGAGCTTGAAAATTACCGGAAGCGAGGGCTCAATGAAAGAGATCGAATATTTACGACTCGCTTGTATCGGCGACACTTTCCACGGTTTTTCCCGGGGGCGGTTTAAATGGCTGCGATTTTTGTGGGCGTCCGGTGAATTTCGTTTCCCTCGGGAATCTTGCTACAAAATCTTTTCTCTCTGTCTCTCTCCCCACTCTCCTTGTCCCCTTTCCTCTTGTTTGATCCACGTACACTTTTACGAGGCCTCCATCGCGACGCCTAGCAGCTTACGGCGATTCTTACGGGAGAACAAGAACCCGTGGTCGATCACGTTCAATGCCTTTTCGTGAATCACGATAAGATCGCGAGGCAGACGTGTGATACCGTTTCACCACGCGATCTATACCCTCGTCGATCAGACGACTCGATGGTCTCTTTGTGGCTTCGAGAGTCGTGATCGCCTCGACGTCTCAATTTTTGCTAGCATTAGCTCCATAAAAAAGAGGGACGGCGACCACAAATTTTTATTGCAAAGTCTCTGTTCGCGGCCGGGAAAAATGAAAGATTATGTTCCCGAACGCCTGGAGGAAACGACTTTTCACCCGTACATTGATTCGAGATCGAGACAAATTTTATTCATTCTTCTCGACTCACTTTTGGCATGTAGAATTACTTCGGGACACCCTGTATAAGGTAGGGGGCAAGAGCGGCAATATCAAGTATATTATAAAAGACATTGACAATTAGGTACTTGCATTTGCATTTCTCTAAATTTCCAAAATTGAAAACAAGTTTCTCCCTTAGACAATCAACCCTTTTCAGTCGGAGCTGTTTTAACTTGAAAATTAAACATTTCTTTCGACCTGGAATAATTCCATTGTGTATGACTTTTTCAGTTTATGGATATGAAATTGACATAGTACCTTATACAATACTTAAATGTGTAGTAATATTGATTAGATACCAATATACAGGGTGTCCCAGCTAACTTGACCACCTTGGATATCTCGCTTAGTTTTAGCAATAGAAAAAAAACGTTATTGGACAATATAAACCTAACCGAAGGGGCAATATAATGATTGGGAAAAAACTTTTTTCAAGATCATTTTTTTCTAGATATCAAGGTCATCAATTTTTTTTTAATGGAACTATATATCTTTTTTATCGCGATGTAATAGGAGGGGTGAAGTCCTCTTCAATGACATATTATACAATGACCTCCGTGTGATACTAATAATGTAGTAAATTACTAACATTTACTAACATTCAGTAAAATCTCTTCCTCTGTCCAAAGACCTCTCTACGATCGATGTAGTAAATTAATCACTGATAATACCTGTAATGCTTTTTGGATTTTTCATACCCAAGATCACACGAAGGTCATTGTATAATATGTCATTGAAGAGGACTTCGCTCCTACTATTACATCGCGATAAAAAAAATTTATAGTACCATTAAAAAAAAATTGATGACCTTGATTTCTAGAAAAAAATGACCCTGAAAAAAGTTTTTTCCCAATCATTATATTGCCCCTTCGGTTAGATTGATATTGTCCTATAACGTTTTTTTTTCTATTACTAAAACTAAGCGAGATATTCAAGGTGGTCAAGTTAGCTGGGACACCCTGTATTTAGTAATGTAAATAATATTGTGAATAATGGTACAGCAATTTTTACTGCTAAGCGTTAATGTTTAAAAACTTGGATTTCCGAAAATTTTTCAAGAAACTACTTCTTGAACCAGTTTTGTAAGTAGCAAACGTAGAAGTAACACAGACGAACAATTTTTGTAAGTATGAGATTACCGTGGTCGGCCGAATTGTTCGGCGATTGAACTCACGCGGGCGTTTAGTCAGCGATATGAATATTCATTGCGTCAAGTATCAAGAAGATTAAGCGTATCGATGTATACGGACGTGTACGTATTACCCTAATAAAACGGATGCACGTAGTGGTTGTAATTATTCGGGATAATCAGGCCCGTCTCATTTCCGAATACCGCGGCCACACAAACACGGAGATTACAGGTGATCGAATTCAGGTACCTACTTATGGTGGCGAATAATATCGTAATCTCTCGTCGAATAATATCGCGATCACCGATGCAGATCAGAAAATTCGAATTCGGGAAGAGCTACAGTGACTTCCATTAATATTCAGACGCTCTTGAAAAACCGATCACGTTTGTAATATTGAGAATTTTTATAAAAACTTCAAACAATTAGTTTACTACATGCTGTAAAAAAAAAATTTGTTGAGTAATTGCAATTCGTCGAAATTTGTATGAAAAGTTAAAACAATTAGTTTACTATTTACATGACGTAAGAAAAAGTTCGTTGAATAATTGCAATTGGTCGAAATTTTTATGAAAAGCTAGAACAATTAGTTTACTATTTACATGACGTAAGAAAAAGTTTAAAAAGGTCGAAATTTATATGAAAAGTTAAAACAATTAGTTTACTACAATACATGTTGAAAGAAAAAGTTTGTTGAATAATTGCAATTGGTCGAAATTTTTATGAAATGCTAATACAATTAGTTTACTACATGTTGTAAGAAAAAGTTTGTTGAATAATTGCAATTGGTCGACATTTTTATGAAAAGCTAAAACAATTACTTTACTATATGTTGTAAGAAAAAGTTTGTTGAATAATTGCAATTGGTCGACAATTTTTATGAAAAGCTAAAACAATTACTTTACTAAATGTTGCAAGAAAAAGTTTGTTGAATAATTGCAATTGGTCGAAATTTTTATGAAAAGTTATTAAAACAATTAGTTTACTACATGAGGAGAGATAAAGTTTGTTGAATAATTGCAATTGGTGGAAATTGCAAAGAAAATACAAAAAATGCGTTTTATGGGTCTACATAGAAAATTGAAAAACTGCATTTTGTAGACCTGTATTCAAAGTAGACACACGAACATCGTTTTGAAACAGATATAGTCTTGTAGTGCATACAATCGGTGACGAAGACGAAACCTCTGTGGACCGCCGAAGACAGTATATCCGGAAAGTCTAGTAACACCATGCGCAGTACTCGATCAAGAAAATCGTTGAATACCGTTTCCTCCGTCCGAAGGAACGTCGATAAATCCGATAATTTGATCGGCGACCGTCCGGCTGCATTTATATCGGGCGGATTTTAACGAGGGCTTTTCCCTATCGAATTTGCATATCTTTTATAGATTCGCGCTTCTATCGATCGCCAATTAACAATACCGTTTGCCCATCCGGAAATTTCGAAATAAGTAGAAACGGCGGGGACCAAGATTGTCTCTCGCAGTTTCGTTTCTGTCGTTGACAAAAGGATATTCAAAGGGAACCAAGAAGAACTACACAGTGGGTCAGAATCTTCCAAGACGTGGCCGAAAATAATCATTTCTTAGTCATTTATGAAATTCGCGAGTCAGAGCAAATCTAATAATAAAAATTCAACATTCAAAAATTGTGTGTTCAATCAGGCTTCTACAAAATTAAAAAAATAAATTATACAGGGTGGGGCTTTTAAAACAGTGAATAACTCGCTTGTTTTTGAAGATAGAAGAAAATGCATCAGACCAAACTTATTTGGTATCAAGGGGCTCATAATCTGATGTTACTAATTTCAGGATCAACTTTGTTTTTTTAAATGGAATGGTATGATTTTGTATCTACATTCTGATAGTATGTTTCAAGGTGAATACAATGACCTATTATGAAGGTCATTCAAGGTTAACTGAAATAGAAAATAAATTGTCTGAAAGCGTTCTGAAAGAGAAAGAGAAAAAGGAAGGGGAAGATAAAAAGAGAAGAAGAGGAGAATGCCGGGGGGGGGGGGAGCAAAGGCCGGAAGGTAGAGCTAGGCAGCCAAAGAGGATCGTTTCGGCGTGATAAGTGGCGAGTCCGCGAACCTGGCATCCGAGAGATTTAGGGCGGTAACCGTTCTTCGTCCCGTCTGTTTCCCTTTCTTCTTTGGCTCGCTAATTCTATCTTCTTTTAAGCCGATGTCGCGGACGGGCGGAGGAGCCAGGATCTTTTATTTTTCGCCACGTAAATCACGCGACAATCGAGTTCCGGTTTTCACGGGGGAAAATCGGCCGGGTAGATAAGGTGGCAGAAGCGTGGGTCAAGTACGGAGGGAGTGAGACCGTCGAGATTTGCATATCTCGCGAACCGAATAATCGATACCACTTAACGTTCCGTCTCGAGAGCGTGCGGAAGGCGCGCAATCGAGAACCGAGAGAATTGGCCAGCGAGTTCGATGAAACGAACCCCGCGTCGGGATTGTTGACTAATGGATGCCGCCGATTCCTCCGAAATTTTTTCGTGATCCGCAGGGCACAGGCTCTTTTGTTTAATCTATCGCGGAACCTCTTTTTATCACGCTCTCTGCGCTTTCTTGTTAATGTTCAATGCGTTCTTGGCGACAACGTTTTACATGGGAGGACGTAATACAAAAATGTTAATTGAGGGTAATTTCAAGTTTAAATTGATTTTTATAAATCGAGAGGAATTTTTATAATAAATTTGTATATATTCTATTATTTTGTTACTTCTAACGATGACTTAGGATACAGATATAGTGGAGCGCCGAAGATAGAGGATAGCGTGAACATTGCGGCAAAATCAAAAATACTGCGGTGTGAATTGCAACTCCGATGAGAATCGAGATTCACGTCGACCTAACGTTTTAGGTTAGGTACCCATTCGATACACATAAGTAGATAGGATACGATTCTAGATAAAGAGTATTATAGATAAAAAAATCTAATTAAATGCGACTGTATAGAGTGGAGCGGTGATGAGAGAATAGCGGTGCACATAAAAACGAAAATCACCTCGCCGTTCTACTATATTCTCGTACTTAGAAAACGAGAATTCTACTTTAATATAATATCACCGCTAAAAAATGTACGAAGCAATGAAAAATCTGTTAGCATGTGTATTTTAATGGCAAATATTATATTTTTAAACAACATTGTTTTCGTTTATGATGAAGTGCTAAAAGTTTCAGATTGTGCCAATACGTTGCTGTTATTTTATTTGTATTATCACTGGGGATTTTATGCATTTACAGCTAAAACAGGTGAGCGTAATTTCATAAAACGGAGAATTAAACGAATCGAAGAGTATCGATACATGAAAAGTGGAACAAAGTGAAAAGTAACGGCGGATAATTCGAGCATCGACGAATGTACGATTATTCTGCACATGAGCGGAGAATTTATTTTAGAATGACACCCAATTAACTTCCCCTAGTTTAATTTCTAATAATTTCATTGCGAGCACCGTGCGCGCGATAAATCGTAATTCGGCAAATTTCGTATAATCTGTGGTCGACGTGACGTGAACAGAAATACTGTTGCTCGCTCGCGACTCGTCTAACGCGTCACGAGTGACATGCAACGAATAATGCCGATCATTCGGAAGAATATATTAAAAGTTTCAAGAGTGGCACGGGCCACTTTTCGAAGATTTTACAATTTCTCTGTTAAATGAGTCCGTTTAGGAATAAGGCATGAAAAATAGAAACGTCCTTGGCTCTCGACGCACCCAATGAATACAGGATTGCAGGACGGTCGCGTGAATTTAATTTTCGACGAAATATCGTGTAAACGTGCGACGGCTGCTTGATGGAACAACTCGCTCGAGTGTGTGATATTCGCTCGGATCGACGACGCTGCTGCTCTCCTCTCGCTTCGATTTCTTTTCTTCGTTGTTTCATCTACAGCATCTGCAATTTTCTTACCTTTCTGCTTCGGCTTTTGCGAAATCGTTGCCTCCGATACTGCTTCTGACTCAATTTCTAGTTTTGGACGATACGTGTATACAGATTGGCTAGTTCTCCCTCATTCGCTGATCATTTACAAACCGTTCTGTAATTTTCTGGAGAATGTGCGACGTGAAAATTAATTTCGCAGATTTTTCTGTCTTCACTACAAATAAAGCGTTTCACTTAGGCTGCACATTTATTGAAATTAGTAAATTCGACAATCGTTATTTAATTTGTACTTCCTTGAAAAGGGACATTCCTAAAATTAAAAGAGTAAATATTCCGCCGGTGTTATTTCGGTTCCACGAAAAATATTCTACTTCTCTGCAAAACAACAGACTCGATTGCATCTGTCATTGCACATCCCGGTTTTCTACAACAGTCCTGACCTAGATGTATTTCTACAGCTAAAATGTCATCCACTCGGCACCAGTAACAGATGTTAATTTTTTAACAATTTCGCATAGTCACTGCGACGAACCTATTTCTGAACGCGAATGTTATTGGGACTGTAATGCGCAACATGTCCTCGCAGCCGATGCAGGCATAATATTATACAGTACAGCCAAGCAATTAATTGAATACTGTGATAAATTATTTAATAATACGTAATCAGGGATTGATTTCATTTGAGCTGCTATTCGCGAGCTTGCGCGAGTTAGGGCGGCTGGAACAGGGCCACGCCGGAGGAATTTATTTCCAGCGTAATTACGGGATAGATTTAATCTGACTACGAGATTAATCTTCTTTTCGAACGGCACGAAAATGCAACAGGCGTTGGCAGCACTGTTACAAATAATTCGGTGAAATTCGTTTCATTTCGTTGGAAATTTCTTACCGCTCGATACAGTTTATCCATTACGGCCTCGTTCCCAGTTTCTGCTTGATAAAGTATTTCCCAAAAATATTTGCACGCCTTTGCACAAAGCGTTTCATAGTTACGATCAATGGGAGAAGGAGAAATTTCCGAGAAGAGTGGCCGAGTATTTGCAAACAGTTCCATTAAGAGTACAGTGTGCTATACAGGGGCAGTAAACTGTAACTGTAAACTTCAATTTATAGCTGTGCTAGTCTGTATTTTTCTCATTTCTGCAGAAAATAATTCGGTACCATTCTTTTTATTTTACAATGATTCTGTTTAAATTGATATTTTAATTGTCTCCATATTATTGGAATGGAGGCCACGAGTCACACGTATTTTCGCTCCTCCTTCACCGTCAAACGTTTTGAACCACATTTAATATTGGCATGAAAAAAAAAGAAAAATTACATCAACAATTATAAATTTTAATAATAGAAGCAATAACAAATAAAAGTTTTATTGCTCTGTATTTCTTTATTGTTATTTAATAAGTAATATTTCTGTATCTAATTTAATTTTTACTTTCTTTCTTACAAGTTTTATTCTCACACACATAAAGCTCGGGTCCGTTGTATTCGCAAGATATCAAAATACGTAGAATAAAATTCATTTTTACCGAGTTTCCGTGACCGCACTCTCGCGGAAGAACGGTCGCATAAAGAAGAAACGGCACGAAGTAAACAAACATGAGAGATCACGGGCAAGTTCGAAGCCCCAGCTATAGCATCATAATACAGCCATAAATAGCTAAAAGAATACACAGCTGAAATGGCCGGAAGTCTACCAACACAACTGACCCCGACCACATTCTACTTAAATCGCCAGAAGAAAAGTTTTTCCACTTGTCCAACCGAAAACCGACCATCCAGGTGAAAGCAGCGAAGTAAATAAAGCCGGATTGGTTGGGTACGTCGACTATATGTATACAACGCGACTCTTCTATTCCGGCAGAAATTGCTTTTCTGATACACAATGTTTCTGTCGTATTTTCATTCGGCTGGAAATGACTATCGAAGGAGCCCGTAAAACTGGCTGTAAAGTTCAGGCCGTGTAACTACAGAGACTTCGATTCTCTCTTGTCAATCGGTAGTTTCGGTTACAAAAATCTGTCACGCAGCGGATAATATATACGTCGTCCTTGCCACGTAGGTTTATTGAAGGCGAAAGATGATCGATAGCAGTGGCTGCGCGTACTTTGATAAACTTTGCATCGTTCGCTGGCGAAATTGAGCTGCCGAATAAAGTGGCAACGCCACGGATAGAAAACAAGCTGAATATTTCGACGATGCCGGATAAAACTTCTGTTGCTTGTTCCTAAGTTTCGTTTCGTTCTCGCCCGATGCGCACCGGGTCAGCAGTTGCTAACCGCTAATAATGTCGCCAAGGAATTTTCAATCAGAGAAATGCTCCAATTCGAAGAAATAATTTTATGCGTGCATCGATTGTGAAAATTCGACATTATTATTATAGGAAATATAGGGTGAGTCACGAAAAACAGAACACCTGAATTTCTCTGTTGTACTTAATGTACTCTTAACTTCAAGACGAGTTCAATGAATTGAACAATTATTATAATATGCACTCACCAAGATGAATGTGGTAAACATTGCAACCTAATTAAAGCCCGTATGCTTAGGTACATTTGACAACTTTTGGCCCTGAAAACACAATCAAATACCAGTAGTTCTTTTTTATAAAAATTAGCCAACTAGTTCTAACAACCCTTAAACTAATAGTGCTTAAATCTTAATGTACAGCCAAATCGGGCGCGTGGCGTCGTCTCGAATACACTGAAAAACGATCGACGTCCGATAGAGTTTAGTGGTGAACGACGTGGATTGTGTCCAGCGCTATTTTCCCGTTCGTTAGAATTTCTAGAAACACAATCAAGTATCAGTAGTTCTTTTTTATAAAAATTAGACGTGTTAAAATTAGCCAAATAGTTCTCTATCCCTAAACTTACGAATATTGCTTAAATCTTAATGAACAGGTAAATCAGGCGCGTGGACCACCGTGCGTCGCGTTGTCTCGGATCCACCGAAAAACGATCGACGTTCGACGGAGTTTAGTAGTGAACGACGTGGATCGTGTCCAGCGCTATTTTCCCGTTCGTTAGAATTTCTTGCTGCCCTTGTTCCCGGTTACGGCGGATCGCAAGTACGGATCGCGATGGCGATGGTTTTGCGAATCAGCCGGGAGCGTGCGAGATCCGAACGGCGGTAATAAGAAATCTGCAAGATTAACTCGGAGATGGTGTCCCTGCAGCAAAGGCACTCGCTGGGCGTAACATAAAATTCAACGACCGTAAGAACGGGCCGAGTCTCTACTTTTACCTTGAGACTAATATATGTATACGGGAACGGGCTACGGTCCCCGCGGCCGAAAGGAGTCTCTCCTTGCGATAGGATACGGTCCAACTGGCCGCAAATTGCGATCGAATTGGAACTGGCCAGCGATTTCTTGGTGAAACCGCTCCCGATTATTCGAACGACTCTGTGTAACGCGTACAGCAGCTGCGATAAACGGAATTGTGGATTATTTCAAGTGTAATCCACTCTTTCTGTTAAGGGTAAATATGTTCAATCCTCGCGCGGTCGGTACTTTTGACGACTTTTGGCGACAATCTCTTTTCGCGTATTTTCGAAACTACTTCTTTGACAGCATTGCTGAACTTTTTTGCCACGCTTATATTAACTTGCCGTGTTGTTGTATGCGTCAAATCTTGTAATGGAATTTTAAACCACTTCTCATAGTCCAATCTTGCTGAAATTTTGTATACAGTTGTTTCCGATGACAATATACATACCCGCCATACTCGTGGGATAAAAAATGAAAGCATACAAAAAACAAACAAACAAACTTACTGACGGACGAAAGACAGAGACTGAAACTGCTACGTAACGGAAAAGACGACTGGAAAAGGCAAGACAAAAAATCGGGATAATAAATTATCTAATCATGACACAATATTTTCTCTTTTACAAAAGATCTTGATTGAAGTGGTAATTAAAATCGATTACAAGATATGTGAAGACTAAAAAGTAGAAAATAGAATATATAAATAAAACTTTTTAAGAATCAGACTTATATTAAAATGTACTAAAGAGGAGAAAATAATTTTTTCCCTATAAAATACCGAATCCAGTTAAATGATGAATAATATTTTTCCCCAAAATTTTAAGCAATTAGTTCAAAATTTCTCATGTTATAAAATTAGTGTCAGAATAGATAGAAAAATTTAATATAAATTTAAATAAAATCATGACAAATAGTGAATATAAATAAAAGCGTGGAGTGCTAAACGATATTGACGTAATCTTCTTGGGCGCTCCATGCTTTTATTTATAATCACTAACGTCATATTTAAATTTATATTAAATGTTTCTATCTATTCCGACACTGATTTTATAACAGAACAAATTTTGAACTAATTGCTTAAAATTTTCGGGAAAAATATTAATCATTTAACTGGATTCGGTATTTTATGGAGAACCAGGAAAAAAATTATTTTCTCCTTTTTAGTGCAGTTTAATATAAGCGTGGTTTTTAAAAAGTATTTTTTATATATTTTTATAGAACATTATAGAAATTGCCAATGATCAAAACTTGGTATGATCACTGCTCTTTTTTAAGTAAAAATAAAAAACAACGAGAGAGGAAAAAATCATATGGCATAATACGTCCTAAATTCCTATGACCTTATTTTTTATGTGGATGAACCGATGCACCCGTCAGGTACAATTGTACTTCATTCTCGAATGACCATTCCATTAAAAAAATTGTAGGTCACCTCCATTAAAAGAATAATGCAGATAGAAAAGTATAATAGTATAACTTCTTCCTCTTCCATTTTTTCTAATGCTTATTTGCAAAAAAGAACGCTGACTAGTGTTAGCGTGAACAGGCTGTATATATAATACAACTCCCAAAAATTAAAAATAAGCGACTAAAAATTTTTGTAAAGAACAAGTTCCAAAATCCAGGGGTCCAAAAAGGGGCGAATTTCTGGGTGACTCATGCGAAGGCTGTCATGCGAACCATACAAAGGATTCGAGCTACTCGGGTTTCGCGCACGTATCGCCGATCTCTCTCGGCTATCGGCGTAACGGACGATAAAATAAAGACGAACAGACCATCTTTGCGGAACCGAGGATACGATCGGCGGAGAATGTTTGTTTCGCCTAAACGAGCCCGGGCAATTTCTGGCTCTCAGTATCGCCAGGCGCGGTCGCCAGAACCACTCCTTGCGAACAATGGAACAACGCTGCCTACATTATCGTTTCCTCGTGTCCTCCAATTCAATTTGCCTGGCGACATTGTTGTGCCTTCGATGTAAAATCCTCTCAAGGATCCGGATTTCTTACCCCTGGCTCGCTGCCTGTTTTCATTCGAATCTCTTCCTCCTCGATCTTACATTTTTCTTCTAAAATCCTATGGGACCATCGGGTAGTTCCGTTTCCTCCACTCTTTCTCCCCCTGTCTCTATCTCCATCTTTTTCTGCTCTCTTTCTCTCCCCACCACCTTCCTCTCCTGTCTCTCCACCATTTATATCTTTGTGTCTCCGCTTGATCCTTCGCTTTCTCTTCATCTACTTCGACTCTCTTGTCGCAGCTTGTAAAGGATTCGCAGTCGTAGCGAGTTTTCGTTGCCGGTAACTTCAGCGTTCATTTCATCGGATATCTTGACGAATGCCTGGAGGGCTGTATGTCGTGGTAATAGTCTTCGCGCAGCTGGGAATTGCTTCTGGGATCTCGCAGCCGGGAACGTATATCTCCGTGAGATTTTCGCGGGTTTAATCGCTTCCTAATGATGGATTATTAAGAAGCGATTCGGAACCACACGACACCGTGAACGTTGAATTTGTAATTGTCGGGAACCCTTCTGTCCCAACTCCCACCGGATAGTTGAGAATTAATGGGCAAACCGGTGAAACGCATGATCATCGGATTCATAACAGTTCGAACTGGATTGTTGTGCTTCCGCATCATCGCTCCCTCGGACTGCTCATTAACGTTAAATTAGGTAGGACGGCAGGTAATCGAAACCCGGTCCCAGGCATAATCGAGATATTCAAACATTCATAACGCTCGCAATAAACTTTTTAATTGGAACGAATCGGTGTTTAGTAGCCGGCCAGGTTTCACTCGCTCGCGGAAAAGTCATTTCGGTTAATCGTCGTCAGACATATTTTCCGAATATCTCCATATACATATGCATAAACGTTTAAGTACATTAAACTTATTGGCAAATTGGGACTGCGGATTTTACGCTTTTAACGGAATTTAGTAGATTGAACGCGATGCGGTGAACGCCTTTAAAGAATCTAAAAACATTGTGGTAAATGCTTCGAGAATTAATACAGTATTATTGATTATACAGGATGTTCACGTGTTCACTATATAATTCTGCTCCTAAAATAAATAAAAATTCGCAGCCTATTGAAAAGATTGTGTAACAAGATTTTAATCTCATTTCGACTCTTTCTGTTCGCATTGGCAAAAATGTAATCACCTATATTGGTTTATTGGAAGAATGTTAACTTTTTTAATCAAATTCTACGCGAATTAAATGATGGCGCTATTCACGGTATTGCCGTACATCTTTTACCAAAATGATGTATTCGATTTGATGATAGTATTGCCGAAAATTTCAATCGAGGGATTACATTCACCTAGAAAGCTCAAAAATAGATGTAAACACAGGAAATATCGACAAAATTAAAATTTGTAATAAATATAGATAGTATTTTTGATACAAGGACTAACATTGAAAGTTGGTTTTATTAAAATTGAAAAATGTCAGTTTTTAGATTCGTTATGTTCTCTCGAAGATTTAATTGAGGTGGCGGTGACTGAAAGATAAAATATTTTTATATAAGAAACATAACAAACTGATTTCCAACTGAAAAATAAACTTTGAAAGTGTGAAGTAAATCGGTTTTCGAGATGTTAGGGGCAAAGTTTTCGAAATTGCGCTGCCGTGAAACACGTACTAAAATACACGCGCGGGGGATCATGGTTTAAGCGTACTTGTGACTTCCTCAATTTTTCTTGGATTAACTTTAATAAATAAACTTTAGTTGATAAAGTTTCAGGAGACGTTCCCCAGAGATTATACTTTACGAAAATATCAAAACCTGAAAATTTAAAACTTTCCAAGCTGCTAGTCACAATCCTTTAATATACGAAAGGAGTTTAAAATTTTGCCGGCGACCTACTAAAGTATTTTGATAAAAGTTTAAAGGAGCTGTGTTGTATGTGTGTCAAATCGAATTCGTACGTCCTGAAAAATTATATCACACTGTTTATTTCCTTTCGTTTACATTCTCTCGCAACTTACCAGTGAATTGACAAACGGATAAGACAAGGCTGACATTGAAATGTGACAGAACAGTGGAAACAGTGCAAGAGGTCGAAGGATCAAGTTCAATGATGCAGGATCTGCGGGATCGCGCGACTATGTTTCACGAGGAGAAACTGTGGCTCGGAGATTCTTCGACTGCGTGACAAATTTCCGCTGTTTTCCTCGCTACTTACCGTGGGCGACAGGAATAAAAAATGTCCTCCATGATATTCCCAGTTACGTGGAATTTTCAAGACCAGTGTAAAACCCTGACATCCATCTTAGACAGATGTCTAGCTTGTATCGTGCACTACTACTTTCTGTCCATTCCCGAACAATCTTCTACTAATCACAATAAAAGTTTTACAAGCTACAGAGTGGTCGATAAGTTTTCAACGGTTTAAACAATTGAATTAGAAAGTTTATACGGATAGTCAAGTAGCGTGAGATAGGTCGCTACAGAAATAATGGCCGCTTTTAAACGGCAATTTTCAAATGCCTCGTACAGACTTAATTTTATTGAATATTTGACTGACTATTTTCAAGCAGATCAATTATGGAACAAGATTTGTTGGAAGAATTATTGGTGAAGTTTAGTTCTACACCGAACATCAAGAAGTTAATACAGCACAGTGTCATACTTTCTCAAAAAGTTTGACACCGTATCTTGTGTAACCGATATTCTTGCATGTATCAAATTACGCCACCAGCGTTGATTTAACAATGCCGATGGGTATAAACTGAGTCAGGATGATTGAGAGACCTGTTAAAACTTCTGAGGTACTGGAACTTTGTACAGTTACAATCAAACTTTACTTATTTATAAGAGACCTTTATAAATTTTTCCAGGCTTGCCTCGCTGTGGTTGGAGCAAGAATTCTGCAAGTTTTGCTTTTTAATTAATTATTGCAATATTTATACCGGATCGTGAACAACTTCAATCCGCGCCTCGTTCGAGGATATTAATAATAAAAATTATTTATTTCTAGCAACCTCGAAGTAGGTCCCCTTAGTACCTATGCACTAAAGTGCAGCAATGTTTCCACAGGACGAAACAGTGCTGCAATTCGTTTGAAATGCTCTTTAGAACCCTCGTCGTTTTCTGTCATGTATCTCTGAAATGCTGTCTCCGCATATTTTTTACTTTGAGAAACGAAAAGAAATACTTTTAATATCTCAACAATCTCCAAATTGTATTCTCCGAGTTACAATGGAGTAGCCGCAGCGTTGCCAACGCAAGAGAAAAAATTCTTGGAGTGATTTTTTTATCCACGCCTCGTATATCAACAAAGTCAACCTACTGCTAATTATAGCAATAAACAACGCGGAGGCTTAAGGTAGGGAGAGTTAGTGGCCGAATTCACTTTCTTGGATTATAGGGGAGAATCTCTGAGTAACCGTGTGGTCCCCTATCTTGATAGACCCGGGAAAAGACTATAAATCTTAATACAAACAGCCACCGTGATTGTTAGAATGTATTACGACATGGACAGCAAAAAGTTGAAGTCTGAGTAAACATTTTGAAAAAAGGACGGCACCCTGTTGCTGGGCTTAAAGTGAAGGAGAACTTCCAATTGAAATGAAACGAATAATACGGAAGACAATCTAGTACTCACTGCTTTATTTTAAAGTACTCGTACATTCGAGATGGCATGAAACACAATATCATACAAATGACCACCACGATTGCGTTTGGTGGAGTGAATATGATGAACCCAACTTGAAATTTGAGAAATGCGACTGTCAAGTGGCCTGCAAGATCTTTTGACGCCATTAGACTTTTCCATGTGGGGCCATGTTAAGTCTCTTGTTTATTCCAATAAACCACAAACTGTTAATGATCTTGTCTATAATGTTCTATCTTATATTATATAATCTTCCCTCTATCTCATATATAATTCGTGTTATCAGTGATATACGACCTGATTTATGTGCCAGAGCCATCGAAAATTGGGTTTGTCGCTTTCACTCCACCAAACGCAATCGTGGTGGTCATTTATATGATATTGTATTTCGTGTATAATGCCATCGAATGTACTATACTTTAAAATAAAGCAGTTAGTACTAGATTATCTTCCGAATTTTTCGTTTTATTTCAATTCAAAGTTCTATCGTTATTATTGAAAGACTCTTTATGTTATCAAGTTCATCGTTTTGAACAACTAAGCTCGCTAAGCAGCTGGTAAAAAGGTAATATCATTACTTATGGCCCGAGCACTTATAGGCTGGCAGAAATTACAGCCCGGACGAAATAACATAGGTTCGTCGCAGCTAATCGTCTGACCACACGCAGACCAGAACTACTTTCTCCGTGGGTGCGGTGTTGCGGTTCCGTCGAAATTTCTTGCGGCTCCGGCGGAGACGCAGAGAAGGCACGACGGAAGAAGGAGTCGTGGATAAAAACGTAAAGAGGGTAGATGAGATACAGGACGTTTCCAGAATCGTTAATCGCGACCATCTCGGAGATCGACCGCGGGGGCGGCTGCGTGGGTGGCGGAGTCGAGCGGCCCGGCCCGCCCGGGAGATTCGTGTTCGCGAGAGAGAGATGGAGCTCCGAGATATATTGCTGGCTCAACAACCTCCCTAACAATAATCTATATCCAACTTGCAGCCTCCAGGCCAGGTCCCCACGTCTTTCTTCCACTTCCGTTTCCTTCAGCCCCCTCTGTCTTACCTTCTCCCGCCACTTAGCATGCCTCGAAGCGCCACGCAGTGCGACATGCTGTGATTAAAAATTAAAAGTATTGTTGCTCGATTTTGGTCTAATTGCTCGGCTATATCTCGTCAGTCAGACTGAAATGAAACATTCATTTAAAGAGCAAAAATAAATATGTATGAAAAATGTCTTAAAAATATTGTGTATAATTCTTCCTGAGGAGAGTATGTACTGTGGGTATATCTGTAACGAATAGTACTAATATTTGTGTGGATGTGTGTGGTAAGAATGAGAAGGAAATGTAATGAATAGACTGCGGATGTTTATGCAATTTACAATTTTTGTGGACGAATTTTAAGAAACTCGAATCAAATAAAATCTTATTTTCCGTGGTAGTAGCCTTTTCAGATCTGAAATAAATGGAAATCGTACTAAATTCTGTCGTATTTTATATCCTAGCATTTTTCGAAAATTTTCAAAAGTCATAATTGAATTTTCAAATTGCATAAAGATCCGCAGTCTAATAATGAGTGAGAGGCAAAAGGGTATGAAGTGAATTTTGTAGTGTGAAATAAAGAAATGAGTGTGCATGAAGGAGTGTTGGTTTGAACATTTCGTTTATAAACACTGTTTGAACAATAATGAATATAAACAATTAAATAAATTGTATGATAACCTCCTTAACAATGATCCAAAGCCAGCCCGCAGCCGCCTAGCTTGATGCAGCGTCTTTCTTCCATTTCCATTTCCTTCAGCCCCTCTATATTATTCTCTCCTGCCACTTAGCATGCCTGGAAGCACCGGTTTGTCGGGCACACCCCCGCACAAGCTCTCCAATCTCCTATACACTGACTTTATATCGAGAAGCTGAACTATCTGCAGGTCTCCTATTAATTTCGCTGCTCTCGTCCCCCGAAAGCACACCGTGGAATTGCTTGGGACCTCTGCACCGTATAATATCACGAGACACGTTCAGAAATTAAAAAATTAATTTTTCATATCTTGGACTCCGCCGCGTGACAGTTGATCCGTTGTAAGAAGACTGCCAGCTAAAAATATGGTGAACGGACTTTGAACCGAGCGTTTAAATTGAAAATTCGACATAGATAGCTGATCTCGTAGAGATTATCATATTATAATTTTTTCCAATCATTTTTATAAGGTCCCTTATTATAACAGCATTTGACGGCTTCTCTCTTTTTTGATTCACCACAGTGACACCCCGCATAGAAAAATATGGTGAAAGCGTTGTAACTATTCTGTTCCACCACCTGCTGTTCAATAATTGTATTAAACAACATATAATTAATTACCTCAATAATTTGCTAAGAAGACTAGTTACCTTTAACGGGTAATTAATTGCACCGCAGTTTTCTCCGTACATTCGTGACACCGCGCGATCAGATCTAACGAAACCGACTGCGTCGTAAAACGCGGGACGGGTTCAACGATCGGCGCACACTGTGACCTTTGACCATTGATTCTTTTTCCATTTAATTGACGCGGAGATCCTTCTAATTAGGCGCAATTACGAGAATCAAGGGGTCTCCCGATCGATACGGCCTGTCGTCGCGCGTTGTTTGATCTCGGCTCTTCGTCCAAGATTCTTTGACTGGATTGCGTTATGAGCCACTCGATCCGATCGATCGATCAATTCGAAGGACGTTGTTCCGGTTCCATGGGCCGAGAGCTGATCGATGCATCGCTCTCGCTACGCCTGTGTATACAGCCTAGGACCTCTTCACGGGGATACATCGATCGGTACGCGAGCGGAACCATTTCGAGGAGTTGTCACGTCGATGAGTTCGCTCGACATCGAACGCCTAGCTGAAGATGTCTGTAAAATGATACATCCGGAAAGAGGATCTTTTAGTGACGAGCTCACGTTCGCGCCTTCCGCGGAGATGATGTCGAGCTTATGTTGTTTCGCCCGGACGGCGAAGCCTGCCGCACGTGTGGATATGTTTACACGCGCTAGGACACGTGTTTCCCGTAGGTGCTGCGCGTCTCTATACGTCATTCCGGAGCATACGTGTCCCCGCTTGATGGGAACCCGATAAGAAGATAACGCAGAGTTGAAATATTCGAACGGTTTGCGACGTTATCGTCAAGGAACGCGTCAGGCTAGTGCCCCCTCGACTTTTGCATTTCTTCATGTGCGATGGCTCGGTAATTCAGTTTCCGGAACCGTCAACCCTCATACGTTTCCCGGAGCGAAAACTCGCCCATTGCGTGTTTGAAATGGTCTATAATGGTGGGTAGTATATTCTAGTATGTTCTAGAATATTCTGGTATATTCTAGCATATTCTGGTATATTTTTGCACATTCTTGTTATTCTAGTATACAGGGTGTTTCGTTTAAAACAGGACACCTAAATATCTCCTCTATCTCTGAAAATACCAGAAATGTTTCTGACGCAATCTAAATGGTTTCAAAAGACGAATCGGATGGAAGAATCATTTTTTATAAATTGTAATTTTTTTATCGTTTCTTCAAGGTCACTCGTGTTTTTTACGTATATACACACATTTTTTGTTGTTGTATGTTATAGCAAACATTATTGTGCGTCGACCAATTGTTACTAAATTTACAAAGCAATCTTGCAAACAAACAGGGTAATTCCGACGTTTTGATCTTTGTTTAGATCGTCATCAGGGGTTACTAGAATTGCGTTTGTGAAAATTTTGAAATTTAGGAATACATAACCAAAAGAAACAAAAACTTTTAATGTTCTAGTATATATTTAAGAATATTCTGGTATATTCTAGTACATTCTTGTTATAGTGGTATATTCAAGAATATTCTGGTATATTCTAGTATATTGTAGTGTATTCCAGTCTAATCTAATATATTCTGGTATATTCTTGTGTATTCACCATGTGAAATGTTCCATTTCTTTCTCTTTATCTTCAAAGATTTATTATTCAAATGTCTTGTGTGACAGGCGAACAACTGTCGTCTCCATTCTGGTCGTCTGACCGCAAACGTCTTATTCTACTTGAGAAAGAGAAAGTAAATATTCTCCGCCATTACAATGTAGAGTATGTACCTATTGAGTTCTATGCTTTAAAATAAGTTGGTGCATATGTAATAAATAGACTGCAGATCTTTAGAGTAGATGAAATTCAAAATCGTTGAAAAATTTTAAAAATTGAAGATGTCAATATATGATTTCTCCTACATTAAAATCATTATATATATAAGGGAAGAAACAACATTCAATTTGGTTTCTATTTCTTGCAATCGGTGCAGACAATTTTTATTTTGCATAAAGATCCGCAGTCTAGTAATATATAATCTATCTCTTATACCTTCAGAAGCTGAAACAAGCGGATAACTGTCATCTCCATTCCCCTCGCCTCATCACAAACGTCTTATTGAGAAAGAGAATGCAAATTTTCTTCGTCATTATAATGCATACTCTAGCTATTGAGTTGTATGCATAAAAATATATAAATGCTTCTCTATATTTCAACATCATCGAAATCGGGGAGAAGGACCCTTCTTTAAATAATTGCCGGATAATGTTGCAAACAGTGTTGATAAACGTATATTTGCAGTTCATCACTTTATACGATATTTTATAAAAATATCAAGCACATACTTTCATATAAACATTGATTGGTTTAACGTAAACAATTTCTGCCAGCAAGTACAGTAAATAACATGTAGTGAAATTCAGCGAATACCATTTTCAGTACATACACACTTCCCCAGTTCATGTACAGAAAACCACCCAGAAGTTACTAATAAAAGCTTTTACTTGCCTTTGTGTGTACGGTCCATTGTTCCCTTATGTTCCGTAGGCTCGGAGACTTCCGGCGGAAACGTTTCTTGCGAGTAACGAATGGGCATAACTTTCGAAAACGGAAAGCAAGATGTATAGACACGTCCGTTAAGACTAACGATTTGCGTGGGTCAGTCGTTTGATAAATCTCCGGCGCCTTTTTCCTCCCGCCATACGTCCGTTTACGCTTGAAGGGAGACATTCGAGGAGCAAAATGGCCACAGCCTCGTAAGAAAAGAGTCGCAGTAGCTGTGACGGAACAACTATCATCGACATTTATCTTCTTGCGTAGATGTTCGCGCTTCGTCCGTCTTCTTGTCGACCATACGATCTGGATCTTTTTTTCGAGAAATTAGAACAATTGGTTCACTACATGACGCGAAATATATTTTTTGAAAAGCCGCAATTGATCGAAATTGTAGAAAAAATACTGAAAGAGGTATTTTACACTTTTTGAAGTGAAAACTTCTTTAGGCGCACAGCATACACAATTGCTAAGCAGTGAATGCGTTTGATCCGTCACGGTCCAAGGTGAAACGCTATTCGAGTGAACTGGAATAATGGTATTGCTCTGTTTATTTTTATGTGGACCTATATTGAAAATTTAAGAAATATTTAACATATTTTGTTTAGAACGCAACATTGTCCGAGGGTTGGCCATCTTGCTATCAACCTGCGGAATTGAAATAGCCGGGCAGAGCTATTCGGTAGATTTTTCTAGGCGGAATGAAAGGAAAAACGGCGAAGGGAACGGAATCACGCACGGGTTCACGCACGCACGCCCTCCCGGTGATAAATTCCGCCAGGACGAAACGCGTCGGCGTAATTGGACGTAACGCGGCCGATTAAATTTTACGCCCGCAGCTGCATTGCATTATATACGGTCCCGTGGCTGTCGGTCTCTGGTGCACACGCCGATTCCATTTATTCCGTGATACACCAACCCGGAGTTTTACGTTCGCCTTGTATGACGGTGCGTCTAATACTGATGCGTGTCGCCGGCATGACGGACGAACGTGTTCGTAAATCCACGCATTAACCCAAGAATACGGTTCCGATATTCGGAAGTTGATTTGTATATGATTCGGCGCGCTGAAACTATTTTCTGGCAAATACAGTTAGGAGCATAACTGATCACACACACTTTAAATCAGAATAATTTTTTTATGAATGGACCAAACCACTTCAATTTCTCTGTGAGGCTAGAAGAATTAGTTTAATGAATGACGTCTAAAAAATATGTTGAAAAAATGCATTTCATCGGGATTGTGAAAAACAATGGTGAAAATTGATTTTTACAAAGTTTTTAGCTGGGCCAATAAGGAAAATTTAAACGATGTGTTTTGCAAACTAGTATGAAGTATATACGTCCTGAAAATTTTATTGAAATTGGTTAATTGATTTACGAATTATAAACGATCAAAAGTGGTAAAAATTACAATTTTTCATGATTTTCGGCCTTTTTACCACTTTTGGTCGTTTATAATTCGTAAACCAATTAACCAATTTCAATGAAATTTTCAGAGCGTATACAGGGTGGTCCGTTTAAATAAGGCCATCTAAATATCTCTTCAGGTTATTGTGATGCAAAAAATATTTGTTACGTAATGTCAATCAATGCCTGGTGTCAATCAATTTTGCAAATTTTTAAATTATTCTCAACGTTTCGATCCGGATATGGATCCTTTTCAAGAGAAATTGCTTCTGTAAAAAGTCGTATATTTTAATGTATGTTAACTGAATAGGGTATTGGCTATTGTATCACGAGAAATTTCGTACTTGCTGTGTGAAAACAAATTCTTTACATAACTTATTGAAATTTGGAAATACACGTGGTGAGCTGCACGTTGGTTGGCATAAAATTGAAGCCATGTGAACGTTAAGGCTGAACCACACCTAAAAATTTGCAAAATTGCTTGTTAGTCGAAATTAGATCGAACCTATGCGCCGAAATCATTAAAAAGACTTTTCTGAATAATTGCCGAATTATAATCATCTTAAAGCCCTCTCTTTCAGACGTGTTATATATTGTAGACAAATTTTCGATTGACTTGCTAATAACAGAGCAGTCTAAACCGATCGCGTTCCGTGGTTCATCCTGTGCACGGGTGTCTCTGTTGCGAAACAACTGTAGATCGCGCGTGCCACGTTGCAGATTGCCGGGCGAAGGGCGGAGTCGAAATCGGAACGAACGCGAACGAACGAAGCCGCTCGATGCATTCCCAGCCAGAGAGACACGGTCGCTGGTGGCTGAACAATACGGATTGTCAGCGCGTTACTAGTCGACGGGCGAGCAGACTGCGGTTCTGTTCCCGATCCCTACCAACTCGATGTTGATCTTGCTCTTCGCCGCATTGCTCGCGATACATTATTAATACCGCGCATATAAACTGCAAACCAAGAGGATTGCACACTGTTGAGGGGGTGGAATCATATTGTTGAATGGGGCTGTCTGGCTGCTGCATGTTTGCTGTAATTATAAGAGATAATGGAAGTGGTCTGGCAGACCTATCATCGACAAAAATCATCATTTTTGTATCAGCCGCACTGCTAGAAATACAGTAATGTGCCTCGATTCATGGAAAAACCTCGAGATCGAAATGTCACTAACAAGGATCCGTACCGAAGCGACACACAAAAATGTAGTTCTGAGAAAAATATTGGATATTGGAGGAATGAAATATTGGGTTGGGGACAAAGTTTCTTCGTATTTTAATGCAGTAATCAAGTTTTTCCCATATTTTAAATGAAGTTTATTAAATCAAGCCGGTTTGATCGACTACACCTTCTGCCATTTTTAAGGTGAAATCATAATCCCGTCACTGTAGGACTTCTGTGATTTCTGGGCGAAAAACTGCGACACGTGATTTTCACAGGTCTTTTCAGGTCAATTTCATACCATTAAGAGAATTCTGTAGAGACCGAAACAAGTGGTAGTCTGATGGTGCAATATCAGGACTATACGGTGGATGCATCAAAACTTCCCAGCCAAGCTCTATTAATTTTTGACGGGTCGCCAAAGATGTCAATCCATTAAATTTTTCAATGTTAACTCATGAGGCAGCCAAACATCGAGCTGTTTTTTGCATCCAGCCTTCTTTAAATGGTTTAGAACTGTTTGCATGATTTCATCCACTTTTTCAGCGACTGGTCGACCAAAACGAGGTGTATCTTTGACGTCAAAATTTCCGGATTCAAAACGCTTGAACCAACTTTGTGCCACACGTACCGATACTGTATCACGTCCATAAACATCACAAATTTTTTTAGCACCTTGAGTCGCATTCTTTCCTTTTTTGTAAGAATATTTCAAAATGTATCGAATTTCTTCTTTATTTTCACTCATTTTCAAGACGTAATAACTTTCGACTAAATAAACAAATATCACAATTTCTTGTTTGTAATTACTCTATGATATACACTGGGTGTACAAAGTGTTCGTACACCTTTTAAAATAGAATAACTTTTTTATAATTGTACCAAACGACCTGATTTTTTACAATCAACTAGAAGCATTGGTTTACTAAATGATCCGCAAAAAAGATTTTCTAAAAATTACAATTTACAAGGTTGCATGCGAAAATAAAAAAAGCATTTTTTAAAACTTTTTTATTTGGGCCCTTAATGAAAATTTAAAATGTATGTTTTGTAGATCTGTGTTAGTTATATACATGCTGAACATTTCATCGATATCGATTAACGTATCGAACAGCTACAAGTGGTTAAATGTGGAATTTATTACAACAATGTTAAATTAAAAATCACAGTTTTTCGCGACTTTTGGTCAGCTTCTGCTTAAAATCCACAGATTCTTACATATTTCGATGCGTGTCGTTTTTTCCTGCGTCAACCGATTTCGATGAAATTTTCAGTATGTGTATAACTAACATAGATCTACAAAACACATATTTTAAATTTTCATTAAGGGCCCAAATAAAAAAGTATTAAAAAAGGCCTTTTTTATTTTTGCATGTAACCTTGTAAATTATAATTTTTTAGAAAATCATAAACATTTGCTTCTAATTTGATTATAAAAAATCAGGTCGTTTGGTACAATCATAAAAAAGTTATTCTATCTTAAAAGGTGTACGAACACTTTGTACACCCACTGTATCACCTTCCAGACGCACTCAAGTGAACCATCTATAGGGAGGATCTTTGATTTCGTTCCCGTGTTTGTTGCTCGCTGGTCTCCCTGCGCTTCATCCCGTTCTTGCTGAAACCCCTTTAAACATTTGTTTAATCTGTTGGTTCTAGATTAATGTTCGAGCCTTTCTCCGAGATTTAAGCGAGCTGATAAATTTGAATTTATGGCCCTCTTTCGTAAGAAATACCGTGGCCGAATTTACGCCAGGATAGAAGAAGGTTGTTACCGGCGCGGCGCGGCGTAGAGAATGGGACGAGTTATCGGATACTAGGGAGAAGGAGTTTCAGGAATTCAAAAGCGAAAGCCTCTAGCCTCGCGATATCTTGTATTCTGTTCGCGAGACGAAGTTTCATTCATAGAAAATAAGCTTCGCCCTGCATCTTTCCTCCACAGCTCCTCTATCGGGTTCAGGAAAATAATCCAAACTGCGGCGAGTCCTCTAAATTTCCGCTTAATCGCGCAGAAGTATTTATTATCCGCGCAGATCCTCCGGGTACAATCTTTCGAGCAAGTGCCAACTTTTGTTGCCGAGAATTTCTGGAACCCGTGTTAAGCCCCGCGGATTTGCCATCTGGCAGAGGTCGTACATTAAATTGTTGCGCACCTTACGAATGCTTCAGCGAAACATTATATCCCATTGGACACCACGCAATTGTTTCCAGCATGTTAATGTTCAATTTTTAAATGTTTTACCAAACGCACCCCTTGCCCGTTTGATTTCCACCCTGTATAATTATATTTATACTCTGCCATGTAGAGAGCAATTAAAATTGCAGCGCGTTTCAATAAATAAATCCGGAAATGAAATCCCAAAGTTATCTAATTCAATTGACTATAGGCATTAAACATACAGGTTATCGCGCAAATAGTACATATAATATCCTCAATATTATATGTAAATACTAAAACTATTTGTTAACAATTACCGTCGACGAGAAAGCAAACAAATATTTCAATCAGCGATCCTCGCAGTTTGGAGCACGGTAAAGTATAATAAAGCGATGTGGAATGGTGTAAAGTAAATAAATGACGTTGAATCAATATTATTCGCGGGATTCAATCACGGCGGACAAAAATTACAGCCCGGTAGCAAAACTGAAATACACGGGGTTCTGGAGACGTGAAAGGGAATGGGCCGTTATTAAAATCAATTTTCCGCAGAAGCCGAAGTGGCATAATTCTCGATAACGTTATAAAGCAGCGAACATAAATGTAAACGCGAGACAAATAGATCCCCGTGTGCAGCAGAAAACGATTTAATAAATGCCCCCCCGGCCGCGCACGGTCGCTTCGGGGAATACCGCGCATCGAAAACCGACGCGGATGAGCTGTAATTCAATTAACGACATTATTCCTCGTATGAAACGCATTAACGTCGAATAGCCGGGTCAGAGGGCCGGCCGCTGAAAAGAAGCACGGAAAATATTTGATTAGCGTGGACGTCGAACGAAATTTTGGCGTGCGTAATTTACACGACTAATTGAATCCGCGTTATCGCAAATGCAAGCAGCGAGGAAAAAATTCTCCTGCACCAGTTCGGAACGCTGTCCACGCACTTCGCGTTACGACAGACGAAAAATCAATTCATCACGCACAAGTGAAAAATGTATGTTGTAATCATCTTTTTCCGTGCCAGCTTTTATCTCGGACTACTTTGTCCGACTATTGCGGGACATTTTCACTCGCGATAATATCGAGCACCGACGGCATTCACCGCTACATAACTTTGGAAAATATTCTCCTTTGTTCGAAATTTGGATCTTCATAAATTCGATTGCAGTCACCATTCTTGCTGGATAATGGTTCGTATAAAATTAATAATTCGATGAAATTTGAATAATGAATACAAGGTGATTTTTAGCAACCAAATCGCTCGTGTTTGGTCATCAATAAAGAGTATACGACTGAACTAAATATTTTTGACTAAAGAAATCCTAAGTTTCTCTCCGAAATAAACAATTTTAAATGCGAAAACACTTTTGGGATAAAGTCTTGCGAATTTTGGGATCAGTAAGTCCGCTTTACAATTTAGAGTTTCGCAATATTCAGAGTCTATAATTTTCTAGTTACGAACTCTGTGTATTGCAAAGGGAATATATGCAACGGATAGTGGAAATTTTTGCCGATCGTTGAGCTCGTTGAGCGTATTTTGTTGATCGATCCCGGGGGGTAATCGAGGGCCACCTGTGACGCCACATTAACGTTGACGCGATTAATTGATTCAATAACATCGCCAATTGAAACGGAAATGACGATACGCCATTTTGCTGGGCCGGCTGTAATAACGCGCGTTTTTGATATAAATTGAAATCGTTGGAGTTACGTCGACAAGCTCGGCGAAACGGGTACAATTTCATTCGGTTAACGTCAATCGTCGAATAAACGTCTTTTTTTTTAATCAAGCGTCAACTATCGCGACTGTACCGAGCGCGTTCCTTATGATTTGTTTAATTAACAGCCGGACTGCAATTCAGAGTAACGGATCGAGAAACAGCTGATTTTTGTTGATACAGAGCAAATTTAATCGTCACGAAAGGCTGCGGAAGATTCTATTAACTTCGCGCGTGTGAACTGCAGGAGGCGCTCGCAGCTATTTTAAGTTGTATGAAACTCCAGAAGAATTTTTATAAAACTTTGAATCCCCGACCTTAAAGTTTGAATCTGATACAGGCTCCTCGGAGAGATTTTTGTCGATTCCGTAACCGAGCTTCGGAGAAATTCATTTACACCGTTTCCGTGAAATCGTCTGGTTTTACATGTTCGTTGCCAGCATTCGTTCGTCATTCGTTACAGTGAATCACAGTAATATTCGGCCATTTTTAAAAGGATTATATCTTCTTTAATATTGGACCACATGACTTGGAAGTTAGAACAATTAGTTTACTACACGACGTGAAAAAGTAATTTTGAAAAATTGATGGGAATTACAAAGGATATAATAATGTGAACGTCACATACTCCCACTAATATTCGAACACTTTTAAAAAGACGACAGCATTTTTAATATTGGACCATACGATTTGAAATTTTTTGGAAAGCTAGAACAATTGGCTTGCTGCACGACGTGATTAAAATTTTTGAAAAAAATTGCAAGTTGTCGGAATTGCAGAGAAAATACTAAAAGTTGCATTTTACAATTTTTTTATGTGGGCCTATATCGAAAATTTAAAAAATACGTTTTGTAGATCTGTGTTCATTATATGCACTGTGGAAGCTTTATCGAAATCGGTTGATACGGGAAAAAATGACAGGCATTGGAAGATGTAAGAATCCTTAGATTTACTGCAGTTATAGGCCGAAAATCGTGAAGATCTGCAATTTTTACCATCTATAAACGTTTGTAACTCATCGCAACGTCGACCGATTTTGACGAAATTTTCAGAATATGTTTAATTCACACAGATCTACAAAACGCATTTTTAAAATTTTCAATATAGGCCCACATAAAAAAGTTATAAAATGCAATTCCGACTAATTGCAATTTTTGAAAAATTCTTTTTTCACATCCTGTAGCAAACTAATTGCTCTAGCTTTCCAAAAAAAGTTCAAATCGTATAGTACAATATCAAAAAAGTTATCGTCTTTTTAAGAATGTCCGAATATTAATGGGAGTCACTGTATCTGTAACGACGGTAGCGAACGAATTAAACGCGTTTTCAGTACCTTACTGAGTATTTCAGTCGATATCGGCGTTCCCCAATAATTTAATCAGTAGATAGAAACGATATCTGGCAAACAATGGATCGTGTGCTTCACTTTATCAATCAACGGAATCCCTGTTTAAGTATGCAGCGATGTAATAAATGTAACGAACAATAATTACTCGGCGGGAAGAATGGGGGCGAAACAGTTCCGCGAGAGTGGCCAGGGCAAATATTTATTTGAATGCCACTCGACCGGTTGGTAAGATCGAAAAACGGTATCGATCGATAGCCCACAAAATATAGTTGGCAGGCTAGCTCGAAGTCGAGCCGTTTTTGCAGGGATAAAGGGACTGTGGGATGGCCGGTTATGTAACGAGAATGCGAAATTTAATCGGGTAAACGATAACGTTGATTCGCGTGTGCTGGCTCGTTTGCGTCGTTCTCGGCCCGGCTCAACTCGGCCGGGCCGGGCCGGGCGGCCGGTCGCCTTCGGCGAATATTCGCCATTATTCGCAGAGTGCTAATATCGACGCGATAAACACGACAGCGTGTCCGCGGAATGAAGGCAATTTAACGAACCCGCCCCGTCCCGAACACGGCCCCGTAAATTACGCTTGATCGGCTGCCGGCGCGCGGCCCATCGCCATTGTAATGCGAAACGTCATACACACTTTACGCGTGTTTACTGCGTAACGCGCGTTCGCCCGCCCGCGTTATCAGCCGGCACTTTTTATTAAAATTTTCATCTCGCGTCTGCTCCGCGAACAACAATGCTTCAGGCACGTTTAATGTGCAAGCCGGCCGCGATTTGTGTTTACTTCGACTCTTCTGTTGCATTCCATACACGCGATTCGAACAGCGTTATTTTCAATTTGAAATCCTGGAGTGTAGCACGTGCGTGCTATCTTTGAAATTTCAAAGACCTGGGTGAATGTATTGTGCCGAGATGTGAGAAGAAAGTCCCTAGCAGCGGTGACCTTTTTTTTTGTTTGAGGGCGGTGAGGAAATGCTTTTACGCACACCCCTTCACAGATGATAGCTGGGGGTTAGTGAGGGACTCGGCACCGCCTAAGATCTTATGCGGGGGAAACGGGACTATATGGTTATCATATATCCCTACCCATACCCTCTAAAACCGCCCAAGGCCCGTAGGGCCCGCCGCTTCAGAGGCGTCCGGAGCTAACGTGAGGTGCGCGACCTACTATGTATTCGCGTTACACCGCACCTCACTACCCCGGATCTAAACCCACTCTTGTTCTTGTCTATTCCCTAGCAGCGGTGACCTAGGTGTTATTGGATGCCGAAAAGAAGTCACCTGCAGTGGGTCAACTGCCGTGGCAGGATTGCAAGGGTGCGGAATGTGCGTTCTCATTTCTCGATAATACACAAAGATGGAGATTTTCAGTAGTCAAAAACGCTAGACAAAAGTCCTATTTTTTCGTTTACGAGGCGCTGATGTCCCGCACCCTTGCAATCCTAGAATCTACCCCCTTAAGGGTGCGGCACGTCTACTGGCCTTACCACCGATGCTTCCGTAGTCCCAATGTTTACACTTTGATGTAGTGTGACCGATTCCCGGATTCTATCGACTTATTTTCAATTACCAATAACACGATTGCACAGTTGATTGGGTCAGAGAGGAAGGGGCACGTCTCGTTTCAACGCGTTTTCGACTCCAATCAAAATATTAACCAATACTAGCACACATGCTATGCAGCGTGTGACAAAGCCTACACGTTGAGACTACGAGCCTCATCCGAAGAATTTTTAGGTCATCTTTTTTAGCCTAACAAACCCAAACTGTAGGACTGTTCTCCCACTCAAGGATTTGATTACATTGAGAAATAGAAGAACGTCTCTACTGAAGTCTAATTCAAGATCCATTGAAGTGTTTGAACGATAAAAGCATTTCGCTCGACAGATGGACGAGTATGTCCATCTCGACACCTACATTAACCCAATGATACTGACGAGCGAACACGATCGCCACTTTATTGCTCTGCAGAAAATGGGCGTCGTCGCGGAATTTCCTGATTTCCCGTAGCTTCGGACGGCTTTCTTTCTCCTAATTCAATTAGAACGTCTGTTGCGGAAGAGAGAACGAGGGAAAGCGGGTCTCGTAATGTCTTTCGCGCAAGTGGTTCTCTTTGCGCTGCCTGCTGCGACCATCAGAAGCACAAATGTTAAAACGCCTCCAAATATTAATAATTCGCGCCCATTTCCCGGGCAGTCTCGCGGGGACCGCATCCCGTTGCGCTGTTGCACTCACTCTGTTCATTAAACCCATTTACTAAGTTCTTTGTCATGTTTCCCCGACGATATTCCGGGTACGCTCGCATCGAGTGCTCCTTGACGATGTACAGTAAAGTTGCGATCTAGCTTCCATCGCCTGTTCCGAGCAGGGAAAGAGATCGTGTAGAGAAACTATTCGTGTAGAGAACCATAGAAAGTCACACAATTTTAAAAAATCTTCTTTTTTTATTCTCTGTTGTTCATCACGAGCCGGTAATATTTATCGGGGGAATCATCTTCCGTGTAAATTTCATGAACACGAAAAAATTCTCGCCACACGCATAAACTCGGCAGTACGTATATGTCAAGGCTGCACGTTTCCAGGGAAATCGAACGGGCGCATTGTTTTGTAAAAGTGCGTCGGTTCGGGTAAAAACCATTTCCAATTTCACAAAATAAACGATTGAAAAGTTCTCTCGATTTTTATGTGGATCGTTATGCTTTTCAGTGCGCAGTATGTTATTAAATGACTCGGCCAATAACAGAGAGGGGGCGGGCTGAAATAAAGAATTGACAGTGAACAGTGCAGATGGTATAATGTGAATACCGGGAAGAGCACGGTAGAATAATTTCAACAAATTCAACGATGGTAAGCGGAATTTTTGTTGGCCCGTCAACGGTGGAAATTTCATAACAACACTTATCCGAGGGGATTTAAATCCTTTTGATAAATAAATTCGCATCACGGTCTGGCCGTTTTCAATAAAAACGGAACGAGCCGTGCCCAAAAAAATTCTCGCTATTCGCCATACGTGCACGCGTGTATGCGGATCTCTTTTTCCCTTTCTCTCGCCGTCGGTTTCTCTCTGTTCGTCGAATTGCAGCGCACGTAAACGCGTGGGTAACGATTGAAAACGCGTTTCGAAATCGGAATCGGGGTCAGGATCTATCTTTCGCGTGTTCGCCGCTTATCGAGATCCGCGAAACCCGGACTCGTTTCTATCCCACCGCCAGTAGTATTCATCAAGCTTGTAGCATAGTAAACCAGCAGCAATGTTCCGAGGAAGCCTCCGGGTGGAATTCTACGTGTGCTATTTTCGTTCGCCATTAGCACACGGGAGTACGACAAAATGAACGAAAAATATCTGCCCCTATCCGGAAATAAAGTACATATCGATTTCACCTCTTTTAATCGGAGATTATAAATGTTGTGATTTTCGATCCGGGCGTTG
This sequence comes from Lasioglossum marginatum, assembly GCA_028455795.1. Taxonomy (NCBI): domain Eukaryota; kingdom Metazoa; phylum Arthropoda; class Insecta; order Hymenoptera; family Halictidae; genus Lasioglossum; species Lasioglossum marginatum. The sequence continues at coordinate 4,349,552 of CM052265.1, forward strand.
CCTTCGCACACATTTGTTTCCTTGCGTTCCGTTCATGTAGGTACAGTGATTCCCACTAATATTCGGACACTTTTAAAAAGACGATAACAATTTTGATATTGGACCATACGATTTGAAATTTTTTGGGAAGTGAGAACAATTGTTTTGCTGCACAACGTGACTAAATTTTTTTTTTAAATTACAAGTTGTCGGAATTGCAGGAAGGAAACGATTAAAATTTTGCACGTCAGACTTTAGATCTGAATTATCTATATTAATTGCTACAAGATACAAGTATTTCTCTGCACGAGAAAATGGCACGGAGGTATCTACAGTGGCCGGAATTAACATTCGGACGCTCTAAAAAAGACGATAACTTTTTTAATATTATACTATACGATTTGAACTTTTTTGGAAAGTTAGTGCAATTAGTTTACTACAAAAGGTATTTTTAAAATTTTCAATATAGGCCCACATAAAAAAGTTGTGAAATGCAACTTTTAGTATTTTTTCTACATTTCCAATCAATTGCAATTTTTGAAAAAGTTTCTCCTGTAGTAAACTAATTGCTCTAGCTTCCCCAAAAAAGTTCAAATCGTATAGTACAATATTAAAAAAGTTATCGTGTTGTTTAGAGTGTCATACAGTCGTTATTTACAGTCGTAAATAAATGAAATGGAAACCATGAAAAACTAATAATAGTTTCAAAAATTTTTAAATAAGAGGATTAGTTTACTAAGTAAGGGATTGTCGTAAAGGTTGAGACACGTTCTACTTTTTAGTTAGAAAATTTCATAGGATAAGAATTACACAAACAAAATACTTGTTGCTTTCACTCCTCATGAAAAGTTCGTGTATAAACAGAAAAAAAGTTGACAACCACGACATTGATGTTTCCACTGCGTTAATATCTCAATATATAAAAATTAAGTAAAAATGACCCTTGGTCGAAATTGCGAGGAAAAGTAAATGTTACGATTTTTAACTTCCTCGACTTTAATAAAAATTTATAGTAGCTCGCAAAATTTTTAATAAGAGATTAAACAGCGCGCGTGTCCGGCGAAAATTTCGGAGGCGAGCTAAATTCTTGTTTCACAATTGTTCACAGTTGTTTTAGGTCGACCGTTTGTCGTACGTATGTTCTTGAGGTTTTATTAAATTGCATAGTGCTCGGCGCTCGAACTGAAATTCGATATTCAGTTAAAACTTTGGTTTACTCTTTGTCCCGGTACCGCGGGGGATTTGCCGGAACTAATCCCCGCACTATAATCCATGTAGATGACGAAGCGAAGTATAAACACCTCGTTGAAGGCTGTCCGCGGAATAAAATTTCTATTCTTGTAACGAATCCGGCCGGAATAAAGCGTGTAAGAAAAGAATTTCGAGATCTCTATTTTCATATCAATCTCGAGAGAGTTAATTAAGTGTTTCATCGTCGGTTACCTCGGAGGGGGTGTATGTGTCTGCCCCAGTTTTTACAATGGAATATTTAATTTCTCGTGTTTGGTTAATTCTTGAACACAAACACATGGATAATTTCCTGTGGTTAGCTTTCGCCTCAAACGGATAGGATGGAGTGCGGGTTTGCACGGAAGTTCCGCGATTAACGTGGATAAACGGCAGAGAGGGTAGAGAGAAGTAGATGAATGGAGCTTTCTCTCTCTTTTTTCTCTCTTCTTCCGCGAGATGAGAGACAACGGCAACCAGAGCCGGAAAGGAGAGCAAATGGCGCGAAGGAAAGGATGGGAAAAGTCTCTTCATAAAAGTCTCGGCAGCAGCGATAGGGAGACGACGCCGGCCCGCTGCAAGGAAGAACCGAGCTAAAGCAATTTGTATTAATTTCGCCGGAATTAGGAGTTACGCCTTGGGCTGCAATTAAAATTTGCATAAACAAATTTCACTCGTCGGTTTAAGCCCGGCTGAGAAAGATGGTTGGCGAGCCCATCCTCCTCGGGCCGATCTCCCTTTCGATTCTGTGTCGACGCATCATTTTGTGTATTTATATACAAGTGTCTGATTGCATCTTCGGTTCGAACGCTTACCTGATATATATTTGCGTATTCATTTTATTATTATTTTCGTTCAGAGTTTACTTTTATGTGTGGTCGCGTAAAGCGATCATGTCATATCAGCTATTCAATGGACAAAAACTGAGTAATTGAATGACCATTTTGATAGTCTGTTAGATCCGTGCTCCCTCCACTCATCTGGCGACATTGCTCTCAGAAACCTTGTCAACTCACCACAATACATCTTCTTTACTGCTGTTACTATACAGGGTGAACCATGAATCGTGATCAGTAGAGATTACTCTGTTATTATCAGGTATAGCATTTATCAGGTTTCAAGTACGCTTTCACGTGATTATAGCAAATTTTTTCTAAAACGAAGCAATTTTTGCAATTTTTTTCATGTTATGATACTTACCGAATTCGCCTTGAAATCCTCTAACAAATAGGCGTAAAAAATCATAAGTGAATTTGCAAAAAATTAAAGGTGACCTTGAAAAATCATGAAAAAAAAGAGTCGACGAAACATTTGCTATAATCACGTGAAAGCTGTCTTGAAGCCATGCTATACCTAATAAAAACATTTTCGATCGGACTGCTAATAACAGATTAATCTCTACTGGTCACGATTGGTGGTTCATCCTTAGTTTCATTAATTGCATTTTTTCTCTATCATCCCCTTGAGCGAGACCTGCCAAAAAATCAGGTGTAATACTCTATTATTGGTTTCTCCTCTGTAAAAAATCCAAGTATGTCGACTCAGTGGAACAATGTGAAAAAATGCGATCTGTGTACCAGTGTAGGGAAACGTGATCTGGAGCAATTTAGCAGAATCGCAGCTCGAGAGAAAGGAGGAGAAAAGTAAATTCTCGAAATCCTCTGGGATCCCCGGATGCTGGGGAAACGAATCTAACAGTCGAACGTTGGATACCAGTTGCGATTATTCCGGCTTTGAAGACGTCAAGGGACAGGAGCGAGCGCGGCCGTCGCGACGAGTCGCGCGTCGGCGAGAGTCAAAGCAGTGCGCGCGGGGCTCATCGCGCTTTATGCTTCCAGAACGCCCTTGGGGTGGCTAAGGGTAAAATTACGTTTCTGCATTAGTGTTCGAGTTCAACCGGGCTTGGAAGTTCGTCGAAGAAAGAGAGGAGGGAAGAACAACGGGGTCTGTGCGCGCGGGGGTGGTGATGCTGGAGGGCAGGCGACGAGTCAGCTGGCGAGCAAAGGGGACAGAACAGGATAAAAGAAAATCGAGGGGGAGGAAGAGTGTAGAGAATGGTGAAAGAGACACAGCTTCGAACGGGGGCCACTTGGCGAACTCCGGTCCCCAACGGGCGAACCGAATGGTTCATTTCCCGCATCTAATCAAGAGGATTAGACAGTTAAAAAAATCCATTTCTTACGTTTTTCGATATCCCTTTCGACGGTGATCCCTTCTTCCGAAAAAGTCGATTTCTTTTGTAGAATATGGTAGCTTAATTGTTTCGAAATTTCCCCATAAAATCTTATGTTGGAACTAGGATTCTCATTAACACGTTGACTGCCGCGGGTATCTTTGGAAAAAGTCCCCCAGGCCACACTATTTTTTTAAAACCAATTTTCTTTAATAACATTGTATTTCGTTTATATTTTAAAAAAAATTGCGGCTAAGTTGCTATGTGTGTTACTCCATGCCACACCAACCATCCCAAAATGATACAAGCGGCGTACTGGACCCAACTAGTGTGTATTATTTTTGATACCCGCGGCAGTCAATCTGGGTTCCCGATGTTACTTGCTCACAGTTGAAACAAAATGTTTTTCTCATCATTTATTTTGCAATTGTTTTAAACAAATGCAATGTTTTCATTTACTGAGCCAACATGGCGAGACAAGATGACAGTAGGATAACAATATGTGACAATACGTACTTATTACCGTATTTATACAAATATGTTGTTCACAGAAATAGCACTGTTTTCGTGGAATCAACTGTAATACTGTAAGACTGAATTTTATATGCGTTCAAAGAAGCCATAACAGTTAACAACTGACCGTTTATTGTGGATTGTTGGTAAAGCCTGATAACTAGCGGAGTGAGTACAAGCAAACAATATCCCATCAAATTATCTTTTAATTACTAAATTGTTCGCGGTGGAAAAATATTTTTTACATTTCACATTTCTCGCAAATAATTAAAAACCCAGCAATACAGTATATTTTACTAGCATTGGTTTTCGCATTTTTACGCTAACGAATATGGAGTTATTTCTGTTCGGACTTCGTAATTAACTACCCTGCATGATTAAGCTTCATACAAAAATTTAAATTTTTGCAACGGATTGACAGAAAGCCCGAAGCTTCATAATATTAAAATAATACGTCTGGGAAATAAATATGTCTTAGTCGAAGGAAATATTAATTGCTAATTACACTGCGATCATTTGGGCAAAGATGCTTAATTCTAGTCATTAACTTTTCAGGGAATGTGAGAGATTCTAATAGGAATTAATCTCTGCAATTCCACTCAAATTAATTGTGTCTTATCTTTTTTCATGAATATTTAACATTTCTTTCTTCTATCTTCAGAAGCAAGCGAGTTATTCGAGTGACCTGTTTATATTATATTATAACGCTCTACCCTCTGTAGGCGTACAATAAATATCAATTTTATAAATAAAAAGGTCCAATCACGGGAATACTTTACTAAAATCCTTTGCAAGTGCACCAACACGCCGATTAATAAAAGTACACATTTACCACGCTTCAAGGATTTCACCGCAACAATAGCGATTTACTAGAATTCATCTCGAGATTTTCTACAAATAACCATTACAGCTTTTCTAGGACACAGAGGGGGTTTGAATCGGGAATTCTGGATTGGGCACAGAGCGGGCACAAAAACGACTAATTTCCTTGGGAGCTAAAGTATAAATCATCCTTTCACGTCTCGTCCTCGGTTTCACGGTTTGTCCTCGCAGCCATCCGTTCTAAAATTCGCGGAATAACAGGTGCTAACGATGTCGCGACAAACGAGAAATGCCAATTTCGTTAGAGACGCGATAATTCGCCCTATTATTCGAGATAATAAAACGTTTCGGGAACAGCGCGCGAACGCCCCATTGGAAGAAAGGGTGGAAGCGTAGGCGGCGGTGTATGCAGTGCAGCGCGTACAATTTTCTCTTTCAACGGGCCGGTCAATTGATCGGTGACGAGAGATTTTTTGCAATTGACGTCAATTTCGCGGCGCGACTGACACGCGAAAAACTCGATTACCGTGTGACGCGCGACAATGTATTTAGTCCATCGAGGGGTTCGGCCGTGAGCCGGCAGCTTCCAAATAAATCAATCTTTGCTCTGCATAAATCGCGCCTCGACGGCCAGTCAAACATACGAAAACGCCTGTTTACAATAACGAAACGATTAAAATTTTGCACGTTAGACTTCAGATCTGAAAATAATACACATATATTAATTGCTACAAGATACAAGTATTTCTCTGCACGAGAAGATGGCACGGAGGTATCTACAGTGGCCGGAATTAACATTTAATGGCACAAAAAACATTTATCGAAGAACGATTTTGAACAGAAGTTCAAATGTAATCCATAATAGTAGGATAATATTTTATCCTACAATTTTATCACATTTTTTGGTACTCAAGGTTACCTGAAGGTAATGACTTAAGCATATTCAAATTTATTTTTTTAACCGCTACAAGATGGAATAAATAACAAGTTCTCCCGATAAAAAATAACGATGACCTTGAAAAAACTATGAAAAAATAACCGGACAAAAAGAATTGTTCTTCTATGATATTCCTCCTTCGATACCATTTAAATTATGCCATAAATATTTTTTGTGCCATTAAAAATAAAGGAGATATTTAGGTGGCCTCCTTCAGCTGAGACACCCTGTATAATATAAGTATACGAGGTGTGTTAAAAAAATAACGGGAATTTTCATTTTTCAGAAAAAATTTTAGTTATTCGTCTACATGAATGCTATCCTCTTCAAAATAATCTCCATTAGGCAGTACACCTTTGCCAGTGATTCTTCCAATCCCCAAAACGCTTCCGGAACTCGATCTTTTAATCTCGTCTATGCTTGAAAAACGGGTTTCCTTTATTTTTAAGAACAAAAGAAAGTCACATGGTGAATATGGAGGCTCGGGCATGATTACAGTGTTGGTTTTTGCCTCAAAAATCACGAACAAGCAATGAAGTGTGAGCAGGTGCATTATCCTGGTGCAAAAGCCATGAATTGTTTCGCCATGAATTGTACGAACAATCGCTGTTCGTACCAAAACAGATGTAACTTTCTCGAAAGATGACAATAGACTAAACATCGAATACGATAACTAATGTACAGACACTTTTCAGAAATGTTTACCAACACAACAAAAAAAGATGACGTGAATCAGACTAATACAATCTGCAAAGGAATTTCGTCGCGGGAATAAATTGAAGCAGCTAGTCGTAACACTTCAGAAGTCGTTAAACATTGCGCAATGTCTAGCGTTTTACGACGCATCAGTTTGCCATCGAGCTTGAGATTCAGGACCTTAACAGTCGAGGAACACGTTCCAGGACTGCAACACTCGCAATCCTTTCTGCCCCTTCAGTCAATAGTCCGATCGGAATGTTCCTTGTCCTTTGTCACGTCTCTACCTTTCCTGAATTCTCCAAACCGCTATCTCCTGACCCAGGAATAATCTTCTTATTCATTCCCGGTCACATGGTGCCACCCTTTTCATCTCCGTTTCTCGGTTCTTTTGTAGCCAGCGAAGCGAGCGCATGACAGAGTATTTCATTCCGAGTAGACCAAAATTCTTCGACAGCAGGATCCCGACGGAGACGTTTCTAGTATGTGAATAAATAGCAGGGTGTTCAACATTCGCGACAAAGGTAAAAGTTTATTATCACATTGAATGCCACGGGACATATATTTAACCCCTCGCCCTACGATTTATTTTACAGTTTCAGTGGTTAGAATTTTCTTTGTAGTTCGTAATTTCCTAAAAAGGAGAACATTTATATCTAACTTTCTAAATTTATATCTTAGTAACATACATATTCATTAGACTCTGTTCAGAATCTCTGCACCGAATCAAAAATCAGTGAGTAAGAAACGCAATAAAACTTTTCGGGACACATTTTTAATCTTTGCTTGGCGCAGCTACACTGAACACGACTTGTTGCTTCTAATGCTCATGAAAAGTTCGTTTATAAACAGAAAGAAAGTTGACACCAATAACATTGGTGTTTCCAGGGCGTTAATATGAAAAATTCATAATGTTTGTTCAACGAAACGGAAAATGATTTCTCGCGTGTACACATGTCCATAATTCAATGAATTTTCCGATAGTTTTCCACGCGTAATATCATCAAACGACAAACAGATTCATTTATGAATCTCGGGAGACCAATATCGGATATCTTGATGGCAAGAAAATTACCTAAATTGAACAAACCCTATTACGTCCGAAAAGTCCGATAACGTCCAATTTTCCACATTATAAATATATATTCCGTGACGTTGGACCAGAAGTTCCCGTTTCCGGGTAATTTGGTTAGACAAATATGTCTGTTTTCCATGAGGGAATATCTGGGTCGCTGCATATGAATCACATTATATTCGTGTGTCCATAGAACGTTCTAGCCCCCGGATATTTGATAATTGAACCGCGACTCGTTCCGGCTACTAAACGAACTATCATTCCCGCTGGCTTAGCGTTTAGTCCATTTCCCGGGGCGCGGTGCTAGCTCTTTTCAGGTTCTTCCTCTTCCTTTCCCTGGGTGAGGCGAGACCATTTAACCCTTTCGCGTGGTACGTCATGGAAGCACAATTAGACCGAGCCGAAGGAAGGAAACGTTGAAACGGTGGCGAAGCACGACGATGAAGACACAGGCGAGCGAAAAGTGAAGCGCAACGAGTGCTGATTAATATCAGCCGAAAATGCTTTTTCATCCTGTAGAGCAGGTATTAAGGGAGTAGACTCTAACTTAGGGCGGTAGACTCGTTTCCAGGATTGCAAGGGTGCAAAAACGCTAGATAAAAAATCGATCTAGAGCGCTTGTTTACGAGGCGTTTTTTGCATTATTCTCAAAAATAGGACTTTTGAGGGTGATTCGGACCTAGATTGATCTTTTATCTACTACTGAAAACCCGCATTTTCGTATTATCGAGAAATGAGAACGCGAATCCCGCACCCTTGCAATACTGGAAAGAGGAATCTACTCCGTTAAAAGATCAATGTAAGCCGCAATCGCCCTCAAAAGTCCTATTTTTACGTTTAAGAGGCGTAATTTGCATTATCCTCAAAAATAGGATTTTTGAGGGCGATTGCGGCCTAGATCGATCTTTTATCTAGTGTTTTCGACTACTGAAAAGCCCCATTTTTGTATTATCGAGAAATGAGAACGCGAATCCCGCACCCTTGCAATCCTAGAAACGAGTTTACCCTCTTAATAATAGAGTATTAAAAAATATCTTGGTCCGTTTGAGCACCGCCTTCTCGCTGCCCCGACGATGACGATGGTCCCTTCAATTTACAATCAACGCGCAGTCCAGAGTTTATACATTATTTACACCGCTTCTTACTTTGCCGACGCGTCAACAACGTCAAAGTGCGCATTCAAAGGCCGGCTACGTTGCTGGAAGAAAAGAACACCGAAGAAGGATGATGACAAAGCAGCCGGCGAGTAAAGTGGCAGCGTAACGTGCCGTTAACAAAAGAAACTTCTCGCATTGCAGGATGGTAAAAGCAACGGGGGATAAATAAAAACACAGCGCGCCGTAAGAGCCTCGATAACCTGGACGTACCGGAGGGATAAACGAGCGGACTACGCCATTTCGGAAAGCTCCGCGAGTGAGGATCTAATGAGCGCTAGTTAAATTACGCAATTGTCCACTAGGTAGCGGCACACGGCGCCGATAAAGCGAAACGACTCGCTTCTTTTCGACGAACTGATATCTAATTAAAGACGTACAAACGTTCGGTATTCATTCGTTAACAATGCTCTCGAAATACAATTAAGTAATGAGTTGTTTCAGGCAACAGTTCTTACGTCTTCTTAATGGTTCTGGGATCAATCTCATCGTATTATCTCCTTAATTTATTACGTTTCTTGTGACTTTTCTTTTATGTCTTTTGAAGCTGTAATAAGTTAGATTATTATTGTATTATTGTGTTACGATCTACATCAGTGGTTCTCAACCTTGTTGAAGTCAGGGAACACTTTTGATCATATGAAAAATTTGCGGAACACCAGTATTAATGATCCAAAAAACAAACAATAACATTCCGCTTAGAAATATATATATTTTAGAAAATATATTATGAAATATATTTAATATATTTCGCGGAATTTTTCGCGTAACACCGGTTAAGAACCACTAGTCTACATGCTTCATCAACTTTTCCGAACTTCCAAAGTGAAGACTGTAAAACAGCCTCAACAAGATATCTGTTATTCCGATGAATTGACATGTCTTTAGAAAATGTTTGTCGAAAAACGATGCGAGCTTTTTTACGGACACCTTTCGAAGGAGATCTATATTATTAGTAGGGTCGATTTATCACTTTTCCCGTCGAGAAACTCGTTACGAAAAACCTTTGTCAACGGTACTTTATCGCGGCCCATACATTCCTCTGAAATTTATATTCGGTAATTAATAACGGCGATATCCCCAATTAGGTACTACCCACGGCGCGGAACGACGCGACGTTGGGATGTTTCTACCGCGGGGTAGGCAATTTATTAAACCGAAGGGGGAATTAAGTGAAAATCCAGAGGAAGCACGGCGCTCGGCGCCGCGCCGCACCGCGTCGGAGCTAAATAAAAACGCGGCGGAGAATCAACGGCGGCTAGGAGTTACTGTTCGGTCGTTCTCTCTGGCGGAGGATGCATTCGCGCCGATGCATGTATATGCAGGCCGCGAAAACAAAAAAGGGCTTTCAGACGATTCGTAGCTCCATTCATCCGCGATGCTCGACGCTGCGCCGCGAAACAATGCGCCCCGTCCATTTACCGAATGAAAACACGGATGTAGACGTGGTCGGAAACGCGCGTCGCCTTGCAGCGAGCAGCCGTGCCTATCGCGGCCTGTTATCGTCCCCGGATAAAGCCGTCTGTAACTAGATGAAGTCGTCAGAGACGCTGGCTGCATTCACGATGCACCCGCGACACACGGCTCTCGACGCCTCCCTACCATCCTCCCCTCGATAGACGTCGCAGTTAATCCTGATACGTCTCCTATATAATGCAAGACCGCCGCGCTCTTGGGACTTCGATGGGATCTTCGAGAGCACGTGACGTCGCGCGCCAAATCGATCCCGAACTGTGCCAGGCTCAAGGGTAATTGCAATCGGCCCCGACGCGACCGGATGCAGCGCGAATGCGCACAGCGCGTCGAAAAGTCCGTTTTCTCGATTAAATTCCATTCCGCGAAGATGATAGGTGAGGAGAACAAATCTTCAGACGAAAGCTGTAGCGTATAGAAGAGAATATGATTGCATTTGTTTGACATTGCAGTAACCTTGAATGCTCTGTAGAGATTACAATTGTAATTTTGATTACGACGTTTTGAAAACGCTTTGAAAAAGGGATAAAAGAATAGGAAATTCAATTCAGTCATTTCCAATCCTGGGACAAAACCTTTCGACGTACGTAGCACGTCACTTCCAACGTCCTCTCAAGTTTCAAGTTTCCCGAAAATTCAAATTTTCAATGGAAAAAGCCCTCTAAAACTTACAATCCCGAGGCTCGAGGATCGCAGTTAATCGAACGAATAAAGAAAGCGAGAGCCTACAAAATTATAAATCTCTAATTTCGTCGGTGATTTCGCTCTATCGTCGATGCTCGGAGCCCCTCGACGTCAAGACGTCTTCGCCCATCATCGGACTAGAGGAAGTTTAACGAGGGAACGCCGAAAGTGGGTCAGGAAGTAGTTAAAACGGGAGAACGAAGGGAAGAGGGTGAATTGAAAGAAAAACTAGCGACGATATGCAGACATTAGCTAGAGTGGCTACGCTTTTCCGTTCGGCTAAAACGTAGGTGTTCCGGCATTTCGTGGATACGCGTAACAGGAGGAAGATAGGGGACGCGGATGTGGCGTTGTGGTTTCGGCCAATGGCGAACTGAGATGACAAAGGGGCCCGTGTCACCGGCTCGGGAAAAACAATCGGGTGAGTACGTGTAAGCCACTCCGGCATTCAGCCATCCTTTCTTTGGCTCGATTACCACGACGATACGCGATGCGACGTACGCTCGAGCATCTTCATCGGGGTTCCTTTATCTATTGCCACCCCCGCACTCGCCTCCAACCTGGTCCGATTGCGAGGGGACCAACATGCTTCCACACCGTAGCCAGATCGAGAAAATCGAGGGGAATACAGATATCCTCTCTCCATGTTGCGCGACTGCGCGACCAGTCTACGGTCTTAGTGGGGGAGTGGCTGGAGTGTGCTCATGGTAGTGGAATGGGATAGTGGAAGGAGAAAAGGAGGAGAGGCAATGATATCCGTCTGGATATCATCTGGCCACACCATGTGAAGAGGACCGCGCACTCGGCTTCACCACCTGATCGGCCCACGACAGTGGCCCGAGCGGACAATCTTTTCTTTTTTTATAATAATACTTTTTTAATAATAAGAATACAATGATAATACAAGTGAATACAATAACAATGTCCGTTAACACTAAATACGCAGATTGCAATTTTTGAAAAACGAATGAATACTAAGACAAGCTTCAATATTTGCCTTCGCTATGAGTGTGTGAGCGGACGATCTAGCAGTTCGTTTGGTAGAAAATGACTTATCTCATATCGGTATTTAATGCATCTGTATGAATTTCTAAATGTTTAGCCGAAAATATCGATGTCAATGAAATATAAAACAAACAAGTTGTGAATATGATTCAATTTTTGTAATCATGTACTGTTTTAAATGTCACCCAGCCAATTTCTTCACGAATGCATAAAAATCCATAGTAATCAGTAGGCAGCGAATCTTTATGCAAAATAGAAATGTTCTACCTGAATTGCAACAAACTGAGACGGAATAGAAATTTATTTTCTTTCTTAATATGTTTAATAGGTTGAAAATAATATAACAGTATTTTCAAATTCTTCTAATGTTGTTACTGTTTTAAATTACACCTACTCATTTTAGTTATAAATGCATAAAATCCGCTGTCTAGTAATCAGTGACCTCACAAACCCTTGATCACCAACTTTTCGAGAGTTTCAATGACATTTTGACTTCCGGCCAATAAAAATGCGTTCTCGGCCCACTGTACGGCCGTACGCCGCTCTTTATTGTTCCCGCTAATGCACTTTTACATCGCGGGAATAATAAAGCCGCGGTAAGCCTCACCAGAACGATATCGTTCAGGGGAAAAGCGTACAATTCTGCGGTGGCTTTGTGGCGCACGGATTACACCGTGAAGTTCTCTTGAAAAAAGTGCGACTCCGTCACGTAGTCTCATAGCATCTAACATACACTCAAAAAAGATGTAACGTGCGCACATATAATGTATACGCGCGGCAAAATATGTCCAAAACTACTTTAAAAATGATGATATACGTCTGTCGTCAAAACAACCAACTTCTTCTATTAATGAATATAAAGTTCTCTCAACGATTTATTATACAATTTCTTCGAAAAAGAAAAAAATTGATAACTAAACAAAATAGAATTTTATTTCAGTTTAATGGGAATTGATAACCAGACCCTGCGGATCTTCATGCAAAATAAAAATTGTCTGCATCAATTGCAAGAAACAGAAGACACCTTGACATAACGTACATGTTTAACAGATTCTACTCAGATGATTATACTAACATAAGGGGTTAAGTTTCCGCAAGCTTCCTAAACATTTCAAATACATTTTCCTTCCTCCATTATTGCCTGGCAACTGTTCCCCATCCGCTACGGTCCAGATCCCCTATCCATACGTGTCTCCTAGTGGCCATTCTCCGAAAATTCGGTCGAAACTCTATTTTAATTTACCCTGTTATCTCGATCTGGGGAGTAAAGCGTCGCGAGCGGGAATAGAAAAAAAGAAGAACAGGGAGCGAACGACCAACGATTCTCTAAATGGACGCTGGTCCGATAAGAGGAGGAATAGCAGCAGCAGAAAAAGAGATAACCAGACGTTATCTCGTTTCCGTTCGTTTCTCTCCAATCGCGGGAAGGTTTCGTTGCCCTTTTACCATAGCCGACGCGTTATCTAAATCCTCCAGCCGGAATCAACATCTTCCATGAGGATCTCTTGTCCTTCCAGACGAGAACTATACCAGGATTAGCTCATCTAGGCATCGTTTACCGGAGTCAAGCTTTTATCTGACCTGGTTGATCCGCCCCTCGGCTTACGGAGAAGCTTTCCCGCGCGTCCTACTCGTTTTCCCGCAACCAACCCCCGCCTAACCTTATCTGTGATCTTAATTTGCGGGTCCAGCATCGGTACGATAGAGGGTTAACGTTTCTGAATGTGACGAGTAATCACGGATGAACCACGTTGATTGTGGGACAACGAACGAATCGGGAATGGTACACCGTATACAAGAAACTATCGTCTACAGTTATATGAACTAGACGAGATGAGTCTCGAAGTATGTTCGAAAGGACGAATAGGGAAAGGATGAAAAGACGAAGAGAGGTGGAGATATAGAAAAGAAATTAACGTGAAACAAAAAGATACCTTATAACAAAACAACCTGGATATAATGTGTAACAGTGAGTCTATAATGGATGGATAAAATGCGGCGTATGATCTAAGGGTGAGATTCAGAATCAGAACCAGAAACGAACCCGCGCGGACGATTAGCGCAGCCCTCCTTATACTCTGGTGGGCCATCGGTTTTGGATGGAATAAGGATTGGGAATTTTGAAATTGGGATGATAGAATCGCACCAAAGTTTGTTAGGGCAACGACCAACGAACGGTGCTGCGAGGAAGACGGAGGAAATAGGAAACGGATTTGACATAGGGAAGAAAGGCCACGATGGCCCACGCGACAACAACAGCGAGTTCGATGAACTTTTAACGCAGCAAGCTTTACAAATTCGGTCGATTATCGAAACGCGACAGTTTGTCTATCTCACCGACGACTCGCCGACGAAACGTAAATAGATATATAGGTTATCGCCCGAAATCGACTCGCCACCGGGCGATAATCCGATCGTAGGTTTTTAAACAAGAGTAGACAAAATTATAAGACAACTTCAGAATAACCGGATTACGGACTTAATATTGTTTTCATATTAATCCATTCGGACCTCTACGCGTGTGGCTCCAGAGTCGCGACGGAGGAGGAGGAGAAATGCAGAACGCCCAATTGAAAAGCGCAATCACGTCGGTGGGCGAAAGAACCGGTCAGAAAATATTTTAATAATGTTCGGAGCGCATAATTCGACACAAAGCGTTCCGCCGATGGGGTCGGTAGTCAAAGAGCCGCGGCCTTGTTGTCGCATAAAAGCGGCTCTCGGCTCACTGGTATCCCGGGACGCCCAAGTTCCGTCTCCGATTCGTTTAGCCTGTATAACCGCGGCGAGTTTCACGGCAACGACGATTTCCTGTCGATATCGTACGGTTGCAGGACACCGCGTTGCCGCAAACGACCAGACAACTATCGTGCACTGGTATCGATATTCTGTCGGCGAGAGAAAGGCACGCCAATATCCTGCGGATATTTCTCCAGCAGAGGCCGGGTGGTGGAGGACAGCCTGGTCTCCGTTGGATGTCTTCGAGGCTGGGATCGAAAACGCGGCACCGCATCGGGACGCGCAAAACCACGGCGACGACGACGTGCTCCGACCAGGCTTTCGATAAAATCCTCGACCGGCCGCGAAACCTCCTTTTATCGCATTCAAATACTTTTCATAGAGAACAAGCATAGCACCGGCATCATGCAATGGACAAAAATGAAGAAATCATGATTGAATTTTGATCTTACTAACCCCTTGCCGTACCATTTTCTTTATTATCAGTGATTTATTACCAGTGATTAAAACGTCTTTATGCACAAAAATGCCGTAGAAGAGAAAAGAAAATGTATATTTTTTGTACGGCTACATTTATTTGAATGCTTAAATATTGATTACAAACGAATCAAATTTTATTTCCTCTAAAATGAAATTCATATCTGTTAGACTTTGTTAGAAACTTTCATCACGAGTCTGGCTCGTCAAAGTACAGCAAGGGGTTAATCAATAATACAATTAGTTGGCAAGTCAGGTATCCGAATCTAACAATTCAGAAAAGTCAATGGGGGATAAATAATAGTCATTTTCACATTATAACCTGGAAACAATAAAGACAGACCGATATTGTGCGCACAAAACCGCACGACCAAAGCGAAAACTTCTATGACGATTGCACATCTGTCGGCAGTTTATCAGAATAGCGTTTCACCTCGGATCAGACTTAGATTTAAGAGACAGATCAGATTTAAGTTTTCACTTAAAAAATTAGTTAATGAGTATATTATTCATTATTCTTGTTACTTCTTCTTTGAAAGTGTTTGTTATACGTTAAATATGGAGAATTTACAATACGCACATTTCACATTGTGAGACATCACCGACGGATACAGGCGAATACCCGGTGCGTTTAAGAACGATGCGGAACGGATCTGAAAATATAATGCACCTTGAGTGGAATATCATAGACGCTAAAGCCCCGACGCATCTAGTGAAGCTCTACGACTTCGCTGATGCCCGGTGACCGTGAGATATGAAGGGATGTCTCGCAGCTAACGGCCTCTAGATACATCGCGTCGATTTGTCAGCGTGAGCGATACCGTTGACAGTCGCATCGTGTGTCGCTGCACATAGTTTTTATAGGAATGCAACACAAGGACAGTGTGTTACACTTTGAACTACACAGCGCTTTGTTTTGTTTTAGAACGGGCATCGGTGACATTTAATTTCGCTTTGCGACTTTTCGGACATGTTCGGAATAGCAGATATTGGGTTGGTGCAAAAATAGTTTTTTAACAGTTTTTGTTCGTGAATTTTGAAGTTATATATTTTCCTTTATTTGTGCGAATTCGAGCAAAATGTCGGATGAGTGTGGTACAATTAAGTTTTGGTTGTTTTAGTGGTGATAAATTTTAAGGTTATTTAGTCTGCCATATCCATGTTGAATTTATGTGCAACGTAATTGGGAAATGAATGACGAAATAACTGAATGATGCAGTCGATAAAGTGCGCTGAAATATTTTCTATTTCTGTCTATGCATTCGATTCTTTGTGCGATATAGATTTCGCTGTAGCGTCGTAATATTGATGCGATAAAATCGACGACGTATTCTGAGTTATCGTCACTTGTTTCGCAATAACATGAGTTTACGACTATTCTGATCAAGTGACTTACTTTCGTATAAATTCAGTTCATCGTTTATATTCGATGCTTGAAATTTATGTGAATTTCTAGTTACATTATTTCGAGCAAGCAAATGTTAATTTAATAATATCCATTGATATGAATTGTGCGATATAAACGGTAGTATTTAAAGCTCGAAATGTTTTGATATGGCTGATATGAAATGTTAAATATTATCAATGTGTAACTCGTAGTATTTATAAAATCCAATAATTACATTTAATAGTAGTTCTTGAGTAATTGAAGGAGTCTTCTATATCATATATGAATCGTATTCATAATTCAATGATTATGAATTGCACTGCTGATTGACACATTGTGGGTATTATAATATTAAAAATATTTATAATACTTTAATATTAATATAGATATACGAAATAACCAAAAAATTATTGATTTACCAGGTAACTAATATATTACGTATCAATATGCGTACAATATATGGTATATGTAAAATACATGGTCACGAAGACAATAAATCTATCCAGAAATGCAGAGGGATAAATCACGGATGCAGAGTAGAAAAAGAACGACAGTCAGGGTGAATGACATCTCCCAAAGCCTGCAGCTTACCACTCAAAATGCTTGTCTATCTCAACTTGCCTCCATGCTGCAACTGCAACATTCGGAGTGTCCGGTATATCTATATGGAATTGATTACCTGAGAAATGATTCAAGAATTTTATTTGTATAAAGACTTCAATACGATATAAGATTTCTTTCGAAATAAAAAGATCGCTATCCCCTTTTCTTGCCAGAACGAGAGAGTGTATCATATTCTATCCTTTCCCAACAAAAAATATTACTAAATGTAACAGAGTTGGAATGTCAATCGTGTTACAATTTAAAATAAATGTAAAATTGTGAACTTCTTTAAACACATAAGGAATGTGACAGAGTTGGAATATCAATCGTGTCAATTTAAAATAAATGTAAAATTGTGAACTTCTTTAAACACATAACGAATGTGACAGAGTTGGAATATCAATCGTGTCACAGTTTAAAATAAATAGAAAATTGTGAGCTTCTTCAGATTCGAAGGGCCCTGTCTTAAATACATACAAACTGATTTTTCGAAAAGCTGCCTTAACTGCTTGAATGTCCCTCCTGGCTGTATTATCCAGTCGCGATTAAAACAAGAGGATCAGTTCTATGGGAAGTTCGAGCGCGCAACTTGTTGCTCCCGTATCTCGAGAGTTCGTTTAGTTCAAGTGCTGTCCTGGCTTCGTTCCGTGGCAGGCGGTGTTTATCAGTAAAAATTCGATTCTTCCTAATCCGATGGACGGGGGTTGCAATTCCTTCGCGGAGAATGTTCGCAGCGCCAGCGAAACTATTCAACTCGCCGGATTTTTCTGCGAGAGTTCCGCGAATTCTTCCGTCGGTCGTCGAAAGTAGGATCGTTAGATGGTTTCAACGCTCGAAGGAGGCTCGGCTCTGCGACGCAAAGGAAGAAGAATATCTTCTACCGAAATTCCGCAGACCTTGGACACGATTCTCTCGCTCTCTCCAACGAACAAAACTCCTCAGTTTCCCGTGGCGCACCCCCTCGGCGACGATAAGATCCGTGGTACGTCGGACGACAAAGAGTAATGTGTTCTCCGGAGGTGGGTAATTACGAAAAGATGCCGTTCGTCTTCTCTCCCATCCCTCGAACACTTGCGGTGGCTGCGCTTTGCCAACGTCTCCGTACATTTCCCTGAAATTCCTGGAGATTTCCCCCGTTTTTCCGCCCCCTTTCTTCCGTCATCCGCGACCTTCTGTTCTCCGGAAATCGATGATATCCGAATCGTTGTCCTGCATATCCGCCTGCTCTTAACGCTAGAACACGTAGCGCCAAAAAATCATTAGTTTACATTGCATGTATTTATTTCTTTAATAATTTGAGTATGTTCAGAGCTATAACGGTAGTCTTAATCATTCTTACATCTTTAATATTTAAAATAAATCAATAAATTTGATATAATAAAATGAAAACTTTTGCATTGAAACTGTCCCGTTCTCCTCAAGCATTGTTTAAACATATATAAATGTTTACAATGTCGTCCAAAAATATACCATTGTATTTGGAAGTCTGGAAAATCGTTCTACGTAAGAATTATTCACATTATTTTTGCAGTCTAAGCAAATCAACTTCTTAAATATGAAGGTATTCCTGAAACAGGAGGATCTCATTAAGAACCAAAACATAAAATTGTCTTTGGTGACGTATGCTCGTATCAGTATGATACGAACGTAATTCAATAAGAATTTTCATCTCCTCGAGTATCTCGAATCGAATTTAGCCGGTCTTAACGGTTATCCAGGTGGATTTATCATATTATAATTCAGGTAGTAGTGGATGTTTTGAAGTATCTTCCTGGATCTCGGAGAGTCTCAAAGTATTAAGCGCCTTAATATAGCCCCGGAGTAATATCGGAGCGTTCCCCCTCTTTCTCGTTCGCCCTACAGCTCCCCGTTTCCCATCTCTTTCTCTTTCTCCCATTCCCTCGCAACGACGAGAAGCCAAGAATCCACGGAATTTCCATTGCACATACGAGATCGCGTTATTATGTGATACAACGCTCCGGCGGGTACATTGCTGACCAAGTAAATGCCAACAGCGCGCTTTAAATACGAAATAGTATCGTGAATCTGCGCGTTACGGCACAACGAGAACTCACTATGACGCGGCCATGTTTCTGCAATGTTACCGACGCTTCCCACGTACCGATATCTCCTACAGAAATTTTATTCAAATGTCCGCGTGAACGTTCTCACAGCCTCAAATGATTCTTTCTATCATTTTTCCCATATTTGACCGAAGGATATTCCTAAAAACATCCTATTTCGATTTTCCATAAAATGTTTACTCTTCTCATTAATCACTGCAAAATGCGTATACATATTATACAGTTGAAGTACGAATGGTGTATGTATGTATGTATGTGTGTATATTAACAGCCAACCCAATCAGAAATAATAAGAATTGCAAAAAAGAAGACGTCGGTTATCAACTTCTAGTTGTCCGTCTGGCCAATTTTGTTAACAAATCCGTTTTTCCTTGAGGCTTTTCCTTGCAACATACATATATACAGTAAACGCCCCTTTACTGTCCAATAGCCGTGTTTTGCACGGACAGTGATCGTACCAGGACACTATTTTTGATTTATGACTGCGTCTACCGTGCCGACCGCGCCGAGCGAGACTTCAATAGATAGCCGAACATAAAGGACAGAAGAGCAGTGGAGTGGGTAGACACTGAACAGTGATCGTGCCCACGAACCCGGACAGTAAACTTTTACTGTGTAAACGTTTCGATGTTGTAAATATTTCGAATTATTCTGGCCAGCCACGACAACTGCCATGCAAATATCGCGAAACAAAACGTTTATGATTCCAAGCTACAGTTAAAGGGTTCTATGCTAGAAAAATGGTGATGGAAAAATTGCTCTGAAAAATAATGAAAAATTTCGTTTGAATTTCCTCTTCTTCGGAGCTCTTCAATTAGTCTGTAAATAGGTCTCGTACGATAAGCCATCTTGAGGGGGCTTATTTTATGTATCAGTATTACGATTGACGAAAACAATAAGAGCTTTCCATGGTACCAGGTCACCGATCGATGTCCCAAAGCTCGAGTGCTTTCCTTTTGTTATGCGAGCCTTCCATCGGGAGACGTAACTGTTGGGACGTGTCAGCATCGAACAAACAATACAAAACGCGGCGACTGAAATCCGAAAGGTACGTCAGTCTGGTAATAGGTTGTCACCGAATGGAGGTAAAAGGAGTACCCGACGCGAAAGATAGCGAAGTGTTCGTTAATCTTCGCGTCCTTCCTTGGCCATCGATAGTTTTTTATTCCCCTTTGCACGTTCAATTTTTACGAAGCACTTGCTAATTGACTCGCTCGCTCGAAAGAAAATAAGCTACCCGCGTGTCTGTAAATATTCATTGCACAAGTATTTTCCGGTCGCTTGGATTACCTCTGCCGCGGGTAAACATGTAACGTTAAATAATACATAAATTACGCATACCCAAACAAAAATTTAATTGTACAATATCATATTTACACGGCATCGAGTTGCACGAAATTCTCTCCGCTGATTTTATTCTTACTCTCGTTGCTGTACATTAATTTGATCTGTTATTAAAAGCTCTTCGCTCTCTCTCCGAGTTCGTTTCTCGCAATTTCATTTGTCAGTCGAATGAATTCGTAATTATTGTTGTAATTTGTTGAATAATTAACGTTCTGTACGATCTGTCCACTTTCACTTTACACACTGCGCGGCGTTCATAATTGAATCAATGCCAACGCACGGGAAGTTATGCAGAGTTGCGAATTCAGCGAGTATAGTGTTTAGTAACATCGATGAGCTGAAATATTTCTTGAAATTGAGTAGCATTGAAATTAGTAGCATAATTATGGTACAGGCTAAATAACTCGACTGCTGTTGGTGATAGAAAAATGGTGTTTTTTATACGTGGACGTGTAGAGGACATATGAAGATCAACTCTGTTTTTTAAATTCGAATGATACACTTTTCTATGTACTGTCTAGTTAGACGTTTTAAGATGCCTACAGTGACCTACGAACCAAGGACATTCAAGGTCGTTGAAGGTCAATCTGTGATGGAAAATATTCTACTTCGAGTAGAGACCAGAATCGAACGTTTCGCGTTAGTGAAATTATATCAACACCATGTTGGATTCATGTTGGATACAGGATTCCAAAGCGTGTTCTGGTTCCGCTTTTATCCAGCGCTCTGGAAACGAAGCGCCGCTATTTGCTCGTACATGGTATCGTTCAGTTCTCCGAATTTCTCGTAAACTTTTACTGGCAGCCATTGTGGCAGATTTCCGTGCTCTTGTACGGGTTCGTTTCAGGAATTCGCTTTAAAAAATTCGAAACTCGAGACTGCACGGGGAACGCGTTCAAACTTCATGTGTATTTTCAATTAAAAAAACGCGTTCGCTGTTAAACATTAGAATAGAACACAGCCTTTGTCTAACGGAGTTTAGTATTAATACTATCGCGGTACTCGAATTAATGTTCACAGCGAGCTACCTGGAAAATTGAAGACTATTACTTTTCGAGCAATTAATGTAAAACGAGGAAATTCGAAAAATCATTTACGTAATTTGATTTACATCAATGTCTCTTCTGAACTATATATTTAAATTGGCTTTTGTACACTATAAATTGATTATGTCTAATTATATACTAATCTTTGGTACACCTTTGTACATGTGTACAGCGAGGAAATTAATTTGTGACTGTAAAGTATATTATTCCACTTGTTCATTTTTATTAGTATGAAGATTTGCGGTATTCATGGTATTCCGAATTTGGTAAGATATTGTGCTAAATGTGTATGTTAATTATTAAATTTGTATGAAGTACTCAGCATTATTTACTGTCGGGAGATTACCGCAGATGATCTCGGCTTGACGAGTACTGCAATGCACTAAAGGCTCATTAAAAAGCCGTCGTAACACTTGAGAAACTCCCTCCGCGGGACTAGCTTCATCTCATTTCTTCTTTAAAACTACCCTTACTACTTTCCGGAACGAGCAACTCATCTGTCGACATTAATTCAATTAGAGTACCGTAAAGTCCTCTTACGGAAATTCGTATTGTTAACAGCATAACTAGAGAGCGGAGTTTATGCAATCATGATAAAAATGATTAAATGCGATTTAACCCTTAAACGAAAGAGGTAATACATTTTTTTTTTGTTAAACAAATAATACAGAATGTAAAACATACTACTCGTAAGTTTTTTGACAAATAAATCTTCCTCGGTTGCTCTGAAGGCATTCAGTTTTTCTTACAAATATCTTGTTCCTCTGAATTTAGTGATTCCAAACTTTCGGCCGGCAATATATGTACTATTTTGCAAATGATACATTCATTTCAAGTGCCGTAGTAATTCAAACGAACACGGTACCATTTCGGAAGATCGTCGTCCGTGAAACGGTTAAAATTCGAGCAACGGTACGAACGAAATCTCGCGTTCGGTTCTGGACCTGTCCATTTTACATTCCCACGTTCGAACAGAAAGATCTCGCTCGAAACACAAGTCCGATTTCCCCATTTTCCTCGGATGGAACCTCTGCTAACCCGATTTCGCCTCTCTCTCTCTCTTTCTCTTCACGGGCGTTTATCATCGCGGACGTTGAACGCAACAAATCGTGATTCGATCCGGCTCTCCCGATAATCGGAACAGGCATTCCGTCCGCAGGAGGTCTGCAGACGAAATTTCTTTCGGGGATGATGACTCTCCTCTCGGGAAATATCCGGAAGGAGATCGTGACAGCGCAGCAACGGATGAAGGAATCACGCTGCGAGGAGAAAAGGCGGAAGAGAACAGAAAGGAGAAAGAGAGAGAATAGAATAGAAGCAACCGTCGCGTCGCGTCGGTGATCCCACCGGCAAAACGAGAATCTCAGCCTCGATACAGGGCTGATCTCGACACGGTATCGATTATGGAAATCGTATTTGCCTCTTTCGACCGTCGCGGAAAAAGGTACGAGCTGCTTGGCCACGCGTCGAATCGAGTCGGGCAAATTCGCTAGGCGGTTGAATATAAACGAACGGCTTCGACAGGGGTAAGTAGAATCAACGCGGCTGTTTCTTGGCGACTGTCGCACTGAAATTCACCACTGTGTTCGCTTGTTGCCTCGGGTCTCCCTGCTTTGTGTCGCTAACAAGAGTGTATTTCGACTCGCCAAGGGTCGGACGAGGAATTTCCCCGCGCACAAGGATTTCCGGGATCGCGAGTTAGCTCACGGAATATGTATTACATTTGCGGAGTTGCGAAAGAACGAGGAAATACGATAAAGCACGGATTTCCTAACTACCGGCAACCTGCGGATAACATCGAAATGTTTTCACCATTATATTCGCGACCGCTGCGAATTATACAGGGTGAACCACGAATCGTGACCAGTAGAGATTATTATTAGCACTCCGATCGAAAATGTTTTTATCAGGTATAGCATAGTTTCAAGAGAGACTTCACGTGATTGTAGCAAATTTTTTGTAAAAAGAAATTAAAACAGCAATTTCTTTTGCAATTTTTTTTCTGTTATGGTACTTATTGGATTCACCTGGAAATCCTCTATCAAATAGGTTTTAAAAACTTGTAGGTGTATTTGTAAAAAATTGAAGGTGACCTTGAAATATCGTGAAAAAAAGAGTCTTGAAACCTGATAAAAACATTTTCAATCGGACTGCTAACAACAGAGTAATCTCTACTGGTCGCGATTCGTGGTTCACCCTTATATTGCTTCAGATACTAGGGATCACTTCGTGATTCCTTAAGTATAACATTAATTCGAGTTAGTGATTACTAAAAGGAAATGTTGATCATTTTTCATTTGATTCTAGTCACTTTCTAAATCACGTCGAGTACGCTAAATATTTTAAATATTTTAAAAATATTTTTCTATTTATTTAAAGAGAACATTGAGCGTCCGGTACTAGGGATACACTCACTCTACGGAACGGGAGAGCCCGGAGGAAAAAGCGCGCAGAGGGCGAGCGGCCAAGGGAAGTTCGAAAAATAAGAAGAACAGTCACGCAAAAGCCAGCGGGTCTGTAACTAATGGCGGAATGGCCGCGACCTGCGAGGCAAAAGTGCCGCTCGTTGCCGGTCCACGGGATGCCACAAATTCTGCCCGCTGCCCATAAAGCCGGAGAAATGGGAGCACGGCCAAAACAATCGCGCGACGTATCCCGTAGGACGCTGTGCCATTTCCGTATCCTGTCCCGTCCCGTGCCATTCCGTTCCATTCCGTACACCAGCCGCGCTTTTCTTATGTGGCCACGCTTTTCTAGTTTTTACCGTTGTTCGTCCGGGCGTCCGGAGACCGGCATCGCTGACACTGCGAAACAGGAAGCCGCTGGTGGACAGAAGAGAATCACGGCGTGCGGTATCGCGTCGCCTACGGATAAAGTGCGCGTCGTTAATGGGACGGATGAACATTTCAAGTAGAATCATCTTCATCCGAACACGTCGGGGTACAAGACCCTTCGGATGATAGAGGCTCACTAACCACAATTTTGTTCCCATATAAGGAAATTGCTATCCCTTCTTCTTCTTTGAAGTTGTTCACTCGATACCTTGCCAGAACGAGCGACTATGTCATATTCTATTCGTTTCCAACGAAGGATACTGCAGCTCGGCCGACAACTTTATGGTCTGCCGCTTTCTACCATATAATAAGTATTTCTTCCATTTCTGACCTTGTGAGACCTTGAAGGTCATTATGTCATATACGAATGAATTTGTTTGTTTTGGCACACGCTTTGGTATATCAAAGAATAATTTAGAAAATGATAAAAAATTCATTTCTAAAAAAATAATAGAGATGGGAAAAGTCTGAAAAGGTTTATTTCACTATTACTTCCACCGACACAATACCAAAAAAGTTGCACACACACCGACTGCATGTTTTCAGATTGTTGCAACTAACGAAGGTACTCAAAGAGAACAACGTAATTGCTGGACTCTTTAGGTATATGAATTCATACAATAGTTTTTAACGATGTGAACGGCGGCAGCTGGTCGCGAATAAGAATGCTCGCCGTCAGTGTATGTAATTTTCAAAGAACGCGGAACGAAGTAATCCAAGTGTTAAGCAACTTGGTTCTCAGCGCTATTTACCATTCGCACGATGCGGGACCGCGTTAAAACAACCGAACGCAGCGCATGATTAATGCCCGCGTCTCTCGTGAATGCAATCTGAATTTCCGCGATGACGAAGCAATTCTAAATTAACTACAACGCGGGCTCGCGGCCGCGGTTCTTGCTTCTATTGCGTTCCCGCTAGGTACGTGTGAAACAATGGAGCTCGTCCACTTCGAAAAACAACGGGACATGGGACAATATGCGCTACAGTACCGAAGGGCCGTTGACGAGCGCACGAACTTCATTTCTCTAAGAAATGTTGGAAAGAAGTTTCTCGATTCATTGTGAAAAAGGTACAACTGTTTGTTTGGCGCCGTAAGAAGAGAAAAGTCTTCAACTTCTTGCATTATAACTGTAACATCGAGTCGGTCTAGTGACGACGACTTCGAACATGTCTACTAAATATGTTTTCTTCATTTTTATAATACCGAAATCCAATTATATTTGAATCGTTTGATGCAAAAGTGGTGTAAGCCAATATTTTCCGGTTTGATTGAATACCGTGCGTCAGGGATGTGCATTTTTGTCTCAATTGAGATGAAACAGTCCCTGCCATAACACCCGCCGTTAAAGAGAGGTTGGTGGGGGAAGCAGGCGTTTGAGGGACCCCTATTATGCCAATCACTGTTGTACGTCGCGTCGTCCCAGAAGGATTAATCAGATTCCATGGATTGTAAACGTTCTTTTTCAATTCTGGCCACGGTGTCGAACAACTATCGTGATGGTGTCCAAGAATATAAGATTACACAGGGTGAGTCACAAGAACAGAACACCTGAATTTCTCTGTTGGTATGAAGGATAAACGAAAGTTTCAAAAGTGAAACGAAACCGTTCAAAGGTGGCAATATGATGATTAGACTGCGGATTTTATGCATTTACAACAATGGAAAGGTGTAATTTCAAACAGTGAAAACATTAGAAGACTTTGAAAATACTATTACATTATTTTTGACCTACTAAATAAGGAAGAAAATAAATTTCTATTTCACTCCAGTTCGTTGCAATTGAAGTAGAAAATTTTTATTTTGCATAAAGATCCGCAGTCTAATGATGATATGTATCAACAGATCTTGTGATTAACGTTTTCTTTTTTTTCGTCATTTCAAGGATCGGTGTTTTTCTTAATGCCACAGCAGGTTCTCGAATCTTCGATAACTTGTCCAATTTTGTGCACGTTTTCGCGGAAAACGCACTTTTCCTGCTGACCGCACCGATCGCGCGGAACATCGCGATCCTCTGTGAAACCTGCGGGGCAGCAGCGTCCACCTGTTTTTCCCTCGGCGAGCGTAACTCGGTGGAAGCGAGCCTCGGTGAAAATTCATGAGGATCAAAGTTCGACCGCGCTGGAGTGGATTTAATTATTGACCTCCGGAAGACCGCCGCGTGCGCGCCGCGCCGGTTTGCCAGCCGCTAATTTCCAGCGACGTCGCGTCAGTTCTTCCGATTCGCACGCACAATTGATGTTCCTTTTTGTCCTTTTTTTTTTGCGAACGACGAGACACGTGCGCAGCCGAACGAATAAGCAAACGAGCGAGCGAGTTTCGATGCCCGGGACCGCTTGGTGCTCGTTTTTCCGTGCAGCGCCGATGACGCGCGGAACGATCAAACTATCGCGTCAGCGACAAAACCGCAGCCGGCGAACCGGGCAGGCCGACACAGCACGGCGTATCGCGCCCAGCCATTCAAAGTGGCTGAAAGGACAGTCCATCGGCGATCGACGAGGCAAATTTCGCGCAGCTGGGTATAGATAGTTATCCTAGACTATCTGTGCTTTGCCAGCGATAAACTGCGCGCGAGAATCGACAGCAGGCCTGTTAGAATTAAGGCAAGATCTTTTCGCCGCAGTTGCACTCGTGAAAAGCGAACGCTTGAGATAAACTTTACTTTACCGGACTCAAAATTTGTGCCTTTCTCTTATAAATTATGATGTATTTGGTATGTAATCCAGTAGATTTGTACCCGAGGCGGCTGCAGATCGAAGTTTCGATCCTGTAGGATCAATGGTTCAGGAGTTATGCTTGCTTAAAGTTGAGCAATCAGCAGAGTTTTTGACAAGTAAGGGCGCCGCCATATTGGTTTGTAGTGGCGATCGCGCGCCGCTTGCTGAGTTAGTACTGGAGCCTAGTACTGGAGTACAGAGCAGGAGCAGGTCTGATTGGATCGATGAATCGCGTTGGTAATGCCGTTTGACGGAAAAAGTGAGGCGTCGGAATTCGCGGTGAGTGCGTGCCGCGATCCAGCGATCCAGTGATCGGACGAGAATCCCGTTGGATCCAGCGCTCGCATATATTATGGTTCTTCTGGCGGCTACAAAGAGGGAAATCCTATTGGAATGCGGCGGCGGCGGCTGCTGGTGAATTCTGGACAACGGCCAAGCTAGTTATTTGCGGCTAGCGGACACGAGAAGGGGTGCGAACGAGTGGAGGACTGGGCTCAGAAGGACTAGCTGTCCGAGAACGACGACGGGACTGTGGTCTGCAGCCGGATAGGGACAGGGATAGGGTTAAGCCACCGGGTGAAGAGATAATATCAACCATAGCAACTTCCCTTCGAAGTATCTGGGAGCCACCTTCTCTCTATCGAGCAGTCCTCTCCTCGGCTCGGATCTGGTACCGAGGATGGCGCTAACTATAACTACAGTACGGCAAACTCCTCGTGACACGGTTAACGGTAAATGCAGCCCTCTCCCTACGTATATCCGCGTGTCACCCTTCCCACCGTTTCGTCCCTCTCAGTCGAGCGAGCTGGTCTATCTTTCCCCGAGGTTCTCTCGGTAACGAGGCAGGGAGGGTAAACCGTCGAAATTGGTCAACACGAGGTTAAGTTCGACGTCCTGGCCAATAAACTCAGTCTCGCTGATTAAATTGTTCGTACCGACGGATTCCGCTTCGAGATTCACCGGCGAAAGTCGCAATTGAGATCGTCGCGGCGAGATACGTGGGTACCTACCATCGAGCCACGTTCAAACTTCCCCGGAACGCGTTTCTATTCACTTGTCCCAATTTTCGCTCGCTACCGGAGTACACATGGACGCGCTCTGTCGTCGATTATATTCAGGGATTCCAGCTACTCGAACTGTTTTAAATCATAATACGACAAGTGTCCGAAATGCAATCAGACTAGTCCCCTGTCAGAGGGACTATCCCTTTCAAAGTGGCACCCCTACCAAGCTATGCAGAAAAAGAATAAATTTATAAATAAATTTTATAGCTGGTGCTTTTTATGTTTTCCTATATTAGAGGCCCTAAGCACTTGAAACAGGTCTGGGCATGGTTGAAGTCCCTTAATGTTTGCTTCCCCCACCAATCTCTCTTGCATGCAGCGCGCGCCTTCGTGTCACGTGTCTCCGTTGCCCCCACCTTCGTAGCTATTCCTGAAGCGCGTACTTTCTTCATGGTAACGCTTTTACTGGAAGGGGTCAGTGGGCGGCAGGGTGGGGATGGTTTTGCCTCAATTGAGGCAAATATACCCAGCTCTGACTTAAACGATTTTGAGGCCCCTTATACAGGATCACTTCAACGCAATGTAGGACGGGCCTGTCTGATTTCTTAGGCATTTTCAATGATTTGATTAACAAGTGTTTTTAACAGAAGTTTAAATTTTGCTCGCTCGCTACTGATTTTCGATTTTCCACTCGCATATGCGCGCGTGCACATACAGACACAGAAATATTTTTACTATGTAAAAGATGTAAAATTCTTATGCAGAAATGCACTATGCCACCTAAATGTTTGCGACCATAAAGCTTGTCTTCATAAGCAGTATTCAAATTATTAAACGTCTCCGTCGCGTTTCCATTAGGTTCAACGCAACACTGACTCGCATAAGGCTGCTCGAATCGTGGCCGTTCTATTTTCGTGATGCGTCACTATATCACGCTTGTATAAAACTGGCTGCGAAATCGCTAGTGATAGCTAGATCGAATTGAGATTAATGCTGACGGTAGAGTAGAGGTATGCAAGTATCAAATAGCGTAGGGGGAACGCTGCCATGATGAATTTCAGAGAAAATCGATTTCTATCTCATTACTTTTTAGACGCGTCTCGTATACACGTAGCACAGCGTTGCGAATCGTCAATCTAGATGAGCAAAAGTCATTTTGCTCGGAACTTGATTAAATTATATATTAGCGTTCTATAAATCGCGGACAGAAGCTTCTTGAAAAGAGAATTTTTATATACCGTGAGTCCCATGAGTATTTGTACGCCCTTTAAAACAGAATAACCTTTCTATAATTGTACCAAACGACCTGATGTTTTGTAAGCAATTAGAAGCATTGGTTTACTAAATGATCTCCAAAAAAGATTTTCCAAAAATTACAATTTACAAGATTGCAAGCAAACATAAAAAAAGCATTTTTTAAAACTTTTTTATTTGGGCCCTTAATGAAAATTTAGTGGGCACACGCCCACTCGCCAACTAAAGAAAAGAATAGATCATCTTGAATTATTATGATGATATTCTAAAGATCTAGCGAAGTGTAAGCTAAACGGAAGAGAAAAGAGTTTGTCTTCAATTACTGCAATTGAAGCGGGGAGGTAGAAGATAACTTCGACGAAACTTCTGCTTGGTTAGCACGTTTTCAAAAGAATTTATCGTTCGACGGGCGAAAAGTTATATTCGGAACGATATCATTAATGAAGCATCTTAACGTATCTTTAATATTTAGATAGAAAATTAATTTTCTGACCGAAAGTAATAAATAGACCGCGGAATTTATGACAAAATTGAATACATGAAATGTAAAATAGTTGGGAGATTGAAAGAATGATACAATGTCGATACGTTATTGTCGGTTTATTAAAATTATTACAGAAAGAAAGGTTCCACGTTTTAAACATTTAATAGCTAATTTATTATGTCCGATAAGAGGTTTAACGTTGGTTTCAAAACGGGTGGATTGGAACATATGTAAAAGAAAATTGGCAGGTAAACATTTTAATGAATCTATGGCTACCATGAAATCGTTACAAGCAATATTTGAATGAATATCAAATTTTTCACAGTTTCGCAATTTGGTCTAATGGATATAAAAATTGTGAAATTTCAATGGTTAGATGAATGAGTATAAAAATTTTGAAATTGTCATGCGACGACGAATGAAATCCCGGCCATGTTAATCCGATGAATTGTTGATTGTTCAATGAAATTCGTTCGCTGGAATGACAATACGCTTCGCCGTCCCGTTGGTTCGCTTGAACTTCGCGAATCGATTTAAGGTTATTCCCTAAAATATTCTTCGGCGAAGTTAAATATTTGGAAAGTTTCGGTCTCTGCGATGAGTGAGTTAGAATATTCCCGACGAATTTCTCGGGCAAATTAAAACTAAACTTCTCGGAGGATCGCCACGCTCTGCGATAATAACTATAGATAGGCCGCGAGTGCTTTTAAAACTGCAGTTTGTTACCGGCGGACCGCGCCGCCTCCACTAACCCCTGAAATAGGATAACTCGAGGATCCACGGATGAAACTTTCAGACTTCCTCGCGAATTCGGAATGACAGTATTTTTTACCCTCATCTTTCTAGATTTCAAATAATTCTGCTGGTAATTGAACCATTAAATTAAACTTCATAAACATTCTCGTTTTAGCAGTAATTGCATATTATGAATGGACCGCGAATTTTTCCGTAATGTAAACATTTTCTGCATCAATCAATTACTGTGAGTCACTGTATCTCCAACGAATCTCCAGTTACACTGTAATCGATTTAATAAAAACCATTCTTTTGAAATCAGCTAGTAAACTAATCTCTCTAACGCCCCGAAAAAATTCAATTTTAAAAAGTCAAATCTTAAAAAACGTTTCGTCTTTTTAAAAGTGTTCGAATAGGATTACTGCGAGTCACTGTATCTCCAACGAAACATTCAGTCTCGAGCTCTTGACCTAGTTTTGGCAATTTGGAACCACTGTGGAAGTTACGATGTAAATGGAATTCCACCGTAATCGATTAAAAGAAGACTATTCTTTTGAAATCAGCTAGTAAACTAATCCTTCTAATGTCCCGAAAAAATTCGATTTTGAGAAGTCCAATCATAAAAAAGCTTTCGTCTTTTTAAAAGTGTCCGAATAGGATTACTGCGAGTCACTGTATCTCCAGCGAAACATTCAGTTTCGAGGTTTTGACCACGTTTTAGCGATTTGGGACCACTGGGAACAGTTACGATGTAAATGGAGTTTCTCTGTAATCGATTCGAAAAAAGCTATTCTTTTGAACTCTTTTGGAACCGCTTGCCGAACTTCCTATGGAAAGTTCGCCGACTGCAATGGCCAGTTATGTTCGTCGCAGTGATTCTTCGGGGATACAGTTGGATAAAAAGCGGGACAGGAAATTGTTGGTTGGCGTGAAGTGAACGGCCCCGAGGCATTCGATACTCTCGAGCCAACCGGTTTGCGCTGGTCGTCGAGAAGACAAAGGATCCGCCGGAAGCTGTCGTGGCGCCGAGCGAAAGATCATTCCCGAGGACGTTCGCAAATTTGTACAACAGAAATGTTAAGTTTCGCCAGTCGACGTGCGAGCAACGAGACTAAACTCGAACAGTAACTTGATTATTCGCTCTATCTCTAATTCTCGTTCGTAACGTTCACGCGAAAGCGGCAAAGAACGACGAAGAGAGACGGGCGACGTCCAACAGTGGAACAGCCAAATTGAATTTTTCCTCAGAAATTTCCCGAGGATTTCATTTCTCTGCGAGGACGATGGTAATTAACTTCTAAAGGACTTCTTGCGCTGGGGACGAGGGTGGAATACACTTGTAAACGAACCGCCAAGGATTCTGATATTTATACAGGACGCGGCGCGGCGGCGGTTGAATTTTCTTGTTTACTCGAACCTTATTCACCCTTACTTCATAATTCCATCTAATCCACGTATGTAATTGAAATCTTCGCGTAAATAGTTAATGCCAACCTCCATTATCTCGAATGACCGCAGCCGGGTAATGTCAGCCATCCTGGAAACAGTCGGTTAATTTATTCACGTTTCGGCGAGCATGCTTGTTGTTTAGAATGAATACAGAACAGTTCTGTTAAATACTCTTCGTGTAATTGTCAGACTGAATATTCCTTTCAAGAGGATTATTTCACGTTGTTGTGTGCACCATACATATAATGCACATCGGTAATTATGCAATAGATCGTCCAGTAGTCAATTAGACTAATTGTAGGATCTGTGCTCTCCAAATGACAATGCACTCTACAGTTTGCCATTCACAGACCATCGAGTGGTGCGATTCCCAGGAATGAGATATGGTAGACATTTTCAGATCTACAGAATGTATTTTATAGAAACAGTTGCAAAAAGCAACTTGAGGCTACTAGCATGTCTGTAAAAATATCAATCTGGGAACTTTTGAGCATACCATATGTATATGATTTTGTTAATAAATTCGACTTGCTGATAAGGTTTGAAGCAACACCGATTGTCGTCCGATTTTTCAGAAGAATCGACCACCATTCCGACGGGAACTTGGTCCACGAAGCGCAGCTTCCGGTTTGCTGAATGGCGGCCGCCGTCGCGTTTCCTTCGCGAAGAAGCGCGATCTTAACACGGGAACCGTTCTGCCAACGGCGAAGATTTACGCTCGCAACTCATTGCCGACCAACAGTCGAGAGTTTCTTCTTCCGGCTGCGGCGCGGCGGCGACGGAACTTTCGCAATTGCGGACGCCATTCAGGATCCCGCGGGATTTTTTCTCTTTTTTTTTTCGAATAGCCGCGAGCTACGTATTAACGCGCGCCGACCTCCGCGCCCCGATGCTGCGGCTCAACTTGCTGAATTTACTACGAAACTTGCTTACCGTAACCAACCCCGACTCGTTCCGTTTTCAGCCCCGCGCCACGTTCGGAACCTTCTTCGTCCGCCTTCCGCTTCAATTACTACGGTTACAGCTTCGTTGCAACAGCTGCTTCCTTCAATCCCTTTCGATTAGTTCGTTCGGTTGCTTCGGCTTGTTAATTCTTCAGATCCGCCACGACACTCCGCGCTCGACTGCTGAATTTGTTTCTGTGACTGCCGAGGAAACGGCGGCCCATTCAGATAAAATTGAGCCCAAACACGATGTAAATCTGACCATTTTTATCCATATGAGTACTGTACGTGCCTCGCAAGAAGGCACCCGTGACGTCACCAGGGGAAGGAGGTCCCTCATTCACTCCGCCTATCACCACCGTTAACGCCCGCGTAGTTCCAACGTTTAGGCTTCTGACGGCACAAGCTACACAGTATGCATGACCGCTTTAGCCAGTAGTCGCTCCACCACTCTAACCAATAAGCCCCCCACCCCTTTCGCGGGACTTCTTGTGAGGCGCGCAAGTACATAATTAAGACAGGGAATTGCTGTATATTAAATCGGTAAAATTAATCAGATTTACCTAATGTTTGGGCTCATTTTAATCGGAATAATCTCAGCTATCCATTGGTGCTACAATTATAAGAGTAAGACGATAATTACTTCAAGGATAAACATGGTAGACACTTGATTTGTTTGATCGAATAATTTTTACCATTTTTACCAATGTAAGAAAATAATTTCTGCCAATGATTCTTTTTTATTTCTACAGTTACTTTGTACCTCACTGAATACGCGACAAGATAATGGAAAGATTATTTGAAGTAAAGAAATATAATAATTGTTTTGTGCGCCACTTAAGTAGCAGCGCGGCTCGCCATTTTCCCACAGTACCATTGCTTTTTTTAAAATAAATGTAGGTCGGGGAGAAGTTTAGCATACGACTAATTGTAAATGTGCGACGCTCAAATACCTTCATTACAGTCGAGCGTTCGCGGCTAGCCAATTAAGTAAATGTTTCCTAGGAACAATTTACAGCGTTTCAAATATGGCGGCGGAACGTGGTTACCGGCTTATAGGTGTCGAAAGAAAGGAAAACTGTTGCGCGCAGTTTCCATCGTTGCTGAAGGGCTCGGCACGGCGCGGCGCAGCGGTGCTCGCTAAACGAACAGCAATATCGTTAAGAAAAGTGTTCTCGAGCAAAGAGGTCTCGAGACAGTTCGCGATTTCTCTTCAGTCGACCTCGGCAGGCAACTTTTGGAATTCGAACCAGCGGCGGCGTTTCGTCGCTTCTCACCGGAAACTTACGGGAAATTCGGTTTGTCGCGTAATTTTTCAATTTAAAGTTTCAGAAACGAACGAAGGAACGAGTCGTTTGAAAAAGTGGCCGCTGAATGGAGAGAAAGTTCAGGTTGGAAAATCTATTTAACATATTCCGGCCGCGTTTCAAACGGGAAATTTCGCGGAGCACGCTTCCGTGGAATTTTTCGAAATAACAACTCGACGAAGACCGAGCTTACATACTTCCGCAACGCAAATCGAGTTTGAATCGTCACAACGTGCTTAAATTACGCGCGTCGTTTGCCGCTGTATGGAGGACTTAGAAAATAGCAGAGGAATTAAACCGATTAAGGGAGTATTCTAGTCTTAAACTTTCAAAGAATCAATCCTCCTTAATTCTGTCCTATATCGCTAGATATACGTTAATAATAAATACGTTAAAAACAGCAACCGCAGATTCGATTAAATCGATTTGCAAAATTAACCCTTAGCACTCGAGTGGTAACTCAGAATCACTACTAAAAATTGCTGTACCATTATTCACAATTATGTTGATTTTTAATAAATGACTACACATTTAAATGTTGCATGAGGTGTTATGTCAATTTCATATCCGTAAAATGAAAAAAATCATATACAATGGAATTATTCTGGGTCGGAAGAAATGTTTAATTTTCAAGTTAAAATAGTTTCGGAAATGCAAACGATTTCAGTTCAGAAGTCAATGAAATATTAATGGCCCGGTCGTAAGGATTTGATTCGCTAAAAATTAGTTAACGAGAGAGACCGAGTGTCCAACAGAATAGACAAAGGACGAAGCAAATGGAGACTTGGAAGTTCCGGAACGCATCGATGTACAGGTACGTTTAAGTTTCGACGTAGTCGTGGCGAACTCTAATTATTACGGAAATTCATATCAAAGTTCCCTTAGCCATTAGTACCGGAGTTATTATTACATTATGAACACGTAGCGCGCCGGCAGTTTCAACTTCTTCGCGACGGATGTAAATGCGCTTTGACAGGATCGAATCAATATTTCAATTTCACGACAGGCCGTGCGGATTTCTCGTCACTCTTCGTTGCAGTAATTACATTCGCATAACTAGTTATCGCCGGACAATTATTACGCCCTATAATTTCGACGGCAAAACAGGCAGAGGCCAGTGCGAAGATCGCATGGGAGGTTCGTGTGGCTTCCCATCAACTCATTGACGGCGACAATAATGAAATACCGTCCCCCTTATTGCTATTAGTTTGCCCATGAACGCGCAGCTCCATTGTATGCACAATGTACTATGATTCTACAGGTTTGGATCGGAAGAGATTTATACACAAAACATTTCCCCGCAAAAATCACCTTGACCCAGATTCTCAAAGCGAAATTTTGGTAAATATTATCTTGATCAATGACCTTGACCTTGACATGTATGTACTCAAACCCGTCCAAAAAACTTTGTGAGTTTTAATTGTTCTAACAGAAAAACAGCGATTTTATAATATAAGAAAAAGGCGTCGATACGTTCATGGAAATGGTATGTTTTATTAAATACAAATTCTAGTGTAAAAATATCTCTGAGGAAAATGAATGATGGCGAAAGTAAAATCTTTAAGCTTTAAAATGAGCATGTTTATTCCTATACGATTGTTTTTATGAAATTGCAACAGAATATTGCCAATTTCTCGGGAATTTGATGTTCAAATACTTTTTGGATCCACTATATACATAATTTTCCCCGATGCGAAATTCTCGTTGAAATTCAGACGTTTATGTATTATGTATATCCAGCTCGTCAGTGGTATTAAACTGAGACGCGACGATGCTCATTAGTATTAGCAGCTTATAATCAATCCGATATCGTTGATATTGACAGCTTACTACGAATCGGAAATTCCTTTGCTCGTTTGGGACAGGGTTCAAATGAATAGAAACAGATACCTCAAAGCACACTCTAAAAATAATATTGAATAATGTCGGAAAATTATATGTATAACAGAGAACTTTCACAATATGTATAGGCTGAAGGCTTTGGGTCGTTGTCATGCAGAAAATAATATAAACATTTTCGAGATACTGTATTTTAATATTGAATTTATAATTTCTATATTTCCAACTTCATCGGCTGCTACACAGCTCCACAACGTTAACAATCCTTCTCCACGCTTCATAGTTGGTACTGTATTATTCTTATTAAACGGCGTATTTGGTTTCCGTCACACTATAATTCTACCGTCCGAGTTAAATAAATCCACTTTTACCTCGTCAGAAAATATTATATTATTCCGGAAAGTCGGATCACAATTTATACACTTTTTGCGTTTTGCAAACGTTTCAACCTGTTGACCTTAAAAATGTAAGGTCTTTTGCGAGCTACTCTTCCATTATAGTTGTTATTTCGCGAACCTCCGCGTACCGTTTTTATTGAAATCCGGTTTTTAATTCTTTCCGCAATATTGTTAATTTGAGAATTGTAAATATATCTGGGATGTACTGAGACGAAATGTATTGTTCGAGTTATTTTTAATGGTTAATTCTTTTTTAGAAGCTTTTAGATGCTTTTATTTACATAATGTCTATATTATTATAATTATATTATTATAATTATATGATTTATTAAATCTTTCACTTTGTTAAATTTTTCTATCTATTCCGACATTAATTTTATAACAAGAAATTTTGAACTAATTGCTTAAAATTTTCGGGAAAATATTATTAATCATTTAACTGGATTCGGTATTGTATGGAGAACCAGGGAAAAAATTATTTTCTCTTTTTTAGTGCACTTTAATGTAAGCGTGGTTTTTAAAAAGTTCTTTTTTATATATTTTACTTTTTATTATTAAATTCGATTTCAGCGCGAGCTTGAAAGCCTCTAATTATCAAGTTTCAAACGTCTAATAAAACCATGAATTTCGTTCACATTTTGGAAGCACATGGTTCACTGTGCACCGCCGCGGAATTCGTCCGACAATAGTGAACCCGCGAGCGCCGTCGAAGAAGGTCTCGATAGAATTCGAATTATCGATGTCGGTCCCGAGATTAAAGGGCGGGCAACAAACGAACCAAAAGCTAGGGATTGAAGCGTGGTTATCGATCCAGCCGTTGCGTTGGGCTCGTATCCGCGCGCGGAATTCGTGAAATTTCGCCAATTTCCGTCGATTACGTTCCAGTAAACGCGCCGCGCGCAAAAGGATGTTTGATTTGTAAACCCCATCGTCGGGGAACTTAAAATCGCACCACCCCACCCCGCGCCGCGCTGCGCCAGGGTCTAGCAGCTACAAACGGCATCGCAAACACGGACCAGCGCAGCCAATTACAGATATACAATATTTGGCTGTTTATTGACATAACACGCGCGTCGTGATGCGAATGCGTCAACAGAATCGGAACCGATGCGTTAGTTTGACGCGTTGAATATCAATCGGGAGCGGGCAACCCGTTTACGCCCGGAATTTTCCTGCGAGCGGGAATAATTAACGAGTCGAAACCCTCCCTTCCGAACAAGGATTTTCTGGTCAGAAATAAAACCTGCGGAAGTTTCCTCGGGTCCGCGCAAACTGGCGCGAAACAATTATTAAAGAGCGGTTGGCGATAAACAAAATAAAAATGTTCCAACTCGATCATAAGAATAGAAGTTAGATGAAAATATACCTCTTCTTTCAATAATTTTAACAAGTCGAATATAAGATAACAATATTCTTCAATTCTTCCAATGTCTTCACTATTTTTGTTTTCCACTTATTCATTTTCGTCATAAACGCATAAAATCCGCAGTCTATAAATGATGCACACAGTTCCTACCAGAGTTGGGCAAAAATTTTATCTGGATAAAAATTTCGAATAAGAAGGCTTTCTCCAAGTGGGTTTTAAACCGAAATTTTTATTTCAATACAATTTTTGCCCAACTCTGGTTCCTACCAGAAACAACTATCATCATTCCAACCTCTTCTTGACGATACAACTAAACAAATGAATAGCTCCTACAATCAGTTAAGCTGTCTGATGAATAATAAGCTCTCGTGCAAGCATACTTCATTTTACGCTGACGCAACGTGTGCAGTTTATCGATGACAAAGTTGGCGGAACTTTCTCGATTATACCTGTTAGATAAATAAATTTTCGAAATCAAAAGTTTCTCAATATTTCCGTCGCGGTTCTCCGAGGCGCGGACGGTATTTCATTGCACGATGTCCCCGGGTCCAGCAACAGCGAAGGGAAGACAGAGACACCATCTCTCGATGAGAGCTGAACAATGGCTCGAAATAAGCGAAGAGAACATCGTATGGAGCGCAACTAAAATTCCTATCTCGGGAGTGATCACGACGGCGGCGGCGCACGGTCGCAAAACGGCTGCCGCGAAACAAAGACTACAAAGGGTATAAACTGCGAAAGAGACGTCCTCGGGAGACGTTCCCGTTCCGTGGCGAGCGTATCGTAATGAATTATCGAGTTTCCCGCGTCCTTGTTAAGCTTCCGCGAGAATTCAAAAGAGAGAAGCCGCGCTGCCGGCTTGCTTATTCATGCGAGAAGGGAGAAGAAACCGTCTGGACGTGGACGTAGGGGAACGGATCGCATAACCGACCACGTAGCTAACTATGACCTGGAAAACCTTCTCGTGGACTGCTTTACAGGCTACGTTTCCATAAATTAGGGGAATGC
This sequence comes from Lasioglossum marginatum, assembly GCA_028455795.1. Lineage (NCBI taxonomy): Eukaryota > Metazoa > Arthropoda > Insecta > Hymenoptera > Halictidae > Lasioglossum > Lasioglossum marginatum. The sequence goes on from CM052265.1 coordinate 4,388,304, forward strand.
ATGTAAGGTAATTCGAGGGTAGTTTCCTGAGATTTCCTATTAACCACTCGCAATTGTTCAGTTTTAATTTCAGCAATTTTTGTTTGACTCAATTACCAATATTCCTTGGAGCTTCCTCTTTTTATATCGTAAGTGTAACTCTTAGAAAAACACGTGTAAAATAAGCTATAGAACATTTATTTGATATAATATTGACATTTCATCTCATGTAACTCTGATAACTTGGTAACTACCCTAATAACTTTGTTATTTATACAGATACCATAAATGTTTCGGAAGAAAATTATCGTATTTGAAGGGAGACATAAGTTTGTGTGGGTGAATTACAATGACCAATTACGAAGGTCGTTCAAGGTTACTCGAGGGCAACTGCAGTGGCAGTGTTAACACTGTGACTATAAGTACATTATAACGACTAGCATATTCATAACTTTATTCAATATCCATAGGACGACTAAATGCTTCTGCAAATATTTATATAAACAATACATTAGAGACCTGAAAATACATTGGATTGAGTATTATATTTCTGATTAGTACAAAGACCAGTAACATTGTCCCATTAGACTGCTAAAACATCGCGGTATGCGTCGGCGCGGCGCAGGAGCAACAGTTGGCGGTTAGACGCGAAATAGAAAGCGACCACGTTGGAGAAAGTGGTGTGCGAGGGGAAGGAAAAAGAAGAAAGAAAGAAACGGCGATGAAATGCGAAATTTCCGTATGAACGGGACCCGGGAGACACGCGACACCGGGAATATAGCGTGGAATTATTGGTACCGGTGGACTGTTCGGCGACCCGGGGGACACAGGACACGGAGAGCCAGGCGGAATAAAGAAGAACCGTCCGATTCGCTGTAACACGCCTCTAGGGGCTAGACAATGGGTTAATCTTACCCCGGGCTTCATTATTCCCGCGTTATCTGGCCCGGAGCAGCCGCCGATAATCGATGTTTAACGACGCTGTTTACAGCCTAATGGCCTGCCTAATTTGAATGAACGCCGGCCAATCGAGGCCCGACGCTGCTGCTGGCTGGCCTCGACTCGGAGCCTCTTTCATGGCACGGTCCACGTTCCACCGGATCGAAACCTTTTCATGTTAATTTATCATTCGATGTGCTCATCTGACACGCGTCTCTAATCCTCACCCCGTAAAATTGATCGCGAAATTTGATATACAGTACTGTAGAACATTGTTTATACGAACCAATTAATGCTAAACCTCGCATACACCAACTTTTAGCTATTAATTATATGAACGTGTTCTGAAGTACAGTATAACCTCGTTTATCTGGACATGTCGAGGTAGAAACAGTGTTGCCAGGCCAAGGGAATTGAGAGGAATACAGTAACCCTTCCTCTGTCGTTACCGGAATAGTCGCGTGACATTTGGTGACGAAACGCGTCACGTGACCGAGTAGAGTGGGAGACAAGGGAGAGTCTTAAGGCGCTAGACTCGTTTTCGGGATTGCAAGGGTGCGGGATTCTTCGGGATTCGCCTTCGCATTTCTCGATAATACAAAAATGGGGTTTCTCAGTAGCCCAAAACGATAGATAAAAGATCGATCTGGGGTGCTATCGCCCTCAAAAGTCCTATTTTTTCGTTTGCGAGGCGTAATTTGCATTATAGCTATAAAAATAGCTACATGCGCAGTTGTATGCTTCCGAATAATGCAAATTACGCCTCGTAAACGAAAAACTAGAACTTGGCTACTGAAAAACCCCATTTTTGTATTATCGAGAAATGCGAAGGCGAATCCCGCACCCTTGCAATCCTGGAAAAAGGAGTCTACTCCCTTAATCTGGCGACACTGAGTACAATCAGACTTCCTAGTCTTCATGAGAAAATCCGATGCACCTATGTCCTATGCACCAGCCAAATAGTTCTTCCGACAAAAGTCCGTAAAAATTCTCCTTAAATAATGCTTATTGCAGGTTAAAATACGCTCCGACACGTACCCCGTGAGAACATAGCCAGGCGACAGTCATAGATTCGATCCGGCATGGGGATACCTCCCATAAAACATAATGATCATGGTTTAATAATGATTGATGCTGGGACGTTCGCCTCTCTCCTCGCGCCGGCAGCAATTTATTCTAATTTATTCTTCAGGGAGCGGTGTTTCCTGTGTGCTAATCGAAACGCTGCTTTCATTCTGGCGAAGGATTCGTTCGATCCGCGGCGCGGGCGAGAAGAAAATATTCTTTGTCCCGGGGTTCCTGGCGTTCGCGCGTCTCCTTTTCATTCATTTATGCGCGTAAAGGTGGGATGAATTTCCCATGATTGTAACCGGAGTCCTTGAGTTCGGTTATCCCGAGTTTCTTTCGGCGCGAACTAGATTCGTTATCGGATGCTCGGTGATTCGGAAACTGGGCTAACCTCGTCTGCGCGTGATCAACGAAATCGACGAATTTCCCCGGGTTAAGACCTTAATCACCGACGACCTTGCGTCGTAAAGTCGCCCACGAGCTCTGGATTTCCTCTTTTACCACTGGTTTATGGGCTTGAATGAGAATGCTTCGCGTAGGGGCAGAAAGTCGAGGACATTCCGTTCTCGTCAATCACTTCTCCGAACGGATATTGCACGACTCACGAAAACATATTGGATGAATCAAGGTGAAAAATTCCGTCTTCGGCACAGCCTGTCCATATAGTAAATTCTTTTTTTTGTGGTTTATTTTAATGTGGTCGCATTAACAGCTAGGTCATTAGCGACCACATGGTTTACAAATCGAATATATCATATCTTACATGTTACTTCTGTAGAATCACTCCCTACACGCTTGTACATGTTATTCGGCCGCACCCTGTATATATCGATAGATCTAAAGAAGAGAAGGACGTTTCCAATGTTGTCCTCGCCTAGATTTGACTTGAGGTCATTATCGATGGGAAATCTGGATCGTTGTGAAGAGAATTTGGGACATTCGAGTAGAATATTTTGGATGCTGTTAATCACGGCGCATGTTGTACACTCCGGTGGGTTTTGTTTGGTTATCAGGAAGTCATGGGTAGATATACGATAAATTCTTGTCGTTTTTGAATTACAGACAAAAGCGTTCGGACAAGGGAATTTGTTTTTTGAATTCTATTCCGGTCGTAAACCCTAGACATAACTTTATTTAACGCACGAACCTTTTTTGCTTCCCCTGCGTCTACTAATTGTCTAGACTCGAGTCTGGGATTACGTCACGCTCGAGCGGTGTATTCGTAGGAGTGTGCAAGAACCCGAGAATGTCAGGAATGGTCGGGTCGCTAATTATTCTCGGGATTGGGTCAGGTTCCCGGAAGTGTCCCGCGACGTAAGAATGTCGGAACACCGAGATTTTGGGAATTCGAATTTGTACGTTTTCAAAATTCAATATACATTTTTATTGATCTACGCGCACCTCGTTTTTCATCAGTAGACTGCGGGTGTTTATGCAATTTGAAATTTTTCGAGACGATTTTTAAGAAGGGGGAACCAAATAAAATATTGATTTCAGTGGTAGTAGCCCTTGTAGATCTGATATATATCAAAATTTGACTAAATCCTGTCGAAGAATATATTCTGGCATTTTTTGAAAATTTTCAGAAGCCAGAAATGCACAAAGATCCGCAGTCTATTCATCGTATTCAATTTTTGTAAATTAATAAAGTAGTAGTCGGACGTGCTCCGACATTGGAGTGGAACAGGAAAGGGGCCCAAAAATTCGCCCCTTTCGTGTCCATTAATTTTAAGACTTTTTGGATCACATAGAAAAAAGTGGCAAAAATTAAGCAACTAAATTAACGATAACTGAGTAGATTTCAATACCTCTATCTTTATTTCATTACTGGTTCTAAAAGGTTCAACGTGTTTACAAAAACAGTAAACAAACAGCCAGACCAGGTTTACGTAAACGTTGTCACGGAACGTGCAGAAATTCGGAAAATTCCGGTGGTAGCAACAGTTATTTGTCTTGAAAACTAAAAGAGAGCTCCTGGTGTATGGAAAGAAGAAAGTTATTGAAAATGTGTAGAGCATAACATATATAAATTTCATAAAAATAGGAGAGGAGTGTCTCTTTGTAAATAATTACCCCCTGAATTTACTCGGCCCGGCTACACTGAACGCAGGGCCGAGCAAAGCTCGAATAAACGAACGTTCGATGACGTTGATATATCAGCGTATCAACATCGGAGAGATATCGCGTGTGTGTTCTTGACGCGCAAAACAAGCCAATCTACCGTGACAGTGCGTGAACTACAATGCCAAAGCGATCGGAAACCATGGGTGCGTTGTATATTTTCGGGATGCATTGCCCGCACGTAAATACACGAATCGCCGTGTATATTCAGGTGCACTGTTGCTCGCATCTTGATCGAATGGTTTCCAACAAAGAACTTTCGCGTTCGATGGACAAACTCGCTGGTTTCTCTTTCAACACTTGTACTTTGACGGCGTTGTTGCTGCGACACCAACGAAAATAATGCGCTGCATCTATCGCCCGATGCACAGTGTATCGCAGTAATATTCGCACACTTTTAAAAGGACGATAATTGGACAATTATTGAGATTGTAAAGACGTTTTCATGGGAATTCATTGAATACATTTTTTGACTCCAATATATATTATAGTAAAAATCGCACAAAATATAAATAAATTTAATCTTGTTATTTTTATAATACCATACATATTAGTCACTTTTGATGGTCTGTAGGTTTAGTGTTAATATTGGACCATAGGATTTGGGTTTTTTTTGAGAAATTAGAATAATTAGTTTACTAAATGATGAAAAAATTGCAATTGGTCGGAATTGAGGGATTTACAACTCGTTATATTTACATTTAACGTTTACATTTTCAACGAAAATTTCATCGAGAAAATTTTTCAGATAGGACATAATAATAATTTTTGAACTTTTAAATAGAACTGTATGATTTTCTTCTTTCTAAAGCGAAATATTTTTTACTTAAATAGTAAAGCTAATAGAATTACTTGCAGGTGAACATGATGTTCTAGTTTAATAATGGGGAAACAGAACTATATTTTAGATGCGATACGCTTTTCCCTTGTGGTTACCGTGTTCTATACTGGAAAACAGGGGTTTAAAGCGGGTCTGCTTTTGAACGTTCCACGCCTTCTGTTACACGAAACTCTCACATTTTCATTCTATACATTTAAAATTTCATTATATTTTCTTTCCCTTTTTTTCATTGTCGTAATTTTCTTATTTAATAAATGGTGCCGTCCGTTTTGTTTCGTATTCCGCGTAAAATGAAATTGAAATGTACGTAATTACGTTTTTTCTTCGCCAGTCTCGCAGCGATTGTAACAATGACGTTTTTGATCGTGGCGGTAAAATAACGATCAAACTATACAGCTTGCTAGAGAACATACCAAAATTCATCCATGGCGAAGGGGTGAAAGCAGCCCTCAGAGTTCGAGATCAAAAGTACATCTTTTTGTGTAGAATAAAATCTTTTTAATTGTGCGTGTTTTTAAATTACATATTTAACCATGTGAAACACTATTTATAGGTCATTTGTTTAGAAAATATATTAAAAAATTAAATTTTTTGTAGTTTTTGTTATTAAACATTAATCTATTTTCGTGAAAACTCGTATGTGTGTTCTATGAATCAAAATAGCGGATACTAACGTGTCTACAAAAAGAAGCTGCCGTCAGAAATGTGTTTAAAAAATGGATAAATGAAGTAGTGAATAGTCCCAGACATTCTCAATAATAAAGTTGAAAGAATGGTTCGCCGTGCAAAGGTTAATGACAGGTTTAGCGAAATGGAAGGTACATATTCCGAAGTTGGCGCTTAATTCCCGAGAGTTGGCATGGAATAGTTGGGACAAACCGGGGAGTACAATCGAGCTACTGATCGATCGATTCACACTACGATTGATCGCCGGTAAAAATTGCTTTCGCCCGCAGCGCAACGGCGGCGATTGATGCGAAGACGACCGGGGTCTTCGAGCGGGCAGCTTTTTATTCATAAAGCGGTAACATTTAATTGCCAATCGAAGTTCGGTTGAATCGAAATCAAGTGGTTCACGGGGACGTTGCAATCAACTGTAAAACGTTTTAATTGACGGCCGATGAAAGAGCTGGTCGAGGGGACTGCTGATTGCAAAGGGGAATCCGACGAAAAACGTCGGGTCTACTTGCGTTACCGCGGTAAAAAGGGATTCGCTATTGTTCGCGGAACTTCAAAGCATTGGAATCTCTCGATTTTCCATAGATTTTCTTTTTTATTAGCGTAGATATGGAGTATATGCTGAACGCCTGGCTCTCTCTCTGTTTGTAAAACAAAGCACGTTTCTAAATAAATCATTTTTGCACCGTTTCTAACACGTCTTATTTGCTTTCACACGATTTTTAGCGTCCATTTTGTTGGCTTTTATGCAGTTTTTGCGAGCACCCTTTCTTTATTTTTACACTGCTTTCAACATTCTTTTCCACCTCGTACAAAGAGAACGAGACGTACTTACAAACAGATTTCTTTTTAGTTGTGAATGTTAACAGTATCTATATACGTTGGTTTTTGAAGATAGAATTAAACAAATAAAGTATTAAAATTTCTTGGAAACATCCTGTAAATAAACTCCTTGTTCGTGATTGAATTTCACAAGAAAATATTGGAAGAAAATTACTAAAACGAGAACAAGCAGAGGCCATTTCTTTGTCCGTACTTCTTCGTCAAGGGAGGAAAATATAAGCATAATGAGCTGCTAAACTTTGTTCTTGAAAATAAGAGATTGTGCAGTGTTGAATTAAAATACAGACTTCAAGGGAACCTGTTTTCAACAGTTTTCAACAGTTAGAGCGTCCGAATATTAATTCCGGCCACTGTACTTGGTACCAAGACGTTCATGATCATGAGATGTTACTAATATTTTTATAAGTGGTCAAGTATAATGTGTTTCAAGATAAATACAATGACCTATTTATGAAGGTTCAAGGTCATTCATTCAAGGTCACTTAAGGTCAAGTGCAATAAAGAATAAACTGTCGCGTTTATAATGCTCCACCCTGTATGTTGTCCGGGTTTCACACGGAAAGTTCAGGGTTTTTAATAGAAAAACCTTTTATGCCGTTCGTCCTGGGTTCGGGATTTTATAGCTGGCAACCCTTAGAGGATATTTCATTAGATTGCGATAAAAGAGACACCCTGTATGTAGGCGTCTCGTTCCACCGTGATATCGCCACTATACTCTGGCGAGACAGACCATATAGCAGGGTCGTATTTGCCGCTTATTGCGAGCGAGCGTTGGGGAGCTGTCACCGGTGTGTCCGTAACGTCATTATCCGTCGAGTCGGTGAACAATGTGGCGAATCGATGGAACCGTGGCAAAAGGTGAAAATCTGACAGGTGCAGGCGTACCATACCCTCGACCGCGTGTAGCTCTCCGGCCGAAAATACCGGGCCGGTCGCGGGCAGGTAAACGGCCCGCGCCCGGAATTTCCGATTAAAACGTGAATAATTGCGGCGGAACACGCGTCAAGCAACCGCTGGAAAATCGCGACGATCGGCTCGGAACGGCCGCGGAGTTGTTTCGCGTTCCCGAAATGAAATTACACCATGCCAGCTCTCGATGGATATTTAAACCGCGCAATTAACGGTTCCGCACGCTTTAATTCCATAATCGGTGCGCGTCATTGCGTCCACGCCGACGCGGCGCAGCCAATAGCTTAGTCGATTCGCGTTCGTCCTGAAATTCGTCGACGAGATTTTCATCGGATCAAGGGTCAAACGAAATCGACCATTCGATGGCGATTCGACGACTAATGATTCGTCAACCGGTCATCAATGCGATATTGTACGGAGACCATAGGCGATTCTAGTATACGGTTAGAAGCAAAATTGAACTCACACGGGGAATTTTAACATAAATAATACTTCACCGAATATTTGCATATAGAATATCCTCCTAACTTAAATAATCATTCGTCATTCATTCAGTCGTTGCAACGTGATTCGTTGCAACAAATGAATGCTAAGAAATTAAATGATCAGCTCGAGAATCAATGTTTCGAATCAAATATCGGGTGTTGGAATTCAACGATGCCATAGCCTCTTAGGGTCTTGGCGTAGGGAGCGGTTTTCCCGGAAGTTTTCACTATTAGCACATAAATAAAATACAGACATTTTATTAATATCTAAATAAATTATTTATTAAAATCTATAAAGACATTTCCAACATCGGGTCCTAGCATCCTTGGATGCCCGAAGATATTTATGGGTCGGTCGACCCGATGCGAAAAATATCCAGCTCGAACCAACCCGTAATTTCGAGATCCCGCACTCCCCTAGTTCTACAAAAGCATTCAGTAGATGTGTGCATTTTTGAATCTACCAGATGGATGTGCAACTAAAATATAGAACATTCCATAACTGCACCACTACTGAGTGCTCATATTTGTGGAATTTGTTAAAAACCCGATATTCTGCTTTTTAAAAAGCGAACATCGTTTTAAAACTGCGCTCGGGAAATAAGCACAGTAAAAAATTGAAAGGTATAAAACGAAAGGTTCCTGTCACGACAAAGTAAGCATACCTGATCATTAGGCTACGAATTTTATGCGTTTATGTGCAGCTGTAATTTGAAACAGCAGAAAGATTTCAAAAATTGACGAGTATCTTTCAACTGACTCGAATTATTAAGGGAAGAATGAATTCTTAAATAATTCGCCTGTATCTTGCAGTGGATGCAGACAATTTTTATTTTTTAATTGTAATTTCAGATTTGTGCAATTAAAACAGGCCAGAATACTTCCCGTCACACGAGATGGGAATAAATCGTGAATTTTTGTGATTATTGTTAAATGACAAAGACCAAAAATGCGACCACAAAAAGATCAAGTTTGTTGCATTTATTATTCATTTCAGGTAGAAAGAGAAATTTAAAATCAGGTAAAGGATTTTATAGTGGTTAGGTAACTCGGCGATGAAACAGTGTGAAATTTTACGGTTTTGAACAGGAAGGATAAAGCTGTCGGTGCAGTATCCTCTGGTGAAATCGTGTCATAATGAGCGATCTTGTAGCGTGGCTTAACGCAGCGAGGCGCGAAAATTTTATCGACTCCGTCCCTGGCGACTCGAAAACGTTTTCGCGGTGTAATGCCCCGGCGTGGTTTCAGCGAACGTTTCCGTCGATCGATTTGCGTATCTCTTTTCCTTTTGATTTCCGGGAGGGTATAAGTTTCGCGTATTGCATTTTAAAAGCAAATGCAGGAATGGTCCGGCGATCGGTGTGCACGGCATGGCAACCCATTGGCCGGCGGACCCTTTGACCAGCGAAGTTGAGCTGAAGGAGAGGAGAAGAGAGAGAGAGAGAGAAGGGCAGCAGGTGGGCGGCCGTGGACGTCGAACGAGTACGTGGTTTTATCGATTTGTCAATTTGGAACGGTTTCCTGTCGGCGGCGCGGAATAATTTACCGTTGGCCAGCCTCATGACATTGCGCTCTGTCTTCCACTCTTTCGTTTGTGGCTACGACGCGCACATAAAGACGAATAGATTGCCGTTTGACCCTGCGATATCCGCCTTTCCCGCGACACCAAATCCGCCGAAGCTCAGTTTCACTCGCTTTGGTCAACTGTTTCCATAAACGTTTACTACCCTCTAAGGAACTGTTTTGCGAATTGTTGTGGTGTTCGCCGGTTGCGGTAAGTACAGGGTTGCCATCTATAAATTTGAGAACCCAGCACGAACGGCATGAAAACCCCGGACAACATACAGTGGCCGGAATATTAATTCCGAATATCAATTCGGACGCCCTAAAAAAGACGCTAACTTTTTTAATATCGTACTAAACGATTTGAGCTTTTTTGGGAAGTTAGAGCATTAGTTTACTACAGGAGAAATTTTTTCAAAAATTGCAATAGATCGGAATTGTAGAAAAAATATTAACAGTTGCATTTTACAAGGTTCAAATCGTATAGTACAATATTAAAAAAGTTATCGTCTTTTTTAGAGCGTCCGAATATTAATTCCGGCCACTGTATCTATGGTCGCCAGGATAAACGCCGCATATCACAATTTCAAAAAATTTGAGTTTATGCATTAATTGAGCTTTTATAGTATAGGATTTACGTATTTACAAGAGAAAAAGGTCATGAAAATCAATTCAAAAGACTCCGAAAAATAATGCAATTTAACCGATGTCCCATGTCAAAGCGTTAGTGATGAAAACTTTAAACTTCCCTGACAACCCAGATATATTTATTACGATAATTATCAGTAGATAGGATTTATTTTTTAATGAATTGAAATGAGTGAACAACAAAATTGCAAATATGTTAGATGAATTTAAGAATAGAAATTCTTCTTTGTCGATCGTAAATTACTGAATAAACTTTTTAATGGTTCCGGCGCATAGGTTCGATCTAATTTTGACTAACAAGCAATTTTGCAAATTTTTAAATTATTCTCAACGTTTCGATCCTTGATGGAAACGTTGAGAATAATTTAAAAATTTTCAAAATTGATAAAAAGAATTTAAGAATGTTGTTACATTATTATTGACTTGTTAAAATTATTGAAAAATGAAATACATTGTTACATTTCTTACAATCAACTTAGAAAAATTTTATTTTACAGAAAAATCCGCAGTCTATTTACTAGAATCGAATTGAGAATCTTCGTCACGAGTCCGACACTATGTTGCAGGGCAAGGGGTTGAAAGTACTTGGACAATTTGTTCAGTTTACATTCATAATTTACGACATGCCAGTTATGTTTGCAACTGCATTTGCTCCGATTCGTACTAGCAAAACGATATGCATATATACATATGAAGAATTAGCGAAGTTAGAACGAGTTATTGCACAACCACTCTGACTTTCTGTTTAACTGAATCGGCAGTTCTCATCATCTATTCCGCGAACACTTTCCCCAGAAACGTAGAAGACAACAACATTCCATTAACAGCGTCAACACTCGAAGTTCACGTAATCATGAGCACCACTTCTCACGGAAGTACCCAGTGAACAAATGTTCCCAGAGCCAGGATGAAGTAATTTCCACTACAGAATACCGCTACCCGACGCGATATTACCGATGGCCGCAACCGTTCCGACTTGCGACTTGCAAGTTTTGGCAAGAGAACGTATTATTAAATTTCTCGAGGTTCCTGGACGCTCTTCCCAATTTCGTTCTCGAAGAGCGGATGATGGTCTAGTCAAATGCTCCTTGTCTTCTCAAAATTTACTCGAAAGTACATTTTATTCTGCGTGGAAAGTCTCTCATGATTTTCCATTTCTATTAACTTATCTAATAGCATATATAAATTTAAACTTTTCAATTTTTTATTATGAAATCTTTACTGTTTAAAATATGGCAATAAAGAGTTCATAAAATATAGCAATAAAGAGTTTTCAATTCTTTATTATGAACTCTTTACTGTTTAAAATATGGCAATAAAGAATTCATAAAATATAGCAATAAAGAGTATTCAATTCTTTATTATGAACTCTTTACTGTTTAAAATATGGCAATAAAGAATTCATAAAATATAGCAATAAAGAGTATTCAATTCTTTATTATGAACTCTTCATTTTTTAAAATATGGCAATAAAGAGTTCATAAAATATAGCAATAAAGAGTTTTCAATTCTTTATTATGAACTCTTTACTGTTTAAAATATAGCAATAAAGAGTTCATAAATACTTCGTTTAAAAAATTATAAAAGAAATATGAAAACACACATTTTTCAAGATTGTAAGGTCAACTACTTTTTAAAGATTTGTGCATATAATATCATATGATAGCCGAGGATAACATGAATCCAATGATCTACAATATCATGACCTTCATATGTCCTTGGCTAACAGAAATAATATTAGAATTGTTCTAATATTCTGCTCTTCATGTTTTTTCTATTGTCAATAATACAAGAGATTAATAGCGCAGGGAATTTTAATGTATGGTTTTATGTTTAAATGGGGTGAATTTGTGCTTTACATAAAATAGTTTATAGGTCTCATGTTTGCGGGAGATCTTTAATTTACGACGCGACTATTTCAAAGGCTGACTGCTGCTTGATTAAACTACTGCATCTCCTAGCCTTTCAGTTAATAGTTCCGTTGTAAACCTAAACCGTTCCAATATCCGTTACCAGACTCTCTCTCTCTCTCTCACACACACACACGCATCCTCATTTATCACTGAATTCTAACTCGTTCTGACTGAGGAGAAATTTAGCTCACATTTCATGGAAAATATACTGAGGAAATTTGAAATTAGTAAAAAAAAAGCCGAATTTATTGTGAGAATCAGAATGTACAGAATTTTCTGAGTTATTTATTCCACGATTTACAAATGAAAACTCAAACTTATAACGCTGCACACTAGAGCAACGATTTTTAATTGAACTCATGTTTGAATGATGTTTGATTTTGAACTGATGTTTGACGCATGAAAGATTAGTTGAAAAATCATGATGATGGAGTAAGATCGAAAATGGTCTATCTTTCTGATCGTAGTTGAGAGATTATTTACAATAATAATGATCTGAACATTTTCTGGATATTGTTCGAAAAAATAATTTCATTCGAAAAAAGACTGTTCTACATTCTCTAGCTTCCAATCTCTAATTCGGGGACTGTTTCGCCTTCAACGTGGGCGTTGACCATGAAAAAATGGTATCTATTAAATATTTTTCCGAAGACTATGTGTCTCGCATCAGTTTCGCTAAAATGGACTTGCGTAACCTGGATAGGTTCCCTGATAAGAAGCGAGAATGAGGGGGACATACTGCGGGGGCATTACAATCCAGAGATGAAAGATCGAGAGGCTCTCTTCTTATCAGAGGACAGACCGGCAGTCTATTGATCTCTGAAGACTGCGCGACCGAGATCCTTCATTCCCGATGGATCGAGCAACTGTCAAGGGGATTAGATGGAGAAAGACAGTGTGTGTAAGCTTGTGTAACGTGTCGCAGGGTTTGTTACGCCGACAGGCGGGGACATGAAAGGTGTTCGGCGAGAAATAAGGAGAAACGGGACGAAGGTACTTGGATCGGGAACATCGGGCGGGTGGAGGGGTAAGGGGAGGGCTTGAAGATTCATCGTTGGCAGGTTGCCGTGGTTTTTCCTTGCGGCGAACACTTCCATGCGATCGGGTATCCTTTCCGGGCACCGTTTCGAAGGTCCTCCAATATCGGTCATACCGTATGAATCGGGTCTTCCTTTTCTTCGAGCGGCAACGGCGGCCTTCCGTTCGCGATTAAATTGGTTCTCGTCCAGTGGCTTTTCACCTATCCTTCCATTGATTCAACGGCGCGACTGCAATCAGTCCGTTCTACTACATAAATCCTAGCCAGCGGACACGTCCCGTGACCCCATCCCTGATCGAACACGCCTCCGGGAGCAACCGTTCGATCCCACGTACCGATCCCGTGTCGCGGATCCTGAAAATCTGAACGACGCCGGATAAGATCGAAATTGGCGAGCAAGGAGATTCGGTGGTTCCACGATGGAACGATGGAAAACGGCTGGCTGGCGGGCTGGTTCGTTCGCTAGGAGGGGATCATCTCGTCGTCTCAGAACTACTTAGCAACTTCCGAAGGCTCTCCGCATCGATGTTGAAGAGTCAATTTTAACTTTATCTCGGTCGAGTTTGCGGCCTTCCCTCCTTCGAGCCGACACGAATTCGATGCCCCTCAACCCCTCCACCCCTCCCCTCCACGCCTTTGCTTATACGTGCCGGTGGAAGTGGCGAGCACCGGCCAAGATACTGTTTGTAAGTTTCATAATATCGGCGCGAACGCTCGGAAACGTCGAGTCCTCGCGACTCGAGGATATCCTGTGTAGAGACCAGCCGGATTTGACAAACCTCGGAGGCCTGTTACGAAGGATTTAGCGACGCTCCTCGGAAACGAAGACGGTCTAGCCGTTTTCGCATTTCTCGCAAAGCCTGAACGACGAAATTTATTTTGACGCGAGAATATGTGTAGTTATTTAACACTAAACCTACCACCACCGGTCTGCGAATGAAACTATTGTAAATATTATAAATAATATCTTTTGTAAATATAATCTCTCTCTCTCTCTCTCGCAAATTAGGTTAAGTATAGATCTAAGTTAGTTATAAGTTAGGAGTAAGGTTAGAATTTAAGAGCGACAAGAACGGAGAAAGGAATTGGAGGGAAGGGGATAAGGAATTTGTAATCCTAAGGGGAACCAAATAAAGAATACATACATACCACCACCGGTCGAATGAACGGTTCCAGATTTTTCATTTCACAATTATTGAAATTTTGTGGTAAATGATTAAACTTATATATTTAGCAGCGCAGATATTATAATATGAACCGGCATACTGTTAAAGCTCGGTAGGTTTAGTATTTAAAAAAACATCGATGACCTTGAAGAATAAAAAATGTTTTATTTTGTCAAAATTAAAGAAGATATTCTGAGGATCACACGTAAGTGGAACATCCAGTATACACAGATCGAAGGTGGAACGAAAGTGTTCTCGGTCGAGATTTATGGGAAACGTCTCAGATTAGACAGCTTTATCCTATCATCGGGATTGAAGACAATTCGGTAGTTTGCCGGAAACAATCGTTTCACCGGAGAAGCCTGACAAACGCGGCGTCATATTTGCACATGCACGGCGAGAGACAAAGGGCGCGTTCGTCGCGTTTCGAAAGAGCCACGTGGTGGTCCGAATCGGTAGCCGGATGAACCGTCCGTTCCCGTGCTTTCTTTTTAATCGATGGGAAGCATTTTACACGTCACCGGAACTGGGAATAAAAATAAATACCGTCGTTCCACTGCTATTTCGAATTTATCGTATCCGTTGGAACTGGCTACGGCTTCCTGCGGATAGCGTGCACGATGAGCGCAGTGTCGCGTCGCGTTTCACGAGTATGATCAATTCAGTCGCGTAGATGGATTCACGCTGACGTCAATCGGTTACGAAAAAAAACACAGGGGTAGCGAGAGTAGAGGAAACATTGAGGAAATAAGAGAGAAAAAGAGGAGAAGAGAGACTAGGAACAAGGCTGAAAGCTCGGCCGGCTTGCTTTCTCTCTCGGAAAAAATAATAGAAGCTTCTTGTACGTGGCATGGAGCGGGATGGAAAACTATTTATCGGCCTTTCACAGCGAGGAACAAATTGAAGTCTGAAATCCGTTTTTCAGCGAGAGCCCAGCGGACGGGAGACGAGGACCGATTTATTTATATTGCGGCGTCGACGTGTTTGTCGCGCATCAATTTTCGCGGAATCAGGCGAAATCGCCGAACCTTGCTATCCGAGTGTGTTCATCATCGAAATTTTCCGGCCTATCAATAGGACGAAAAATAATAAAATCAATTGCAAAATTCCAACGGGGCGTGGTTTAAATAAACAAACAAACCGACAGACAGACACGAAAGCGAGCTAATAAAAACGTGGTAAAATAGGTATACATAGATATTATAATTATAAAATACATTAGAAGTATATTATGTTATAGGTGGATTGTTGAAATTTTAGGTCCAGCATGTTTTCTGACGAACTCTATATAACATTTTTTGTTCTGTTCGGATGTAGATTTAGCCCTCGCAGTTTGGTCGTTTAAGTTTAGGACACCCTGCATATATCTTACTGTTTATTGCTAGATATTAATTTATTCTTGTACCAGGCAATGAAAACGCCAGGTACCTAGTCAAACCGCTTGTCTATCTATCACTGATCGCCACAAAATCCAATTAACCGTTCAGGAATGATGTCTGTGCACCGTATTGGCTCTAACAAACGCTCCAAAATTTATTACACGAGGCCAAATGACTAAGTACGACAGAATTTCATCCATTATTGCTATTATTTCTGGAAATCATGGGTAGATATGCAAGTCTACTTTAATCCCGTATTAAATCCCAATTTAATGTACATTCAGTGTAAAATGATCGTTAAACTGTAATAATATAATAAAATGTTTTATAAACTTAGAAACTGCTACAAATTAAAAACTCTCCAAAAACTTTGGGAAATTTGTTTTTTCGCTACTGAATCTATACCTAATATCTTTAGAAAGTAGAGGGTTCAAACTTTATAATAAATCTGGTGTACGATTCTATTTTTTTTCTTTTTCCGGAATTATATCAGTTTCAAATCAGAAATATTTGTGTTGTAACACGATTTGGAGTCGTTGTATATCGAGAGAGATGTATAGCTGTCGAGATTCAAGAGTGGATCTCGACGCGATCACTTGAAAAAGCGCCGAAATTGCGACGGTATTTGCGAAAAAAGTTACTGGCTCGTTTTCTGCACCGGCTAACAAGCCGACCAGTTATTTCGCTGACTGATTTACACGCGTGGACGAGGAACGGAATTCTGGACACGTGCATAGGGATCCCTATCATCGATAACGTTTAATTTCTCGGTTCATCGTTTTCTTTCTATCCAGAATCGTCCAATGCAGCCTCCTCACGTGACCGGTACCAATCTTGAAATAAACGATCCTGTGTGGACACAGATCCAGCGAGCCACGAATTGTGACGCGAATTCAGTTCAATGTTGCCTAATTTTAACAGAGAATGCACTGACACTGGAACTACAGATTACCGAAACTGATAAACTTGATAAATACTGCTGTCTACTTTTGGCAATGCATTAACACTAGAACCACAGTGTTAAAAACAATTTTATATATAGACTGTTACAGAATTTTGGTGGATAACACGGATCCAACCCATATTTTACAGGCAAAGGCTTTTTTAAAAGCTACAATAACAAGTCTTCCCAGCAGATTGCATTGTGTTGTTCTACAATAAAGAAGCTTTCAAGTTAATTTTATTTCCAAAGCTTGCTGTTCCCAAAAACGTGTAATGTAAGTATTAAGTTTTTATTCTAAATCTTCTTGACCCATATACAAAGTGCTCGCGTTATTACTGTCCAGCTTTTCCCTCGAAAATGGAAAATACATGGGCAAAATGGCGGAGTAAAAAGTTTCACTGTCTGACATTACCGACACAGTAGTACATAACAATTTTTTTGAGATTGTTTACAGTGTTTTACAGTGTAAATACTTTTGTTGAGAGTGTTTTACAATTAGCAGCTAAAAAAATTAGTTCTACTTTGAATTTAAGAATTTCGTCTTCAGGATGATGCTCGACAATACAATCTAAAAAAGTTTTAAAGGATTCATAAAAAAAAGAAAGTCTTCAACATATTCAACTTGAAAAATTGAATTGTGGCCACGTTTTCGCGGTTACTGGACCACGGTGCAGTGGCAGCAAGTGTCAGAAAAAAAATCACACGGTTTCTCTCGCGAACAGGTCGCGGGGTTTGAATTTCGGTGGAGCCAGCCGGTCGTTAATCCCGATACTTCGCGGCCGCACATAAATTTAATCATACTTACGGCCGTGTACCGATATGGGCCGTGTACCGATATGTACGCGTCATCCGACCGGCGAATTTATTCGTGTACACCGATCGAGTGGCGTTTTAACTTTACCCGCGGCTCGCGACACTCGAGCCATTAATTTCCACCTGCGCTCCCCATTAATTCCCATCAATCTGTCAGTAATTTTCGCCAATCAATCACCCCCGGCTCGAACAGATTCGAAATTCTCGGACACGGTCCTTCCGGCATGCCAACCCCGCAGCGCGCATTATATCCGCGAACTTTTCGACCTTACAACGGTCGCATTAAATTAATGGCGAGTACGGCCATTTTCCTCGGTTTGTACCGTCCTGTGTAAAATAGTCCTTTAACTCCGCCACTCACGGTCGTAGCTGCAACATTTTCATCCACCGGTTACACCGTTACACATACGCCGCCATCACGATTTCCGCCGGCGACGAATCGAAAACGTTTCAAAAGGATTTCGGTACGTGTCTTCGAAACACGCCATGTAGTTCCCACCTTTTCTTTTTGTTTAAGGGTGGGGAAATGCTGTTACGCACACCCCCCTAAGATGAAAGTTGGGGGGTAACGGGACTGTATCCCTAACCAAACCCACTAAAACCCCACCGCCCAGGGCTTTAATCCGATCCTCTTTTGGCCCGATAACCCAACACCCGGGGTCACTATTCACATTTGCTCCCGAGTATTGATTGACGCATCCTATCGGATCTTACCTGGCCACAAAGGACTTATCCTCTTGCGTTATGTAGTTCCCCACCTTTTTTTGATTCGGGGCGATGGGGAAATGTTGTTACGCACATCCCCCTAAGATGAAGTTCAGGGAGTAGTGTGGGGCTCGGCTCCCCCTTAGATGGAGATTGGGGGCACGGGACTTATATCCCTACCCACACTAAATTTCCACCGCCCAGGGCCTAGCCCTTCCCCACTATGCCCGATATACCAGCACCCCCAGCACCCTACTCTTCGCATTTACTCCTGTGGTGGTGGGCGACTCATCGTATCCTACATCTTCATTGGGCTTATCCTTTTCCGTAAATGTAGTTACCTGGGCTCCGCAAAAAACAGATTTTCGAGAAAGTATGTCCCACTCCGAGAATGAATTTGTTTTCAAATTACAACCACAATATACCTATGATAAAAATACTGTCACACATAAGAAATCAATGTTTTTATTTACAATTTCTCCAACAATAGTTGGCGCATTTTTCAAAGAACAATGTCTTGCACAATATTCAGATGCGACATTTTCAATTCTCACAATAAAACGTAATGAAACGCACCGTCAGATATAACACACTTAAAAATCGATCAAAATGCAGACCCAAATTGCCTCGGAACGCAATAAAGGATTGGATAAAAAAGTATCGTGCCTTCCTAATTTGGTTTATAGCAATCTATGAACAATGAACTTCAACGTTCGACTCTCGGATTAAAGTTTAATGCAGTTTCATAGTCGAGCTACATTCGAAATTGTGTTTTATTTAACAACACTTCGCCACCGATTCGTTCCGTTCATCGAAATACCAAAAAATGCAACAAAGAATATCGAAATCAAATTTTCACTGGAAAATACTAAAAAAGAGTTGCTTTCTGGTTATGCGTATACAGGGTATCCCAAAAATGTCGGGTTGTCTTGAAAGTGGCAGTTCCTGAAGTTATTAAACTAATCTTTCGTTTGCTAAAATGTCTGTCTCGGAGGTATGTAGGTCCCACTGAAAAAATATGATTGCATCTAATTCTGGTACTACAGAAAGAGAAATAACTGTCATAAAATTAGTACCACTGAAGAGATCAGATTATTAATCCTGAAATGAACTATATTCCGTAGTCTAAAACTTGAGAACTTTGTTATCAAATATCTAACCATTGCTATTTAAGAACGCCGATCGTTTCTAAGAATAAAATAGGCGAAACACATGTAGAGGGTAAAATTTACCCTCTACATTTAATTTAATATACAGGTAAAATTTGCACGGCGGTGAACGTGTCATAAATGATTAAACCACGCCGCGACAGAGTCGTTCCGGGCACAAGGGCACAATTATAGAAGCTATCCTCACGTACGGCGAACGTCGGACGTTTATTGATTTTCCAACGACGGCGGTCGGAAGTATCTGGAAATTAAAAAGTTCCGCAAAGTCCTGGCTGCTTTTGAGGTCCTTGACGGATTCTCGGTGAACAAAGCGACCCGGCTTTGTCGCCCTGTTGGACACCGCGACCCTTGCGGATCAAGGTAAAGGATGGAGGCGAAGCCTCAAAAGGTTGCACGCCACGCAGCAACCTATTAGCTTGCAGACTGGAAGAAGAGAGGTAAACGTACGCCTTTTTCCCGGGGACCAGCCGGTGGAAGCTCGACTTTTCCGCCTCGAGATGCTCAAGAATCCAGCGCGGGTGTCTTCTTTGAGTCTGCTCGCACGGACGAAATCAATTTACACCTGTACGAATAATTTTCCGTCTCGCGTGAGAGGAACATCTTCGTGGACGAGGAGATATGCAGTTGCTCGAAGAGTGCCTCATGAAATAATCATCCTCAGAATTCGATGGATTCCGACAGTCTTGCACGATGCTCAGCGTTTTTCTTCCACTCCCAGCAAACCCTCGCTCTCTTCTTCTTCTCTCTCTCTCTCTCCCTCGCTATAATTTACTTTTCAATTTTGTAAGAGAACAGAGCGCAATTCAAGCCACTCGTACCAGCTGGGAAACGTTGTTCAAACGCCACCGGCTCATGCTAACGTTCGGAGTGTAGGTTCGTCATGAATATTAGAGAATGTTCATATGGACTGCATCGCATTACAGCTTCGATGCTCTATACTCGTGGTAATCATGTACGCATGATAAATGCAATTGGGGAGGAAATTACAATCGAGTCATTACTGGACAGCATACTTTAATATAATTTTTTTCTTTTGCAGAATAAGTGTTTGATTCAAATACAAAAGGGGAGAAATGAAGAAATGAATGACCTCATTTTTGAATCACTAGTACCTTCTTGTTCTAAGAAATTATGAACGACAAAATCTCCGTAACCGTAAAATAAATCGCACAGTAAGAGGTTGATACCCCTAAGAACGAGACCTCCCCGACCATGCTTCGAGTTTCAACAATATTCGTTTCCGCAGCGTGGGAAAACGCTCGGCGACCGCAAGCAATTAAACACGGACGGGTTCGATTAACTTGTCCGGTAGGTACCGGAACCGAGGAGGACAGCTCCGCGAGCCGAATGGCATCGAAGGTTTACTGGTGGACCTTGAGGACCATAAGTTTTCTGGCACGGTCAAACTTGAAATACGGCTCGCGGGGTGACGCAGAACGAATTAATCTCCGGCGCGAACCGGAAGGCCAGCACCGGGTTATAGAATTGGCCCGGTTGACTCTTGCTCGGGGGTTGCGGAGGGTTGCGGGGACGGATGGACGGTGGCCTGAAAGGACTCCGAGCTACAACGGGAATGTCGAATGTCGCTCGGAATGAAAATTGGTATAGACGTCGTCCGCTCTTGCACAGGCCCATATTGTATGACACCGCGAGATTCAGATGATTTATTACGTAATATCACAGCTACCCTTTCCAGTCACCCCCAACCCCTTCGCCGTCGCTTTGTCACCCGATCCCTATCGTTCGCGATCTTCACGGCACCCCATTCTCCCTTTTCTATCCTTCTATCGACGCCGCGTTTCGCTTGGATCTCGGCCAATTGAAAATTTGACTTTAAAGGTTCTATCGTGCGGAACGCGATTGTTTCCGACCACTTCTGCAAGCTGGACTGTTGCAGATCACAGAAATAAAGATTCGTCGGTAGGCTGATGATCTTCTCGCAGAAAGTTTCTAGTTCGCTTGCGAGAAACAGCAATCAAATTGGAAACTGTAGAGGGAGATTGGTTAAATATTTTTTTATAATTGTTCGTTTGTGAAGGTCGCATTAACGTCGAGGTCGTTAGCGATCATTTTTGGTATACAATCATAGATACAGTGTTTTGTTGGCACAATAATAATCGAAGGTTAGTGTTAGTATGTATACGTGAGTGTGGGGATATTTAGATTTCGTAATATAGGTCTACATTTCTGAGGAAGGTAAGAACAAGCGCAACGATCTTTTGGTCATTGAGACATTCAATCAGATTAGTTGGAATATTATGGACTTGTCGTTGTGCTTGAAGGGCTGGGCACTCAAGAAGGATATGTTCGATAGACAGTGGTATGTTACACGGGGTATAGATTGTTGGAGGGTTTTTCGTGATTTTATAGAGGTGTGTAATATTTGAATGGCCAATTCTAAGTCGCGTAGTGATTGGTTAAATTTTAATCTCGAAGCCGGATCGCGAAAAGGAGACAGTTTCCACGATAGTCTATAACCAGAAGTGAACGAAAAAGAAAGCTCACCGATTATTTGAAGATAGATCCGTTTATTTCGACGGCGAGAACTAGACTGACTCGACCGAGGACAATACGGGAGAGGGTACATTAAGGAGATAGATCGACATATACATACATACATTTAAATAGAGTGAGCTCAGGTGACGAGCAAACATAACCAGTTGAGAAGTATACCGCGAAATACAATAATGCTATTGGCTCCGCGTTCGCGCTAACAGAAACATTTTTCTCTTGCGGCGAAACAAGTAGCACGCATGAAAAGGAGCAACATTTTTTAAATCTACCACGACCTAGCAGGAACCGAGTGCATTTCATGCTCGTCAGGTATATTGTTCCAGCGCAATGTATCAATCCGCCTATCTTCTCCCGCGTTTCCCGTTGATCTTTTCTCATCAGCAGAAGAACGTTAGCTGATGTAGCGTACAGACACACGGCCGGTGCACGTTGGTTTCTTCCGCGGCAGTATGTGAGGCAGGAAGGTCAGACAGACAGCCAGAGGAAAGGGGATAGAAGGGAACGGAAAGGGAGAAGCAGGAGCTAGAGCTCGTTTGAAACGTTATCATTCCGCGGCTGTGCACGACCTTCTTCGCGAGGCGAAATCGGTAACGCCATCACGTATCAGGCATTCCGGATTCCAGCGGCTAAGACCCACGTCATATCCAGACGAAAATTGGAAAATGCTCTTCATTTTCGTCGGCGCGAACGCCTGCGCACGTCGGCGTCGATGCCAACACAGTTCCCACTCGAATCTGCTGATTCTACTCCCCTTTGATCTTCCTCGATCCTCGTTAATGCCTCGCGCCGCCTTCCGCGTCAGTATCTCTTCGCTACAGTTCCAGAGGTTCTCAATGAGCCAGTGCCAGTTAGAGAACCGTTCATTCCTTAAGGCCGGACCTGGAGTAAATTAATAAAATTAATGTGAGCTTTACCCAGACTTAAAAGTAACTGGTACATGTTCCCTTATAAAAATGACAAGATTGATTTTATTTAGACTTTGTGCAGCTCCTATTGTAATATGTGCTCCACTAAAGATATTTATACAATAATATCATATGAAATTATTTTTATTATATCAATAATCGTAAAATAAGAAATCTGGAACCGGTCATTTCTACCAGTGATGGTAGGTTTAGTGTCAATATTCACTTTCGAAACTTCAGGGATATTTTATTGGCTAATTTAATCTTATAAAAATATTTTTTTTCATTACAAAAAGAAATGAACAACGATGAACGAAAGAAACGTACGTAAAGAAAATGTCAATCCAGAAATTAGTTTATTTTACATTGTTTGGTACGGTTAATGATTTTCATGAAGTTGAAACAATGTAATCCATGCGAAATTAGAATGAGTTGACTTTGCCGGTTCGAAATTCGTTTACAGGCTATGTAAAGTCTGAAAATTTACGTTCGCAATTTTCGTGTACGCGAACAGAACGAACATATTCGGTATAACGCTAACATAATCTGACGCAGCTCCCGTTGCTCTGCTTTGCACAAATCCGTTGGTATTTGGTCTAGCCCTCTTGTTCAGTGAGAATCACGATCAATCCCTCGTAAATCCTTAAACCGACAATAGAATCTCAAATTCTCTGGGCATTATTAGTTTCGCGGATGTTTAGTTAATTAATCTTCGGTTTAGTTAATCTTACACGTGGGGAGCTTTTCTCACTTTTATTTGCACAAACATAATTCCTGTATTAGCTTTTGGTTAGTGAAAATCACGATCAGTACCTCGTAAATCTTTGAAGTTGCAATACAACTTCTGATGCGAGAGCTACATTCATTTCTGTTCTTAATCATTTGAAATAGACAAAATTAATAGAACAGTGTTGTTAAATTCTTTAAATGCGTTTACTGTTTTATATTCGATCTACTGATCTTTGTCATAAATGTATAAAAACCGCAATTTAATTATGATACTTTTGTGAGACAAAAAAATTGTTGTCAGAGAAGAGAAAGCTTGTTCAAGGTAACAAATCGTGACATTAATGAATGTAAAAGAGATAAAATCAATTTCTGTCATCTCTCTTGTTCACGACTCAACGACAGCGCCACGCTGACACTACGCTCCGCGTGGCCTGTCGCCGGGCGAGCGTCAGCCGCGCTCTGATTGGTTCGAGTTTTTCATTAATAACTCGACAACAAAACGCCGCAGTACGAAGGAATATGGTGCTTGGAATCAGCTCAGGAATACCACTTTCAGTTTCTCGTATAACCCCTTAAATAAATAACAATATTGTACTAGGATTTCCAAATTAGTGATGTGACTACGGCCACAACTGAACGAACCCTTTCATCCGCAACCAGATTATTCCAAAGAGCACAGTTTCATAAACAGAAGAGACCGTGTGCGAACTATTTGCGAGTGCAGACTGACAGGATTATTTGATGACACTTTCGCGCGAATTTCTGTGCTGGCGGTTCTGCAGACTCGTGCGACAGTCGTAAAACATTCAGGATCCGAGTTCCCGGCCCTGCCGTCGCTGAAGATCAAAGATTTCTTCTCCAATCTCGCTGAGTGGAATCGGTAATTTCGCCCGGAAGACCAAATGTTACTATGTCCCTCGGAAAAAAAACACCTCGTTCAAAAACCAGTGTGTCTCATCTCCATAATAACCATAATATACGATACGTTTTCGTCCAACGTCAGTCGTTGAACTTTTGCCAGTTTCGGATTCGTGTCACATCCCGCTCCCATTGAGAGTTCTACACCAGTTCACCCATCAACTCGATTTCACCGAAAAACATGTTTTAATGATACTTTTTGTAATAATGGACTACAAATTACTATTAAATAATAATTATAATATTACAAATTACTTTTCACCGTGATTGAATGTTTCATAAAGAGACTTTTAATGTGTATTAAAAAGTTCTCATAAAATATTCATGCGTGTTTCGACATTCCGATATATACAAAATATTGGAATAAAATCACTTCCATCTATATAAAGCCAAGAATAAAATTAAGTGAAAAATTTAATAACTTTTTCAACATTGAACGAAACGATTTGAATATTATTGAGATGTTAAAGAAAATTTCCATCTATATAAAGCCAGGAATAAAATTAAGTGAAAAATTTAATAACTTTTTCAACATTGAATCAAACGATTTGAATATTTTTGAGATGTTAAAAAATGTCCACGAAATTACCGAACGTCTTTGACAGACATAAATTGAAAAATTAGTTATGAAAATTGACTGGTTGCGCGGGTTATCAGATATGTCATTTTCGATAAGAGTTTAAGCTTGTGAATTGTTTATTCTTGCGCAGCCCTGGCAACAGTTCCTGGCAACTTTTCGCGGCAACCGACTCTCGCGTGTATTTCGCTTCTCTGGAATCAGCACGCTGCACGGTGAACCTGCATATGAACGTACGTAGCTGTGTCGTCTTATTATCTATAAGTTACGTCTTTCCGCGACAGTGCATCTGTGGCGTATTGTTAGTTACACATCAGCGGTTGAGAATTGCAGGTTTACAAACGTTACTGTACAGATTGCATCGTAAAGCAATTCCACAGCTGCGACCTTGGGTTAAGGGACATGTAACAGATGCACACCATGGAGACGCGAACGAGAAACTCGAGGTAGACTCGTTTCCAGAACTGCAAGGGTGTGTGATTTGCGTTCTCATTTCTCGATAATACAATCACAGGGTTTTTCAGTAGTCAAGAATGCTAGATAAAAGATCGATCTAGGGCGTTATCTCTCTCAAAAGTCCTATTTTTTCGTTTACGAGCCATAATTTGCATTATTCGGCAGCATGTAGCTATGAAAATAGCTACATGCGCAGTTGTATGCTTCCGAATAATTTAAATTACGCCTCGTAAACGAAAAACTAGGACTTTTGAGGGAGATAGCGTCCTAGATCGATCTTTTATCTAGCGTTTTTGACTACTGAAAAATCTCATTTTTGTATTATCGAGAAATGAGAAGGCGAATTCCGCACACTTGCAATCCTGGAAAAAGGAGCCCACCCCCTCTTAAAATGCGAAGAAGGGAATTGAAATTGAGACTCGAATTGCAATATCCAGAACGTAATTTTAATTTAATCCCTTGCCGTATCATTTTCTTTACAGTTGCGGTGATGAAACCATCTTCATACCCAAAAAAGCCAGAAGAAAATAGAAAATTTATATTTTTTGTGTGGCTACATTTATTTTAGTGCTCAAATATTGATTACAAACGAATCAAATTTTATTTCATTTGAAAAGAAAGGCGTAACATTCATATTTATTAGACTTTCTTTAAAATCTTCATCACGAGTGTGACTCGTTGAAATACGGCAAGGGGTGAATGGCTCACCGTTTGTCTCACGAAACGAGTAAATTCGACCGTGTTTGGACGATATCAAGGTCTTACGGACACGTCGATCTATAATTGCAATTGTGTTTCGAGGGTTTCAGCTCTCTGTTCAGCCATACAAATATACACTACTATTAATTAGCACAGATTGGCAGGGGTAACACAGAGGATGTCATAATGGTGGCTTCACATATAGAATACCTTCATCATTTGATCGCTCCAGTTCTGTACAATTTCAATGTGTCACGAACGTATCATTATTTCGGGGTGATTGATATCAACGATACTTTTTTTACAATATAATGTATATATACTTTTATAGAAACAGTAGTTTATAGTTTCAGTCCGTTGAATATTTTTATGAATCATGTTATCGTTTAAATTTCTACGAAACGTATATTCTATGAAATATAATTGTAGGTGTGTTAACGATTATAGACTTTCATAAAATAATTATAGGGGCAACCCTGTAAGCCTCATAAGGTGGAGTAAATCCAACTTTTTTTTCTCATATAAAGATACTGTGGAACAAAGATTTTTTCATGAAAAATTAAGTTTTTAAAACATTTTAGCTGTATTTTTATATTTTCTTTATTAAATGAAATTACTAAATGGTGGAGTTATTAATTCTTACGCTAATGTATGCACAATTGTGCATGTAAATCAAGCACCCAAAAATCATTAAATTTTAGCAAAATTAAAAATGTAACTTTGCGACATGGTAGTATAATGTTCGATAGTGATGTTAGTACTTTAGTACCTCTCGGTCTCTCATCAACCCAGCCCCTTTATTCTTCCGTCTTTGCCCAGTCGCAGACGATCCCATCCATCTCTCGGCAACGGTGTAAACAAACACAAGTGCGTCAGTTTCCGGTATTGCCGCAAATGGCAGCGGTTTGTATGCAGCGGCGTTACGCAATGCCTCGGCACCGGTGTAGACTTCGCCATTTAGACAGGCGGCGGCAAGACGCCGCGTTTCCTCATTAGGTGTACTTAATTAGAAAACTTGAGTGGCGCACGACGTGCGAGTAAATCTCCCTGTGACAACGCTCGGTTACTCTTACCTAGCCGTGCGCAAGCTTTTCCCTGAAGCACTGCGTATATGTTTTGCTTCAGGACTCATCCGACGCGCGCGCTTCTGTGTGTGAGTATGTGTGTGTGTGTGTGTGACTTCTGGCAAATCCACGTGATCGATAACAGTGATCAATCGAGAAATTTGACATGTTTCGTTCCATTTGACGTTCCCTATCTCGCAATTTATTTACAGATAGATAAATTAGTGTTTTATTATTATAAATAATACAAGTATAAACAATAGATTGCCTTAAAAATTCATTTGTTAGTAAAATTGAGAGGAATTAAGAATATAATACGTTTTTAAGCACGCCAATAGCTAAATTAATTAAACGAAGGTTTATGAAACAATAAAATATTAGTAAGAAAAGGGTCACACTTATGTATATGCTCATGTTGCATGCTATTTTTTTTTAATACGATTAAAAAGATTTATGAATATATTTTTAAAAAGATCGATTGTTTGGACCTATTATTCTCTACAGTATCCCGTTAATCCATTCATCCATCCATTAATTTACATCTTAATCCATCCCCTCATTTTCATAGATGTAATAAAACGTTTATTTATTGCAAACGCGTATGTTAATATTTTAAAATAAATCCCCTATAAAACGAGCTGTTTTACAAAAATAATCGATGATGATTAATAATACAAACATTCAATGAACAACGTTATGTTCGTACAACGAACATTTATTTTCACGCATTTCCCCTTTTATTTTGAGCTTGTGAAAATGTACAAATAAAGCTTTCGTAAAGTGTATCTACATATTACCGTATGATTAGAGAAGCAAATTTGCATAATTAAAAGTGAATGTTAGCACAAGTGGATGTGTGTCATAGTAACAATTTCTCAAACAGCCGAGGAATTAACCACGTTTTCGCAAGCAATGGAGGAAATGATGTTTGTGTGAAACTTCATTAAAGTTCAGCCTTAATTATATTACGTTCTGTTGCTTGAACTGTAGTTGCGTAAAATTTACGGTCTGCTTACGGGTATTCCTTTTGGAAATTAATTTAATTTATTAACAGAGGAGAACGAGTTAATTCGTTGTTTGTTTTGAATTATATTCGCTCCGACCATTTCTTGCTGTTCGTAACTTTCTTCTTTAGAGTAATTGTCTCGTATATAGCGGCTATTTATCTCGTATATATTTCCGAACAATTTTCCGATTGCCAAGAAATTTGCGTATAAGGGTGTAAACGCACCCCCACCCTAGTAAAAACGTACATGAAAATATCGTTTACAAAGTATTGTAAGATCTAAAGGAGGTCTAACCAAATACTAGTTGTCGTAATATTGTATAAGTTGTTATAATATTGTCGTAATATTGTATAAGTTGTTATAATATTGTCGTAATATTGTATAGATACGAATACTCTTGTGAGGCTAATTTCGCAATAATGTACCAAAAATTACATTTTTGTTATATTGACAGTTTTTTTTTACAATAAAGTTTATATGAATTTGAAAGCTTAGATATTCTAGTATACAATCCCCTTCATAAGAATACCGTAACCTGCATTGTTACGAAATAACAATAATTTAAAGTGTAAAATTGTAAGGGTACGAAAATACTCATGGGAGTCACTGTATGCAGAATTATGGTTAAACTGTTCTGCGAAAAGCATGTAGTTTCTACATGTTTCATCGGGCGAATGTAACCTGTGATGTCTGACCGACGTTTTTCAGTTAAGATGTTGAAAAGTGGCTAACATGCAAAGCTTAAACTTGTCGCGATTAAGTGGTAAAATCACGTCGACAATTTCGAAGGAGCGCAGGTGCTCATTAACCCGCGACCGCTTAAATCACACAGCACGCTCCTGAAGGAAAATGCGGTTCGTGGAAACCGTCCCCATCCACCGAATTATATTGCATCGCACCGTGAGTTATACTTCGCCGACGCAGGGCAACGATTAATAGCCATTACTCAATGTTAGATCTTAATTAGCGCACGCTAACCGCGCCCTTCGTCGCGCCTCGGTTTCGTCTACGCGATCATACATTGCGGCCGAACGTGTTTGCACGTGTTGGAAATAAGATCTCCAATATTTGCCTACCCGGCTGACGTCGAGCAAATTCTTTGTCAGTGGAAATGTTTGTAGACGGTTGCGAAACGCCGATCGAGCCGCTGAAATAACTTTAAACATCGGAGCACGGTCGGCTGTTTTCACAAAATCGCTGGAATTAATCGAAAAATTTTTTTGTTACGAAATGTGTTCACCCCTTGCACTATCGTGTTAGACTCGTGATGAAAATTTATCCACTAAATATCAATATTATTAATTTCCTTCAGACCGAAACAAAATCATATTTTATTGTTGTCGATATATAGTCATTACTAGACTACGGATCTTTATGCATTTATAGCAAACTTGAGAATATGAAATTCAAAATTGATGAAAAATTTAAAAAATTGAAGATGTCAATGTATGATTTCTTTTCTATTAAAATCATTAAAGGAAGAAATAATTTAGTTTGCATAAAAATCCACAGTCTAATCATTAGAGAACTTATAGAATACAAATATGAATACAATGTATGATTTCTTTTCTATTAAAATCATTAAGGGAAGAAATAATCTAGTTTGCATAAAGATCCACAGTCTAGTCATTAGAGAACTTACAGGCGTACAATAGATATCGATTTTCTTCTTTTTTTCTAGGAAATAATGATCGATAAAGAAGTTCTGATCGCGGTAGATAGAGCTAATACTTCATTGCGATAGACTGAGAAGGACACAGACTTATTACATCTGATCTTATTTGTTAAATAAACGGTAGCCACAGAACTAATCGCTATGATAAATCTTGTCTGTTCTATTTCGACATTTTTTAGAAGTTGTTTATTCAGTCAGCGTGGTAAATAAGGGATGGAAAGCGGGTGAGTGTCGATGTATAATAACATGATTTCACGTGGTGGTTGCATCTGAGTTTTCGGAAAAAAGTGCATGCAAAGGGTGGTACGCAGCTTCAATTTTCCGGGTACTTGGCGAGGACTCCGATTACGAGGCTAGAAAGAGAGCGTCTCGAGTCGTTGCGGTGTCGTTTTACGGGTTGCGTAGTCAGTTGTTAATCTTGCCAATTAACGACCGTACCTGACATAACGACGCCGGTCGTCGTCGTTGGAGGTGTGAGAAGCGTTCCGTGGAACGGGGAAGAGACTGAAATACGATGAAAGACGGAAAAAGATTGAAAGACCCGTGACGGTAATTTCGATGATCGGGAAGGGGGAAGCTTTAATTATTCGCCACGTAAATCTGGTATGAGTGGGAGCGAAGTAGGTGACGCCGAGAGATCTTGAACCGATGAACTTTCCGAGCTTCATCGAAGATGTCGACATACCATTCCGAATTACACGGTGCATCGATCGAACATTCTATAAAATGTTTGGAAATTAAAAGTCAGTAGGGATTTAACCCCTTGCCATACCAATTTTGTTCAATAATTTCCTAATATAAAAAACAAAACTGTTCATTGTACATCCACGTTGTATGATCAGGGTAGAAAATCTTATAGATCGATCGAAAAATTGAAAAAAATTGTTGTTTCGAATAAATCACTTCTGAAATATTTCAAAAATATATTCTCAAAGTCGTAAATCGAAGTTCAACTACGTATCGATACCGAATATGTTATTCATCCCTTTTAAATCGAAATGAAATTTTATTCGACTGTGATCAGTGTTGAAGCAATCAAGTAAATGTAGGCACACAATAAAATTAAATTTTCTTTTTGAATAAAACAAGACAAAAATAAGATATTTAAGGCTAGATCCATAAGCAGAATCCTGGCAGAGTTATTTTATATTAGCTAGAAAGCCTCTCATGGATAACGCCGTATGAGCAGGTGCGTCGCCGCGATGCACGAACCATAACTTTTTGGAAGAATGTCCTAATACTATGTATAAAATAGTTTGTAGCTGTTCAAAAATAATTGTATGGAACACTCGTTCTATTCACTTAGTCTAGCTCCATGACTGTCATTGTTCCCAAAAATAAAGACGATATTGAAAGGAAATCATGGCGTCAGAATTTCATCAAACATCAGAATACTACATAGTTTTCATCTGTTTCGTGACATGAAAATTTTTAAACGAATTCCATCTGTTTTATAGAAACGACCCACTGTGCTGGGCAGATGTAAACAGAGAATAATATCGATGCGAAGAAAAGGGCAAGTTATCTGCCGGAATTCTTCAAGTTTGTGTTCGCCGGAATTGCAGGGAGCTCGTTTCGCCGGGACGTTCGATTAATTAGCGAGCACTATCGCTAGCGGCGGAGATACGTGGGATGGAAATTCGGCGGACGAACTATTAACTCCAGTTAATCCCTGGTAGAATTACTCCCGCCCGAAATTCGAAAGTTGCACGCGCGTTACCTTCGGGGGGAGCGTCGAAGCTGCTCGATATTTCCCAAGAATAATTTATTGCCTCCCGGGCAAAACTACACCGGGGTGGCCTGGTTTCCTGCCGCGTGCACGATAAGGGACAAAAATTATTCAAATCCCGCATGGATTTCGTTCAAAATGCCCGGCCGCGGCCGGCGACCGTAAGGAGGGCGAATTGCGTACACGTTTTCGCCTGGTGCCGGCGCTGTGTGTCGTTTGTTTGCTTACAACCTTCATCGGTATGTACGATGATAATAGTCGAAGATTAACAAGCGACACCCGTTCCCTCACCACTTTTCTTCCGGCTTTCGTATCACAGACGAGGTGTAGGAGTAGATCAAGCAGTTTCGTGGCTCACGATCTGGAATACCGACATCGATAAAAACAACTCGGTTAAACTTCACCTGAGGAAACCAGAAATTTTTACTTTTTTCTAACATAATCCTGTAGATTTTTATGAGAAGCTGCCGAAAATCTAATTTTTAATCGTAGGAATCCAGGAGTCAAAGTACCATCTGAGATCCAAAAATTCCACCTACATTCGTGTGAATTTTATCAAAGTTGCAGATTTTTCAACTCGATCTAATATTTCTTTCTAAAACTAAGTGCCTCTGTGAGGTATACAATTGTGCCTGTGCCTTAGGCATTGTCCATTCCAGGCTCTTCTGTCCAGGCCTCGAAGGCTCTCAATTATGATAATAATTTTTGGCATCTTTATTTCGAAAAGTTAGCGAAACTAATAGATGAAACACTTGGTCACATGAAAAGGTTACGTGAGCATTCCGTTGTAATCTCCTTTTACGAAACAGCCGACCATTCCCTTCAAGTTTCCTGGCTGCAGCAAGGTAAAGTAAATTTACAAACTCGAAACTTCTTTAAAAAAAAAAGAAGAGAAAAGGTAAGGCTGTTAAGCTTGCGATCGACCAAGTAACTACGTTTTTTAATTATAGCTTCATTTTCATCGCGTTTTTAATTACAACTTAACTCGATCCCGGCAACTCGAATTAACAACATGTTAAAAGTTTTCGTACCACCATTTTTATTTGCGCTCGGCCGCAATTTCGTTCGTTTATTATTCCGCGTTTAATGAGTTCGCTTATTATTCGAACGCGTTAACGGCTTCACAGTACTATTCCGCGAGAACAACGGGCCCCAGCCCCTGGCCCGGAAAAATTTCAAGTTCTCGACGGGGGTGGAGATCGCTCCAGAAACACGATTTTTAAACTTCCTATCAACGAACTATTTTAACAAGGTACGGTTCTATATCTTCGAAGATGTATGAACTGCATAAATTGCCTATCCGAATCTGTATATCTATATATCCGAATAGAAAAATTATTCGAGTAATTGTTTATTTACCAATTTGCTTCACTTGTCTCCGAGGTGCGATTCAATCAGTAGTTAACTATGATATTCTCTTAATCCCATGAAGAGAATTAAATTAATTTTATGCACGTCGTTATTCATCATCGTAAAAACTACAACATATTCAAATTTGAACAAAATCTGATGCAGTACATCGGAAAACCTGGATCCTTCAAGAAAATCTCCCGGACGCACTAAAAACTAGGACAAATCCGGGGAAACCCGGACGGACAGGAACACTATTCGCCATCCATCATCCGACAGACGAACAGTATGTTCATTCAAAAACTGGACGGTCTTTCTTCGTAAAAGGTCTCTCGAGATCTGTGGTCGGAAGCTAAAAATTACCAGAAAATCGACTGGTTCCTGTTTCAATAACGTTGCCGCGCGCTGTCGGAACTTTCATCGAGCCCGGGGGCGGCACGCCCGATAGATTTAATCGTCGTGAGAATACGGGAACGTTCGCAATAGCAATCAAACGCTGTCGCTCAAGCTGATATAATAGCCTTGGAAGTTAATACACCGCTTGATAACCGAAACGGATTTAATCGAAGAACGAGAAACGAGCCGAGCACCGCCACCCTTTTCCCACCTCGCCACGCCGCGCCGGTTCCAGAGACCGAGACAATGCCATTCCCTATCGGTAGCTGGTGAACTCTGCAAGAATCTCGCCGAGTCTTTAACTTTCTCGGCGACCAACGATCGAGTTAGACAAGTCGGCCGAGGATACATAGCCGGGTTCCATTTGGCATTGTTACTTCGGTATTTCGGGAGAAGCTCGGGGCGCGGTTCGATTTTCGATTCCGCCTCGCCCGCCGCTTCGAGGGGTTTACGGTAAAGTGAATCCAAGTAGAAGGTACATTAATGGAGGCTATATCTATGCTCGAGACGTATTTCTCTCTCCCTCGAATGAACCAGGGGGTAAATGGACAGATGGGGAGGACTCCCTTTCGATTATTATCGGAGGTTTGAAGAACGAGCACCCGTTAAGTAGCTGCGTACGTCTCAAGCTCTGATATCAGCCAATCGACTCGCCTTCGACCTGAAACCCATCGCTTTTCGACAACCCCTACCCACCAGAAAATAGGGGTTAGTTGTTGGGGTACGGAGAGAAGAAACTCGGAAGAGGATCGCGAAAGGAATGCCTCCCATCAATCTCGACATGTTACGAAATGTTCAATCTACATACTTCCCTGTCCTTGTATGACCTCGGAAGTTATTATGTTACATATGAGTAAATTCATCTTGGCCCACGCTTTCGTCTTCGTCGACTTTTTCGTCGTCTTTCCGTCGAAGGAAAAATAAAGAAAAGATATCGGGGAGAAAGGGTATGAGACATGTTATATTACAGTAAGATGAGAATACCTTTGGAAACATGAGGGAACTGGGGAGCTGAGGTTAAGAGGTCTACAATCGTCCTACATACTCCTTCGACTTTATATTCTCGAGTTTATGTACAATCTGCAGTATCGAATACGCCGTTTTCCTGGAATGAAATTTCAAACATTTTTTCGGACTGCGAATAATCGTAGAGAGGATATTGTGCTATGATAGTAAAGACGATTTTATTATAAATCCTGTTGAAATGTGGAGCTTTCAAGTAGCTTTAACAACACGAGCTATACAAGGTACGCCGGAAATCGTAGTATAAAAGGGCTGGAGTGATTCTACATAAAAAATATAAATCAAATAAAAGGGATAAAAGTTTTTCCTTTTAAAAAGAATTTAAAACATTTGAATGAACGAATTTCTTTCATATAAAAAGATCGGCGATTATTTCTTTTATCTTGATATTATAATTTTACGGGTAATGACTTTCATTGCACTCGATTAAATTTAAAATGAGTATTATAGACAATTACACGTATTAGTACATATGTAATGGTAGTATGCATGAGCTTCTGTAGTTGGAGTAGGGAGGTCGCTCCGCTGGTATTAGCCTTTCTATGTATTCTAAGTACATTCTTTATTAAACTATTATATATACAACAAATATTTTTTAGAAAGTGAACCACCACTTTCCGATTTCCTCGGTACGCGCATCGTAATCATTTTGTGAAGAAACGTAATTCGATCGTTTCCTTTTCAGCGTCGCCGTGTCGCGAAGAAATTTTCCTGAATAATTCTCGATTGGCGAGGTGCATGTTCATGGAATATTTTCGAGCGCTCCGCAAGCATCCTTTCGATCATTAATCCTCGACAAAACGAGACCTCGGCCTAGATTCTGAATCCAACGTACGCTTCATTAAGAGCGCCGATATTTCTGGAATAAATATCGACGATATATTTCAAGCAATTCGGCACGGCATAGGGAGCTCATTTGAAAATTTGCGGCGGTGATTGCATTCCATTCGTATAATCATACTTCTCCGCATCAAACGAGTTCTCTGTGATTATTTACCGGGGATCCGTTACAAAGGCCGGATTGATAACGACAATAACAATGTTCCCAGGCCAAGTGGCGATGTTAATTAAAAGATTTTCATTAAAGCGTTGATGAACATTGGGGATTCGTGCCGGCGCGGCGCGCGGCGTTGGAATTTTATCGACTCGTTTTTCTGGCCGCGATTCCACGACCAGCCGCGTTATAATTACGAAATGGATTTTCCTTATCAACGGCAATATGACGGACCCTTCCCTTTCATCAACCCCGGGAAACTTTTCCTCGAAACAGTGATCACAGCGTCAGCAAACTTACCACTCGCCTCCTAATTATTACTTCGTTTACGCCGGAGCGCCAATTAATCATCGTGCACCTTTTAAAAGTTGAATCGACACGCCTGTGGCCGAACCAACTTGCGACTGAATTTATCTGGGACACCCTACAGCCGAGCGATCAGATTTTATTAATGCGGTACGAAACGGGTGAGTGGAACTTTGGGAAATTAAGTTCTGGCAGATTTGCTAAAATAAGGTCTCTACAGGGTGTGGCTTTCCAATTGCATCCACCCCCATGCTTTCTACTCGTTTCGATGTGCTGAATACGAATATAATTTTCGTTTTCGGCGCAAACATATATGTAGCTTCAGAATTCAAGAACAAAAACGCAATTATATTTCCACTAAACCAATAGTGTACATGCATACTATGGGCGATCATTAGTAGACTGCGGATCTTTATGCATTTATGCCTTATGAAAATTAACAAAAACTGCTAGAATATAAAATATGACAGAATTTAGTACGATTTTAATTTATTTCATATCTAAAAAGGCTACTACGACGGAAAAAAAGATTCTATTTTATTCCACTTTCTTAAAATTCGTCTACAAAAATTGAAAACGGCATAAACATCCGCAGTCTAATCATTAGATCTAATCAAAGATTATTAGATCTTTATGCAAAATAAAAGTCGTGTAAGTCAATGGTAAGAAATCGAAGATTAATGAAAATGGATTTTCTTTTCTAACCCTCTCAAAAAATCGAGAATGATATGATATAACTGTACCCTTAAATTTTTCTAATGTGTTTTTAGTTTTGTAAATGTATAAAATGAATCAACAAAAAAAGCAGTCTGTTCAATTCTCAATAATTCTATTCTACGTCAGCGAAGATAAGTTACAGAATACTTTCGCTTAACCTGAGAGAACAATCATTTCAAATTTAGTACCAGATGCTGAAAATTCAGTGCTCCAGGATCAAAACGCTCCACCGAATCGATCTAGACACATTCGGAAACGTGTGTCTGAACGATCGCGTCGCGCTGTAACGAAAGTGTTACATCGTAACAAAACAAATTGCAGGATTCCTGACACATTTGGCCCCCGCCATCTGCCATGTAACATCCGTCGCACCGGTGTGCATAGCATCCCAGCGGATGGTTGACGCCGCCGCGCCGGTTTCCGACCGATAGATCTTCGTGATCGTCCCTGAATCGTGGCTCGCAGCTACGCGGAACCAATCAGCGAATTTGTGAAAATATGGAAAAGTCGTCGGGAATGGAAATTCGAGATAGAGAAAGACGAGAGATATGAACGAGCAACGAGTGAGACGGGTGGAACAGAAATGAGAAGAGAGGAAGAGAGAGAGAGAGGTGAAAGGGGAGCGAAAGAGAGAGTTCGGAGCAACTGCACGAGATTCGAGAAGCCGTACCGAACTGGTTGCAGGTCAATTTAATCCTGGACGGTAGTTCGAGTCCACTTAAGTACCTGGTAAATAGATTCCGATCGAGTACCTATCCCTGGATCCCTGCAGACATTCGATTCTCTCTGCTCTACTCTCGACCGCTTTTATCTTCCGTCCTTCTCTCGGCCGCGCCTGTTTCTCTATCCGTCCCTCGATCGTGCTATCGTCCCTATCCTCCTGGACTCCTCGCCGACTATCTATTCACAATTGTCCGCCATCAGTCCTGTCCTGCGCTCCCTCCCTCTCTTTCCTCGCCGATCCTGTACTCGTTTAAGACAAAACGAAGGGTTGTTCGAGCACAGTCGAGTTAGCATTCAAATCAATATCCATTCATCCCCATCGACTCGATCGCTTCTGTCCGCTCTCCCAGCCGTCTGAAATAACCGATACAATCGCAGCGAGAAGAGGGCCAATGATAACAACGCCGCAGACTGAAGGCGATCCGCCGCTGAATGGGAACACCGAGAAATAAAATCCGTCGCCGATCGTGTTTCGATCGTCGCAAGACCCTTTGAAGAGAGACACCGTTCTATACCACCGTCACGCCCGTTACACCACACCTTCTCATCTCGTCTCGTCTCCTCTCGCCACTCCTAGCCTCGTCCTTGCTCATTTTACTCTCCCTTTGATGAACCATCTTACTTAAAGCCTGCTCTTTTATCATGAGCTTTTCAAGAGACACTCTTTCAGGCCACGCAAACGGACCGATAAGAATTCAATGCTCTTTTCAGACACTCGGCGATCGTGAATATTTCACTGTCCCTGCTGCGCGATTTAATCGCGCTTGTCAAGTCTTTGTACGCTAGCTCTCTAACCTCGGATATCTTAGATTGTGGCGCGTGGAATCAACCACGCCAATTATTGCGTTGGCAAGAAAGTAATTTCGGTATTTCAAGGTGAAATAAAACCGAATTTCTTTATTCAAGCGATGAACTTTTTTTTATTTATTCTTTTTGGTAAAAGATCATCGAACAAATGGGAAAATATCTTATTCATTAAAATTCATTGTTTGAATAAAAAAGTTGGGCTCTGTTTCACCTTAAAATACCGAAATTACTTTCTTGCCAACCCAATAGAAGCATGAACGCGATTCAACGTTTTTTAGTTAGCAATGTGAATTACTTCTGAAGAGGCAGAAGAAGTGAAACGTAAAAGTTATATTTGGTACTGAATTTATTAATCCTGGGAATGCTGAGCCCACACATCTTCTTGTATATTAAATTAAAGTAAATTAAAATTATTTGGAGTGTGCTGGATCGAGAAATTTGGTGACGTTTTACGATAACTCTTGAACCACAAGAGATATCGGGATGAAATTTCCACTATAAATCAATATAAACTAATTCCTATCTACTGATAATTATCGTAATTTTACCATTTAATAAAGTTTTATTTTTAATTTTAATACAGGTCACAGGTTTTGACCCGTGTCGCTTCTCTACAGTTTTTGTTCTCATACACTCATACCAACCGTTCTTCTTCACATTATGCATAGGTTACCATTCAGACCAACTTAAACAAAAATTATTCCCAACAATAATAAATATCGTCGGCGATTTAATAGATGGGAGCTCGAAATAAATTGATCAGCGTTATTCGCGAACTGATTCGTAACACCGAATGACATTTGCCGAATACTGTTGCAGACGAGGAAGGGTGGGAAGACAATGAAAGTCGCGGTAGACGCGTTTATGCTGTGCGGCGCGGCGTGAGCACAGACGAACGAAACAGTGGGCTCGTAAAACTGGCCACCAGACGAGGGTGCCTGATATTACGGCTCGGATTCGTTGTCGCTGTCTCGAAAGGAACAAGTGGCGAAGAATAAAGGCCGAGAGGGAGGAAGAGACACGGCTTCAAGTTAGTTACCGCACGCGCGCATAAGTGCCGTAGGAAGACGTGACTGCGGGCGCACAGACAGAGGAAAAAAAGAAGAAGAAGAAGAAACCACCCGGCAAAAGCGGAGGAAGGCTAAGCACTCCGTTTAATCTACCGCGTTGCATAAATACATAATCTCCGCGTTCTCAAACTCGAATGCGGCAGACGCTTTTTCCCGCTTCGACGACTCGACGCCGTTCTAGACGACCTGGCCCGTTTCGTGGCGATTATCGTTGCGAGCTTTTCATCCAAATATCATTATTCTATGAACCTAGAATTTCTGTGAACCAACTGCGAACGCTTATCAAATCGTTCGTTGCCAGAAACGAATTCGATGAACGCGCGCTCAAGCAGAATTTCATTTGTTCCTTTTTTATTCAACTCAATCGGAAACTTCTTAACGTCTCGTACGGAGAAATGCTTGCAAGGAATCCGCGAAATCAACAAATTCGAGATCTAAATATATTCAATTATACATTTCCTTGCAGTCATTAGTAAAACTGAACACAATTTTAACAATTTTTGAAGTAGTTTAATTTTTTTAATAAAATTTAATAAATTCTCCAGATAAAAAATTGGTACGCTTCTAAATAGCTTCGTGCCATTGTGTTTCGTCGAGAAATTTCTGCAAAAGGTAGTCGCATTAAAAACACATAGATTAAACATTTAAATGCATACGTACGGTGGCCGGAATTAATATTCGAACACTCTAAAAAACACGATAACTTTTTTAATATTGTACTATACGATTTGAACTTTTTTTGGAAGCTAAAATGCAACTTTTAGTATTTTTTCTACAATTCCGATCTATTGCAATTTTTAGAAAAATTTCTTTTCACATCCTGTAGTAAACTAATTGCTCTAGCTTCCAAAAAATGTTCAAATCGTATAGTACAATATTAAAAAAGTTATCGTGTTCTTTAGAGTGTCCGAATATTAATTCCGGCCACTGTATATAGAAGAATGAGTGAAGAACACTGCAGGAATGATTTTCAAAGAAGAAAACTCTTGAGAATACCTACGCAATTGTGAAGAAGCTATTCACAACTATAACTATACCGCGACAGCCAAACGAAGTATTCAGCGCCCTATAACGGTCCCCGTAAATTCTGCGTCACCCGCATTAATTCTCCCGCGCGTATCGTGTAAATAGTGCAACGGACGAGTTTCGCAGTCTCATACTTCGGCCGGCCTTGCATATTTGACGTCGCGAATTGTCTGCGTTTCGTGAAGTTCTACGCCGATGAATTTCTAATTACGTTTGGCCCGGAACTCTCGCACATGATACCCGCGATAAGGTAATTCGCATGAAACGTTATTATACCGAACTCCCAACAGTCCAACGTGTACCAACGATCCATGGAGTACAATGCATTGTAGATGCTGTACGAGTTGAACCGCGGCCGAGTAATGACGCATTAAGTTATCCTATTGTCAATAATTAGGGCAATGCGCTCAGCGGTAATCCAATAGACTTCACTCTATTGCGCCGCAGTCGACTTAATCTGCTGCGCAGCTGGTCTGACATTGCCGGGCAGCCAGCGCGATTGTTTCCGATCAAAGACCGCGAATCTTTATATCATTTATACCATTTATTATAAGAAGTATTGCGTGTCTCAACAATTTTCTTAGATACAAGAAAAACAGAATATCTCAATTTCTCTGTCGGTATGAAGGATAAACGAAAGTTTCAAAAGTGAAACGAAACCGTTCTAAGGGGGCAATATTATGATATCCACAGATCTTGTAATTAACATTTTTGGTGCGTTGGAGTTGCTATATACTGTAAGTCTGACGATGTCACGGCAGTTTTGACGCCTAAGA
This sequence comes from Lasioglossum marginatum, assembly GCA_028455795.1. Lineage (NCBI taxonomy): Eukaryota > Metazoa > Arthropoda > Insecta > Hymenoptera > Halictidae > Lasioglossum > Lasioglossum marginatum. The sequence goes on from CM052265.1 coordinate 4,428,966, forward strand.
CGGATATTACTTTACGACAAACTACTTCACTGTCAGTCAATGTTGCGAACGTTGTTGAAATCTGTGCAGCTCGCTGCATTTTGGACAACGGACAAGCCATCATGACTGTCGTTGTCTACATATCACCGAATCAGTCTATTCCAAAAATCATCGAATTCATTCATGAAGTTCTGATTCTCTATACGCCCGAGGTTGCAGCTATACTAAAGAAAGACTACGACAAGATGCCAATGATTTTCAGTGGTGATTTTAATGTGAATTTCGCGGCACCCTTGCTACAATTTTTAGAATCTAAATTAGGTTTAAGAATGAACAATGATCCCACAACAAAATATGGAACAACAATAGATGCTGTATTTTCACGATATTTAGAGAAATTACAATCAACAGTTTATGTATCACACTTCAGTTATCACAAACTAATAATATCATTTCTTGAATTAGAACTCATCGAAATTACGGATTAAATGTAATATTTACTACTCATTTTGGTATTTATTTAATATTACCCCCTCAACCTTATTTATTCAGCTGGAGATCGTGATTTAACATCATGCCTAAAAATAATTTCATTTGATCATTTGATATCTCTTGTTCAATAAAAAAAAATACTAAATTATCTCTATCTATACGTAATGAGCAAGAAGTTTCACTTCTGTCGCGCGTGGTCTCCACGATTTTCAAGATCAAGTTCCAAGGTGATTAGTGTTTTTTTAAATGGCATCATATATTTTTAAGACGAATTCAATGGTGTGATACACTATTGAAACAACGATAAAAAACGTTAATCTAATATTGCTCCCTTTGAATGGTTGCATTTCACTTTTGAAACTTTCGTTTATCCTTCACCAGAGAAATTCAGAAATTTTGTTTTTGGTGACTCACCCTATATTATCTTTTATGATTTCGTACGATTTCTAATAGAGGACCATATTACCGTTAGTAAGAGGAAAAAGAATACTTATTTTCGTAATACATATTTATTTCTTTCGTGAAACTGGCCAGAGCTGCAGGACAACTCGGACAGCTATATTCTCAAACATCCTGTTGTGAACGTTATCCAGGACTACGGAACTTAGTGACTGAATGGTCGGGTTTCACCTGGGCGCTGCTTAGTCACCCGGGCGGATCGTTAACGAGCTGCCAGCAAGGCAATTAATAATTAGAAGCGTTTGAATTCGGTTGCAGTTCCTCATAGACCCAGGCATCCAGCCGCAAAGCTACTTAATTATCAAAATTACCTAAAGGACAAGGCATTATAAAGTTCGAGTCCGGGAATGTTCCTCTGGAAACATGCTAATGTATTAGGATTGAATTACTCGGCCAAGACTCGCGGAAACTTCGCCCTTAACAACCTACCGAGTCTTCATTATCATACTGCGCCGCCACGGTGGTCAATTTGTACGAAAAACATGGACAAAATTGAAAAAACTCTTTCTGGTACGAGGAATTCAATTTTGTATTAGTACGATGAAAGCAAGCGTGATATTTTTTCATATATTGTAACCGAACACATTTTATTATTATGAGAATAATAAAAATTTACGAAGCTCAATGGAAAACAATTATTTAATCCATGTACAGCTGTAGTAAACACACGAAGAATTTATTTATTTGCTGGTTGTCGACTAAAATGGATTTAGGCAACTTTTGGTTGAAAGGCATATTTGAAATTTTCATTGTACGCACAGATTAAAAAAGTTAAAAATCGCGACCTTTCCCTTTCGAAATATCGAGCAATAGCAATTTTTCAAAAAAGTTTTCTCCGCACACATTACCTAGTAAACTAATCTAAACTTTTAATATCTAAAAGCAACTCTCAAGACGTCTGGGCCAATTTTGAAATAATTATTAGTTTTTATTAAGAGTGTTACTTAATTTTACCGCCGACTGTATGCATATTGTATGCACCATTGGACATACAGTTAGACATTTACCGTGATCAACGATTCACTCCCTTTTAAACGTTCAGAGGTCACTTGGACAATACCACACAGAATCAGATCCACGACTTTAGAAATTACTTACATAATTTACAAATGTACATTTCGATTATTGAATCCTCGCACGAGGTGGAATTATATTAAACTTATTACTGAAATAGAATTTTATAGAACCCTCTTCCAAGATGGAATCACACAGGACTCGATGCCAAAGTAGAATCATAGTAAACTTTGGCTGTACAGTAAATTCTCTATAGACGCAACAAGGCCGTACACGATAAATGCAACAAAAATATCCCCTCCACTATATAATCTGATCTCGGGTATATCGACACAGTTCAAAGGCCCGTGCGTCATCACAATGTAATATCAAAATAGAATCTCTTTTATTATCACTTATTTTTTATGAAACTTTCACGTGGTGCATTTGTGGCATTTTTCTGATTAAAATAAGACCAAACACGATATAATTTCAACTGTATTTAGTGGTTTAATTGACGGTGAACATTTCGGGCGCAAGAAAGGACAGCGTATGGGAAAGAAAGAGACGCGGAGAATCGCAGTCGCTTCGGCCTCGCGCGGTCTCTCTTTACACGCGCTGTCCTTCTCTACGTTCGGCTCAGCCTTTGGAGATAACAAAAATAACTACCCTGTACGGTAGATGCGACCAAAACCCCCCGAGGCTGTCGCGTCTATAGCGAATTTACTGCAATAGAATTATATTGATCAACAATTTTAAATAGTATCATGTTGCACGCACATCTCGAATGGCGTCATACTGTAAAYACTTGCGAGGGAAGTTACCCAGATGTCCAATTAGGTTATGTTACAGTATCCCACYGCCTATTAATTAATAGGATACCCCGAATTCGCTCGGAGAATTTGATATTCGTTACAAAAATGGATTCAAARTCCGCCGGAAATAGCTCCGGAAATGGCTTTAATGATACAACCTTTCTTCGTAAATTTTGTTTACTTTTTGGTTTTTCTACATTCGTGCGAGTTCATTCAAAGATTTGCGTTATGAATTAAAATTTGAAAGATGAAAAATATCCTGTTAAAATCACGTCGATTCAGCCAGTATTTCCGAAAAAAGTCGTACAAACGCTACCAAAATGTTAGGATTGTAACATTTCCTGTAATAAAGAACAAATCCAATTCTTTTGCAATGACCCAATGCTTTTAACCAGGGGTTATAGAATTTTCTCACCGATATATCCTGATCCCGTATCACGTTACTGTTCCGGGTCTCTCGAGGTCACAGCGCCGTGGTGGGGATAAATTTTTCGCAAATATCGTGCAGATCTCTCCCGCATACATCGAGGTATTATTACTGTAGGGAAGTTTGCTCACGCTGGTGCCGATAGTGTGCACAGGTCACGCGCGCAAAGGGTTGAGAGCAAACGACCCGATTGTCGCCATCTTATCGCGTCAAGTTCGAACATTCTGGTGAAACGAGGGTCCAAATTAAAAATACCTGGCGACGGTGCTCGTCGCGTAACATCATTACTCATAGCGCGCGCGTTTCCCTCCTCGAGGGAAGCCGAGGGCAGGCGTCGTTCGTTGCAGCTCCTTGCTAACTCTTGCTACCCGTTTATCGTCCGGGCTCGTTTGTCCCTCCTCCCACCTCGTATAAAGTATCATTAACACGAGCGCCGCATTTTTTATACTTCCCTCTACCACTTTTCTCCACTTAGCGTGTTCTGCAGCGGCGCTCTCTGTCCGTCCGCCCATTGTTCCGATTTTTCTACTGCTCGGAGAGACCTGTCAGTTTTGCCCCTCCCCCCTCGTACACCCACGTTCCCTCGTCCCGTCTCCACCCGATGTGTAAACCGCAGTCCGGAAGCCGTGGACATAAATTTCGCGAGGGAGAAGCAAAAAAAAAAGAGCACGGCCGGGGAACAAGGCCGAAGAAATATTGGGTACGCGGCTCCATTTTGCGGCGGCGATGAGAATCGGTTCCCTCGTTGCCTCGTAATATCTGCTACCGGAAACGGGTGCCTTTGGTACCCTCGTAATTCCGGGACACGCTTCTATCTGGACCTGTTCCTCATCGCTGCGATTACACTCCCGGATTTATCGCACCGCCATTTTTAAAGCTTCCAATCGGAGACACTTGATTGCGCTGGCTGGAGCGGGACGGGTTCAACGGGAAAAAATGAGCGGGACATACAGAGAGCGGGGCGAAATAATACATAAATACTTGAAGATCATAGTATACCACATGGTTGAACTCGTCTCGATATCAGCTACCACGCTATGCAGTTCAAGATGCATGATGCCGCATGCAAAAACATTGATGACCTTCAAAAAACCTTGAAGTCAATAACAATCGGAGAATTTCTTGTATCATCATATTTGCCACCTTGAACAGGCATGAGATATGTAGTGTTATTTAGTTTAACACTATTGTTTTTTTTTATGGAGGTCTGCTTATATGTATATATACAAAAATTATTTTTTCTTTCTTTTTCTTTTCACGACCAAATTTCAATACAAGCGGGATGGGTCTGCGTACCTGTGGTAAATAGTTTTTTTGTGTTTTGAGGATGACCGAGAAGGTCGGTAAATACACGGCGAATTCTTCGTCTACGGCCACCAGTTTCAATATATCATTCGACAAGAGAAGACATGCCTTGCTTGAGCTGAAAATTAATAAAGTGAAATAGTGTTTGGTGAGTGTTTATTTAAAATGCCCTAAACCAATAAACACCCCACCGCTCATGCACAAGAAAAACGTTGCACCTCAAAATTTTTCAGTTCTCGTTTCACTACATTAAAATACTCGGCAAAGTATTAATACATTTTTATGTTAATAGATACTTATAAAACTAACCCCATAGATAGCCCTATTAGGTTTTATTTGTTTCTACTTGCAAAATTTGTGTTTTTATATTTCTGACGTTTTTCTTCTGCATGAGCGACATCTCAAGGATTTGTGATATAATTTTAGAATGGCTCGGCTCGACGTTATTATGTGTTTTATAGAACTTTTACATAATGCCTCGATATTTAATGATTAACTGTTCCGATTTGTCCCATTTTTGCATAAGCTCATATGAGTGACAATAAACGAGACCAAAGATATGAACTTAACGTGGAAAAACGGAGAGAATATACTAGAAACCGGAATAGTAAATGTGCAACTTGTAAACCATTTTATTTCAGATTGCCAAACACGAATCCGGCCGCACATGTCTGAAAACGATAGTGTGCATGATCAATTCATCGGCAGTAACAATCGCGGCGAACGAGGGGCATTTTTTGTCGAGCATTTTCGGGTTTGCGAACGACGCGGCGCGGCGTATAGGATGGCAAGTGCGCGCGGAATATCATAGTGATGTACGAGCACGGCGCATTCGGGAAGAACGTTCAAATAAACTTGCCTACAAAAATATAAAGCCTGACCGTCGAAAACCAATGTCGGAGCGAACTACCACGGAATATGCCGAAAACTGGCCACCTAAGTCAATTAACCGGAAAACAAAAGGGAATAAAGTTTCCGTTCCATTTTCAGCGACGGTAACTCGTTGCGTTTCGTTAAAAAGTTCTCCGGACTGCAACTGGAACGAAAGATTCGCGATGACATACCGGAAATGCCACCTCTCTCGTTCTGCCATCCGCAATGCAACTCGCTGAAAAGTAATTTCGAAATGGACTGCACAATTAAATCAATCCGGGAGCTGGGAGAACTGATACAACTATAACTCGATCGACGTGTCGGCAAAATGTCTGTAGCGATAATTGAATAAATTAGCTTCTAATGATCAATAATATTTATATATATTTTAGATGATAAGGAAGTTTAACATTTGAATTTACGATTGCTAGACTGCGGATCTTTATGCAAAATAAAAAATGCTTGTATTGATTGCAACACACAGAAGCCAGATAAAAAAATATTTCCTTCTGTGTTTTATTATCTTATTAAGCTGAGATTATCACACCGATGTCTTTAAATTTTAATCATATTTTCTTAAATCACAGTCGCACAGAAATTTTTTAAAAACGAAAAATAACTGTTTATTTCCATCTCCGCTTACTGTACGCTTTGCTTGAACGATTCTCAAGGTTCGAGCCACGTCCAAGAAGATTCGTTTGGAATGATCCCTCACCCCAGAGGAAATTAGCGGCAGCACGCGAGAAAATCAAGCAGAAGAATGACCAATACAAGATGATAAATATCTCGTGTAGTCGTCGGATACTTTTCCGGCGATTTTCAGTGGATATTTTTCACAGACGGGTCGAGCGAACTGGCCCCGTAAGGGATCGAGTAAAAAGGAGGCCGCGGGAAACACGGGCAAGCACGATTAGGGTCGAAGAACTGTAATTTACAACGACGTGCAAAAAATCGTCGGGTTGATAGCTAATTAATAAGAAGTTTTTGCATGTCCCGCGGAACGTTAGGGAAAAAAATAGAAGAAAGCTCGACAGATTTACGACGTGCCGAGTATCGTTTGTTTCGATTCGCGAGTCCGACAATAAAGCTACGTTTCCACGCGATAGTTCCACTGGCTTTCTACGTCAGATGTACCTTTTTGTTAGAATTTTTTTTTAGAAAAAAGCGGACATATTTAATCTATTGTGTAATTTCAAGAAATTAGGTAACAATTTTCGTCATGGGATCCACAGACCCACAATGACGATTATGAATTTTGGCACGTCGAAATGTTCCTTAAAGAACGACGACGACGTCTCTGGCCGCACAATTCCGAATGGATTCGAGTATCGATACGATCTTCATCGCGATGACGAGAACGTTAACGAACCTGTGTTATACAGGGTGATTCCGGTAATTGTGCCGAGTTCCATTCCACGTCAACTTATGAATCGTTCAGAGTCGTACAGAAACGTTTGGTACGCCCTAATGTTCTTATCCTATAACAAGATTGGTTTCGAAAATTTATTGGCGCAGTAAAACGAACCCCGAATTGCTACTTATGTATATTCCACGAATTTCATTGCACTGCATAATCTTATTGATCGCGTAAGAAATACATATACAGGGTGTACCTGCATTTACGATGCAAACGGGAAAAGGACGATTCCAAATGAAAAAATGATTGTTTTTATTATCTTGCACTCAAATTCAAAATAACAAAATAGTGTAACTCCTTTTCGTTGAAGGTCGTTTGAAGGATATAATGTTGCGGGTCGTTGAACTCGTCTTGATGTGTGCTACATGATCAAAAACCAATAATAATAAGCGAGATAATAAAAAAAAAGTCATGTCGCAATATTTATGATATTGCAATATTCAGTTTGAATTGAAAGAATCTGCACAATATTGTAGGTTTTAAGGAGTGCAAGATAAAAGAAACACCCTGTATAAGGCTTTACGTTATACGATAAAATCAAGTTCTAAAATTTGTCGAGCACGCGTGCATTACTATACAGTGGTCGAAATTAATATTCGGACGCTCTAAAAAAGACGATAGCTTTTTAAATATTGTACTATACGATTTGAACTTTTTTGGGAAGTTAGAGCAATTAGTTTACTACAGGATGTGAAAAGAAATTTTTTCAAAAATTGCAATAGATCGAAATTGTAGAAAAAATACTAAAAGTTGCATTTTACAATTTTTTTATATGGACCTATATTGAAAATTTAAAAAATACGTTGGAAAAAGTTCTTTCACCCTGCTTGTAATTTTTTAATTATAAATTTCAACGTTACGATTTTTCCACGCATGTGACTACAGATTAAACATTTGCTAAAAGCTGCAGCATCTCAATAGATCAGGCTACATGACAGTAAAATATTGAGCTAAGTATGTTTTATTTAGTTTGATCACAGTTTGTTATTTCTTCGGATGTCCTATTATATACGACGACTGTATTTGTAACACAGAATAAAGGATAACATAAAACAACGGATAAAAACAACGAATAAAGCGTGAATTCTTCTTCACTCTACAATATATCAATAAAGACTTATTCTGCAATACTTGAAGCTTTGTAGTCTTGAATGCCATTACGCAATTCCGTTTCCGGTCTTTTTTATATAATAGCCCTTTATTGAATTTTCTGAAGAGAATGTCAATATAACATTACACAACGTGACTGTATAATATTAAATTAATATTAATGATATCTTATTGATGATAAATTATTAATGAATATCTTGGAAAGCATTTACAAAGAATAACTGTTTTTTCGCCCAAAGGGTGGTTTGTGAACATCACCCCTGAAAAATAAATAAGTGTTTTTCAACTGATTTAAAATCCTTTCATCTAAATATCTTCAATAACAATGGGGTGGGGTGGTCATAAAATTAAATGTTAATTATCTCGATAAATAATGAGTATTTTCAAAAACGCTCGGACATGGTCAGCTTATTTTTCCTCTAGATTCAGAAAAAGTTTAAACAAAATCTACGACCGGGGTAGAGACCTAAAATTTTACAGAATAGTGTATTAGGGAAGCTAAATTGGTTAGCAGACAAAAAGAACGAAAATTGTGATGGGGTCTGTATTTTCACATGGAGCGGGGGGTGGTATGGGGCAGGCTCAGTAGCTAGAAGCGTATTGTAGTATATAGGAATACACATAGAGAATCGAACCGGTTTTAATTGGTTTTCGCATAATGACGGCCAGAGGCAAGCGAAACGACAACCGGCGGTATTAATGCGTCCGTGGCGACGGGGCTTGATTTATATGCGAGGACGTTTATCGGGCCAAGCGGGGCCGCCGCATAATCGAGGTACGGGCTTTCGAGAAGGTTCTCGACCTTTGGTCGAAACGTTTTCGTCCGGATCCGTCGCGTAAATCTGCCCCCGAGATAATTAGACAACGACGTAACGGCACGGTTAATTATTTCGTTTCGGAGGAGCCGGCCTGACGGCCTTTCCGATCGATACTCAGGAAACGTAATTGCCGATTTCAATTTTCCCGCCGATGCCGACGCGACGTAAAATGAAATCGTATGTTTAGGCGGATCACGCTACTCGCGCCCCCCGTAAATTACTGTAGAACTCGTTTCTGTAATTAAAGATTTTATTCGGTCAGTTTCAGGAAATTGAAAATCTGACTCGTGAAACTTTCCTGCTGGAAAATTCCGCGTAATTTAATTTTTGTGTATAATTTGATCGTGCAATTAATTAACAGTCCCCGGATCGTTCATGATATTCAAGACATTTTTTGCCTTTGTTCACAGATTGTTCGTGGTGAAATTAATAATAGGGTAAGACGACTATTTAATTATGCTGCGTATGTTCATGCAAATTTGTACTTTCGAGGAAAACATTCAAGAATGGTAGTCGCAGGGAATCGCAGTTTACTTTTGGGTTTTATTAAACCCAAGAGATCGTAGAAACTTTAGAACATTTTAGTCCAGCGCATAAACACTTGCATCTCCCTGGAAATGTTAAAAAACCCCCGGCTGGTTACGCGAATGTACTGTCTGTAAAATTATAGCAGCAGAACGAATTCCCAGGAGATACAATTACACATAGTAGATGAATGGAAAAAGTTTATTAATTTTTATCCGCGGTCTCGATTATCCAGCGTAGAGTGATACGCGATATAATTCATCGGTCTCTTTCTGAAATAAATGTATATATTATACAAAAAATTGTATGTATTATGAAAGCAAATATGTATTGTAAATATAAATTGCGTTTTCAATTTTTTCTCTCCGAGTCTCGATTTATCTGGGCTCTTGGTACCGATGAAGCCGGTTAATCGAGGTGCTACAAACAAATATGAATGTTACGCCTTTCTTTTTAACTGAAATAAAATTTGATTCGTTTGTGATCAATATTTGAGCATTAAAATAAATGTAACCATACAAAAAGTATAAATTTTCTTTTCCCTTCTACATTTAAAAAGAAAATCATTTTTTTTACCACGAGGGTTCAAATTTTAGATTTTTATTTGACGATTATTGAAATCGTAAAGCTGTTTTCATGGGAATTTATTGAATATATCTTTTGACTCCAGTATATATTATAGTAAAAATCGCACAAAATACAAATAAGTTTAATCCTGTTATTTTTATAATACTATACATATCGGTCACTTTTGATGGTCGGTAGGTTTAGTGCTAATAAATTTAACTTATTTGTGAGATTTGGAGCGATATTGATTTTCGCCCGGGAAAATAAAATCGAGCATTGTGCGGCGCGGCGTCGTCGAAGCTGCGATTGAAGGTGAACCCGGTTAGAATCACATTTCACATTAATAGAATCGCGAAAAGCCAGGCGACGCAGGCAGCTCGGCTGCGACTTACGCAAATATGCGAACAATAACAATGATGATTCAGCAGCGGCGGCGGAGTTTGCAGGTGACTGTAAACACGCGTGACACGTATGATGCATCGGGCGAGAGACGCAAGTTTACCCACACAAAATGGCGCGTCGGATGCGGCAACAGCGTTTATTAGAATCCGCGGAAAAGCTTCTTGCAGCGGCGGATTGTTGTTTACTACGTGGATAAAATCCAGTTGTTGCAACGGCCGAGGCCCCCGCGTGTGTTTGCGTTTCGCGTCAACGTTATAACGACAAAAATTAACGGTTTTTATTTTTTGTTTGTTGGTAATTAAAGAGAGTGGACGTAGCAATAAACATTAACACTGGCGGGGCCAGTGAGGGATGATTTAATTTTCACCGGACGTGTACAACCGTTGTGCAACGTCAAAAACGTCCGGGCGCGGCGCAAAGCGAATGTTAAACGACAACAGGCGTGGATACCGTTCATTGTTCCGCGCTGCTGCTCCCGGTTGCAATCCGGTATCGATACCATTCGATCGACTAATGTACCGGGACGAATGACAACTCGGTCGGGAGCAATTTTCCGAAAGGCGTAACATCTCATGCACAGCAAGTCCGACCGGAACGTGCGTCGAATCGAATTGCACTTTCACGAAAATATTTGAATTTTCGTGTTTATTTATTTTTTCGTTTTTTTTCCTGTTTTTCACGGAACAGAGAATTCAATCATCGACGACGACGTTAGTTCTCCCATTTGGCCGTTTCGCAAACTCTTTAATTACTTCGTGCCCATCGGAAATTGCCGTTCCGATTCGAATCGAAATTTTTACGGTTATCGTAATAAAATGTTCGGTTGTCGATTGTGATACATTATTTTGCAACCACATACATACAGTCGGAGACAGAATAATTTAATTATTTAACACCATTTAAAAACGAGTTGAGTTTTTCTTTTAGATGTTAGAAGGATTAGTTTACTAATTTTTGGGCAAATCCAATCACCAATGACTCTATTGGGTCGACACAACTTCAAATATAATAAATAGAAATAATTACCGCGTAAAGTATGGTGCACATTTGGGAAATTTATCGATTAGCATCGCGCATCTCACGCGCGTAGAGGTGAAAATACGCAAGCAATTGTGAGAGCGATAAAAAGGGTGAAAGAATGGGCCGAGAACTGGGTTTCCAATACATCGAGCAGCGCGTACACCGTCGCAGCATCTATGCCATCGATCGTCTTCGTTCGAGCATCAGAGAAATATCATGCTGCCGTCGAAAAATTGTTAACCGTGTCTGTCGGAGAGCAGCACCGGTGGTCGTCTTAATTCTCAATTCCTCGAAGTCTTGAAAGTTGTGCCCTCTATCAGCAATTCCCAAGAAATATGAATTTTGGCGAATCGATTGTAGAAATGTCAATCTTGAAGGGCGTCCTCCCATTTTCCCTAAGCCCATCCCAACTAGATCACCATGGAGGTGGAGAGACGGGTCACAAGGTCAGTGAACACGGTATGCAGGTCGGGAAAATCCCAAGACGGGCAGCTCGCGACTGACCGTGGGGGCCTACAAGGTTTATGACACGTCACTGCTGTTGACGCAAAGGAAGAACTTCGAGTCTTATTTCCCGGCACCGAAATAAAATAATAAATAGACTGAGAATCTTTATACATAATAGAAATTGTTTGCATCAATTTGTAAGAAACACGTGCCAAATAAAATTGCGATTTTTCTCTTAACAAGTTTAACAAAATGAAAATAACACATGGAAATTCGTGAATTCTTCTAATCCTTTTACTGTTTTAAATTAGCCGTTTTAAAAGCCGCAGTCTAGTAATAAAGAATGAAGTGCTAACTCTTTGAGGCACACGATTTTGAAGAAAATAAAAAACCAAGTTGCACAGAATTCTTTTTAATATCAACATAATTTTAACTTTTCGAGGTGGGTTAAAATATATTCCATTATGCATAAAAAGCTAAGCAAAAGGTGGGACAGTTTTTAACCCACATAACCTCAAAGAGTTAAAGCCACGTCAGCATCGTAAACCTTACTTAAACTAGATTCGTATAATTTCAATATTGGGAGACGCTGTTGTTGTTAATGAAAGGCAGATTAAATGTAGATCCAGGATACGTCTATGGAACATCGTATAAGTTAAAATGGCGCGACTCGAGACGGAACCGAATACATATTTGTTGCGAGACACGGTTGAATCTAGTTTGGTCCTTGAAAAAGCTGCCTCTGGAGGAAGAGGATGCATCATCGCGGCGTCGCGTCGGGACGTCTCGGGAGGGCCAACGCAATTCAAAGATTAAACGGGACCAGACGGACGTGGACCGATGACGTTTCAAGGTGACAGAAACACCGGGAATATCTCGCGGTGAGCACGTTTAACGAGGAAAGTGCCTGCACGCTCCGAGCGAACCGCAATTCATCCGCGCGAGCAAAAGGTGACGGATCGCGCGGCAGTCGCGGAATGAAATAAATAACAGTCGCCCCCCGTAGCTGGCTGCCTGGGTGAATCGTGGTTACGGTATATAAGATGAGATGGAATTTCTGTTAGCTGGCTTAGAACACACAAACGCAATTTTCCTTCGCCGACGGGAATCTATATCGACTTTGCCCCTCACCTCCTAACCCGAGTTCTTTTCTATCCGCGTTCCCGTGCAACACAAATTTCCAACAGTTATTTACCGGCAACTATTTTAACCTTTCAACTCCCCCCTCCCATAGGTATCGCGAGATTCTTTCCCCATTTCTTCTAGAGGTTTCCTGCGGATCTTCGCCATCTTCGCTATTGCATCCCGAGACACTTTCTCATTCCTCTCGACGCTTATTGCCATTGTAACTGCCGGTACTGTGTATCGATTTTTCAAGATCACTTTAATGTCTGGTATTCATTTGGAACAACCGGTGCCACCTGTTACCTTGCATATCTAATGATTTAGTTCGGTCCGCATGCATCATTTATCTTACCGTGCTTCCGGATAAAGTATCTACAACGTGACTAGCTTAGTTCCCGTTTCCTCTTGTTCTACATTTATTGGATTGCCGCGGAAGTAGCTGCAGACTTCAGGCTGCAACTTCGAATACGTATAGACCAGAATATCTTAGAAGACACGCATGTATCATGTTATTTACTAGTAGTACACTAAACTGTCTGTATAGTCGCGAGTATGAGTCACGCGAGACCCAATCACCGGCAACTACGATCCATCTTGCGAGGGTCAAGAATTGCTCACAAAACTTTACCAGACGTTAGGCGAATTTGGAAATATCTGTGGTTGCAAGGAAAATGCCACATGTCTCACAATTTCAAATATATTACTATAGGATTTATGTGTTTGCCAGAAAAAAGGGCACGAAAACAAATTCGAGAGGTTCAAAAAAATAATGCAATTTAACCGGTGTCCTATGTCAGAGCGTTAGTGAGCAAAACTCCAAACGGAAATACAGTAAATTCTCTATAGACGCAATAAGGACGTACACGATAAACGCAAAAATATCTCCTCCACTGTGTAATCTGATCTCGGGTATATCGGTGTGAACCACTACTAATGCGACGCGGAGAGACGCAGACGTCGGCACAATTCAAAGGCCCGTGCGTCATCACAATGTAATATCAAAATAGAATCTCTTTTATTATCACTTATTTTTTATGAAACTTTCACATGGTGCATTTGTGGCATTTTTCTGATTAAAATAAGACCAAACACGATATAATTTCAACTGTATTTAGTGGTTTAATTGACGGCGAACGTTTCGGGCGCAAACAAGGACAGCGTATGGGAAATAAAGAGAC